>VIBQ01000012.1:862953-906477 GCA_006937295.1 Carpinus fangiana | reverse complement strand
CCCCCCCCCCCCCCCCAACATCCAGGGTCCAGCTTGCCCCGCCGCGCTTCATTCGCCCTTATTCCATCATTCTACCTCGTCCAGACAAAAAGCACAACAAACATCTCCCACCCTCCCTGGCAGCACCACCCACAACCCCCCCGATCAATCATGTAGATGGCGGCTCCCCCAACGCCGTGGTCCAAACCCGGCACGACCCTTACAACCCTGCCCGCCCTCGCCCACCACCCCGCCGGCGCCAAAGTCCGCTTCCTCGGCCTTGTCCAGCACTACCACGCACCGACCGCGACGCTGCTCCTCACCGATACCACCCCCCTCTCTCCTCCTGTTCACCACCACGCGGCCGACGCCGCACCCGCACCCGCACCCGCACCCGCCCCCACCGCACCCCCCGCCACCGCCGCCGTCGACATCTCCGTCGCGCTGGCCGACGCCACACACACGCTGCTCGCGACCGGCGCCCGCGTCATCGTCGTCGGGTACGTCCTTGCGCGCGCCGCGCCGCTGCCGACGACGACGAGTGCTCCGGCAGGGTCGACTGCGACGCCGCCGCTGAGCCGCGAGGAGCGAGCGCTGCGGCGGGCCGGGGCGCGCGTGCATGCGTTGACGCTGCATGATGCGGGGCGGCTGCAGGGCGAGGCGTGGGCGGGGGCGGTGGCGGCGCGGCGGGCGGCGATGGAGGGGATGAAGGCGGCGAGGGAGGGCGCTGCGGCGGGGGGTGGGTGATGTTGATGATGGAATGGAAAGGGAGACACAGCTATGGATGATTGTATGGGGTGAGGTGGTGGGGAGAGAGTATATTCATTTTTTTTGGGCGGCGGGAGGGGTGGGGTATCTACGGCTCCGGGCGAGGGGGAAAGCGTCTACACAACAGAACGAGCGGGAAGGCTACAGCTTCTCCTTGAGCGTCTTGCGCAGGCGCCGCTCGACGGCGTCCATGTACTCTGTGGTGGTGGCGTAGTCCTTGCGCTCCTTCTTGCCGCAGCTGAGGGCCAGGTCTTTGGTCATGACACCGTCGACGTCGACGGTGTCGATGCACGCGCGCTCGAGCGCCTCCGCCCACGCAACGACCTCGGGCGTGTTGTCGAGCGTGCCGCGCTGCACCAGCCCGCGCGTCCAGGCGAAGATGGAGGCGATGGGGTTTGTCGACGTCTCCTCGCCGCGCTGGTGCTGGCGGAAGTGGCGCGTCACGGTGCCGTGCGCGGCCTCGGACTCAAACGTCTTGCCGTCGGGCGTGATGAGCACCGAGGTCATCAGGCCTAGGGAGCCGTAGCCCTGCGCGACAATGTCGGACTGGACGTCGCCGTCGTAGTCTGGTAGGCGTCGTTTGTCAGCACGCGTCGGGTTTCGGGTTTCGGGCGTCGGGGTCAGGTATCACTCGGAATGTCCTGTGGGGAGGGGGGAACTCACTCTTGAGGGCCATGATGAAACCGCCCTCGCTCTTGATCATCTGCGCAACCATGTCGTCAATCAGTCGGTGCTCGTACCAGATCTTCTTCTCCTCAAACTGCTTGTGGTACTCGGTGTCGTAGATCTCCTGGAAGATATCCTTGAAGCGACCATCGTAGGCCTTGAGGATGGTGTTCTTAGTGCTCATGTATAGTGGCAGGCTCTTTGCCAGGGCGAGCTTAAAGCTGGCGTGGGCGAAGCCGGCGATGCTCTCGTCGGTGTTGTACATGGTCTGGGCGACTCCGCCGCCCTGGAAGTCGTAGACGTCGATGACTTCGTCAGGCCCGCCGCCCTCGGGCTTGAAGACCATCTGCAGCTTGCCCTTGCCCTTGAGGACGCGGTCCTTTGCGCGGTACTGGTCGCCGAAGGCGTGGCGGCCGATGATGATGCTCTTCTTCCAGCCGGGCACGAGGCGGGGGATCTTGGGGATGACGATGGGCTCGCGGAAGACGGTGCCGCCGAGGATGTTGCGGATGGTGCCGTTTGGCGAGAGCCACATCTTCTTGAGCTTGAACTCCTTGACGCGGGCCTCGTCGGGGGTGATGGTGGCGCACTTGACGCCGACGCCGTACTGCTTGATGGCGGCGGCGGCGTCGTGGGTGACCTGGTCGTCGGTCTCGTCGCGGTAGGGCAGGCCCAGGTCGTAGTACTTGAGGTCGACGTCGAGGTACTTGTGGATGAAGCGGTCCTTGATGTCCTGCCAGATGATGCGTGTCATCTCGTCGCCGTCAAGCTCCACCAGGGGAGTCTTGACCTTGATCTTCTCCTTCAGCGCGGTGGCCATGGTGCGGGCGTGGCGAGAGGCGGCGAGGTGGGTTGTGGGGGGAAAGTTAGAGGCAGCGGTGGGTCGGGCGCCGGAGGATCTGCTGCTGGCTGTGCTTGCTGGAGGCGGAGGGGACTGGGAGGCTGCGGCGTATATGGAGGCGAATCGCTGGGCAGTCGGGGCCAACGGACGGACAGCTCTCACGGTGCGCGTGGAAGCTTGTGCGAGCGAGTACATGGCCGGGGGCGGGGGGAGGGAGGAGCAGGAGGGCAGCAGGAGGAAAGATGAGGCGAACACGGCGATGCGAAATGTGTGAGTGCGCTATGCCATTGGCCGTTGACCTCGGATCTTCGGTGTGCGGGAGGATGACGCCCGGGCACGGTGTGCGTGGAGTCTTCGATGTGAGCACGCGTTTTTGTTCAGTAATGCCGGACGGAGTAATGCGCTCGGATTGCGGCTAATCTGGTCGGCAGAGCAGCAGCAAAAGCTTGCAGTCGTGCAGCTGCAGCTGGCAGTTATTGGTTTCTCTGCCGCCGATAATCGCTAGTGGTGCCATGCATGGCGCCCCGACCATCGGGCCCGCCCAGCTGCTTCGGGCTTGTTGATAGTATGGTGCAAGCAACGATCATGTGCGTGTATGCATGTTCTCTATGAACTCTCTATCGACATGGGTCAGGCCGCTGCACCCTTACACATGCTCTGCGCCTCCTTCCAGAGGATGCCGCCGTCCATTAAAACGCCACACCGTCCGTCGACTTGTGACTGTCCAGATGCCGTCTGTCTCGTGTCTCGTGATAACATTACAATGCCAATTCGCCCAGTCTTCTGCGCTGCCTGGCTGTGGTCCCCTGTTTCTCTGTTTACCGGGTCTTGTGCTTAGGACCCGTTGGCAGGCGCAGGAGGTGCAGCCGTCGTCGTGGTGTTCGGTGTCGCCGCGGCCGGAACCCCAGTTGTGGCTGCTGGCGGCGCCTGTGTCTGGGAAGCTTCCGTTTTGGCTGCGCCTGGCGTCGAAGTCCGAGCCGCAGCCGCGTATGGAGACTGCACCTGGCCGTGCCGCTGCGCCACCGTCGCCCCAGTGCTCGGGGTTGCTCCTCCATTCACTGGCGTCGACGATCTGGAGTTGGTTGCCCCGTTTGCGATTCCCTGCTGTCGTCTTTGTCGTTGCGTGATCAGCGCCTGGTGCTGGTTCATCAGGAGCTGCTTGAGCGTCTTGATCAATGCTTTGATCTCGTCCGGCTCGCTCTCGTGGTCCTTGTCGATCGTTCGGTTGCGCATGAACCAGTCGATCGCTTGACCAAGCTGCCGCTCTGCTCGCTCTCGCGTTTCCGCCTGCCGTCCCGGCTGCTCTTCCAGGAAAACCTTCTTGAACTCGTCAAAAACGGGCGGGCGAATCCCTCGTAGCAGACACTCCAGGCCAGACATTGATGCCTCCGGTGCTCGTCGTGGAGGGCCCGTCTGCGCCGGCGTGGTCTGAGTTGAGGACGGCCTGGATATGGGAGTCGCGTGGCTTATCTGGCCACCAGCTGTGGGTGTGCCGGTTCCGTTGTGTACAGGCGCGCTTCCCATCGGTCTGCCAGTCCCTTGTGCTTGCTGTGCCGTGTTTGGGGCTGCGGTTCCATTGAATGCCTGGGCTTTGCCGCCACCCTGTTGCACTGGAGTCTGCGACCCTGCAGCTGCGTTTGGCGGTCCTGCAGGTCGCGACTGAGGCTGTGGAGGCGGCTGATACGGCGGTCGAGGAGGCTGCTGGCCGGCCTGCTGCGACGCTTGTGGCGAGGAAGCTTGTCCCGGCGCAGACTGCTGAGGTGGCGCCTGAGACGACTGTGGATATGGCTGTGAAGCTGGGGGTGGATAAGGGGGTCTCTGCTGCTGCACAGGATTGCTGTTCGGCGGTGGAGGCTGCTGTTGGCTCTGAGGGGCTGGCCCAGAAGGTTGCCTTGGAGGCGCACCATCTGGCCGGTAAGGTGAGGAGAATGGCTGCTGACCTTGACTTGTGGGAGGTCCAGCCGGTCGTGGTGGGTAGTGAGGGCCATTCTGCATACCCTGAGGAGGTGGCCGCATTGGTTGCTGAGGATAGGGCCCAGGTGGATGCATAGAGTATGCGTTGTAGGGTCGAGGTTGGTAGGCGGGATTGTGAGGACCACCGTAGGCAGCATGCGGCAGTGGTGGGTGTCCGTGATTGGGAGGTGCGCCATGATATACTGGCGTTTGGTTGGCGTTGTTGACTCGCGAAGGCTTGATTGGCACAGGGTTGTTCTTGTTGGCTGCCCATTTGAAGCCCTTACCATCCTTGGAGTCCTTGACGAAATGTCCTTCGCCTTTTTCCACATTCGTGTTGACCGTGTGCCGAATACTGCTCTGCCAGCCGGTGCCTTTGCATCCAAATTTGTAGTAGGGCCACTTCTTCTCAAAATGCCTGTAAATCTCCTGCAGACTGAGCGGACCGGTCTCCTGCAGCAAAGGGTAGAGCAGCTCTGCATACGTGGCCGACGGCTTCTCCAGCTCCTGCGGTGTGTAGTCTTCAATCTTCGGCGAGGGCGTACGCGGGCCCGGCGTTGGCCCATCTTTGCCATCACCCTTGCTTTTCTTGGAATCGTCGCCTTCGGTGCTGCGCCTTCGCTTCTTCGCCTTCTTCTCGCCGTCGCCATTTTCCATTTTGGGCTTTGAGCCGCTCTTGCCAGACTTGGGCATCGCTTCTTCTCCATTTTGCTTTCGCCTTTCGTCCTCCATCATCTTGAGGCGCTCCTTCATCTCACGCTTTGACATCATCCCATTCTTGGGGGGTCGACCTGGGCCTCGTTTCTGAGGTAGCACTTCTCCTTTTCGCAGCAGCTCGTTTGGATCCATAGGGTACTTAGACTTCTTGATCACCTTCTGAGGAGAGTCATCGTCATTACCTGTTGCATCGCCTGCAGCAGGAGTTTCACTCGGGGTGTGATCTACAATCTGCTCTTTTGATCCGCCATGTTTGAGGACGAGCTTGGGCACTTTCTTTGTGACCTTTGCTTCTTCCTCGTCTGAGCTCTCAATAGCGTTGGACGTGGACCTGTTAAGCTTCTTTTTCTTCTTTGGTCGAGCCTGTGATCCGTTGTGAAAACCATCCACATCCACTCCTTCAGCTTCGATGCCATCCATGATATCTACATCATCGTCATCGGAATCAAACATCTCAGGTAGACGGAAGTAGAATGATAGGCCCGCGATGCATATGTTGTCTCCATCTTGGAGCTCAACCTCATCATGCTGGTGATAATAGTCATCATTTATGACGCAGCCGTTCCGGCCCAGGACCTGCATTGACCACCCAGCATGTTCGTCAAGCCGTAGGCGTAGATGCTGTTTGGATATGGCGCCAATGTCCGGCACGTCGCCCGTCTCTTCGTTCATCGGTGTGTGGATAGGAAGAAAGGCATCGCCATTCTCCAGCTCCTGAATGCCACCGTCTCGATACTGCGCGCGGCCGATGCCGCCTTCGACTGTGCCGAGCTCTGTACCGGCGGGAGGAGACTGACGCCGTCGTGACCGTGGTTTTCTGTCGTCGCCATTCAAGACATCGGAAGCGATTGAGCCATCGATCTGCAAGTCCCCACCTTCAAGTTTGTCGTTGCGCCGGCTCTCAATGTGGTTGTTCAACCAGTCCTGCAGCTTTGTATCCCGGCCCAAGACAAGCGAAGTCTCCTTGACAAAGTAAATCGTGTCTGGGAATTCTAAAGCTGCGTATCCCGACTCTTCCTCGTCCATCATCATAGCATCTTCCATGTACTCCTCGCCATACTGCAGCGCTGACGGGGCGATGGTATGCAGATGTGACGAGGAGCCGTCGTCGCTGCTCACGTCATAGTCGTCAGAGTTCATGCTGTGGCCAGTTTGTGGCCACCCGGCCGCTGTATCGAGGTATGGCAGCGTCTGGGCCGGGGGCAGGGAAGAAGTTGTGAACATTCGTGGAGAGGCGGTGGACCCTCTTCGGAAGGAGTCAAGGTTGTGCTTTTCTGACAACAACGTAGAACCTGCGCAGGCTCGGTAGGCTCGCCGGCCTTCCGGGCGCAGAAGTGTGAGAGTTGCAGCAGTCTGCGCAAGCTGCGACAAGGGTTAGCGGTATTGCCAGGATCAAGCACCGACTCCTCCTCATCTTCAAGAAAGTTGAGTTGCGGAGAAGATCCAGCGATGCCAAGAAGTCTTGGCACTTCTGGCGTTCATGACATGTGCTCCCACGTTTTCCTATCCTTTACACCTATATCTCCGATGCATTAGAGCGTCTACTGGGCATGGCTCCCGCAAACAAAGCGGCCAAGGCCACTAAGAGCAAACAGACCGGAACTTTTATTGAAGTCGCAGCTCAAAAGCCAAGGCCACAATGGCCTGCATTGGAGCCAGTCATACCCAAAGATGATCTGGTGCTGCATCATCTCATGCCTGGACAGATTGTGACTGTCTCCAACTTCTGGGCGAGCAGTTTATGTAAATCGTATGTGAAATTCTTGTCCAACCTGCCCCTGACAACCACACCTGGAGTTCCCAAGAAGGGCAATGCAGTTAGGGTAAATGATCGCTTTCAGATCGACGACGCCGCGTTCGCGGAGAAGTTATGGAGCGTCTCCGGGCTGAAAGACGTCGTTTTGGATCTGTCAATGGATGGTATTGACGATTTAAAGTCTATTGAGGAGAGAAGACGAGACTTCTGGGGCGGACATGTCCTGGGCTTGAACTCCAATATCCGCATTTATCGTTACAGGCCAGGCCAGTTCTTTGACCAGCATTACGACGAGTCGAACAGCGTGGTCTTCTCAGACTCACCACCAGTCAATGGACGGACTACATGGACTCTGCTGCTTTACCTGACTTCGCCAACTACCGGCTGCATCGGCGGTGAGACCATCTTCTATCCTGAAGCACCTGCGGGCAAGAAACATAAGGGCCAACCGGCCCCAGACCCAATCGTTGTAGGCCTGGAGACCGGCATGGCTCTGTTGCATAAACATGGCAAAGACTGTATGATTCACGAGGGTAGCGAGGTCACAGCGGGTGAGAAATGGGTCATTCGAAGCGACATTGTTGTCCAAGGATGATTCTTTTACTACCTGTCTCTGTAACTCAATATAATCATATTTGCGTCTCTGAAAGCTGGCGATAGACTTCAGAAGATGGCGAGCGCATTTGGGGGGCTTGCAACTCCTCCATGCACATTGATTGGCGCCGAAGTGAAGAAGAAGCTCCAACGCTTGCGTTCGGCACACATATGCGCCAACTTTTCGAGGTCCCACAGCTCTCCAATGGGCTCACCCCATAACGCAAGCGAGAAATCATGAACAATCCACGGGGCCTGCGGTGGCCACGCCTCCCACGCAATTGTGTCTCCAGCAATTGCTGAAAAGTGGCTTTCGCAGTTGTCAGTAACGGTTCAGATTGAAAACATGAGGGTACAACGACATACTTGTTCCATAACCATTTCATCAGCTCCTCTGATCCATTGACGCCAACGAACGCATGTCCTTGGTTGACACCCTTTATACGTTCCTCCTCATTGGCCTCGTTGTATCTGCGGACAAAACCGCTGCGAATGATCAAGATGTCACCAACCCGCAGCTCCAGCTTTTCGTCCTTTACAATCTGCTTGAGGTCGTCGACCGAGATCTCATGGCGTGTCCAAGGATCATACTTGATACCCTTGCGCTCGGCATACGCAACATAGTCGAGCAGGACCCCACGGCCCACAATGCCACCGCGCTCACTCCAGTCTGTGATATAGTGTCAGTTGTTGCTGCTTTTACACACTAGACTTGGGAATACCTACGATGGATGCCATTGTCAGTGGTCTTGGGGACGTCCTGGCTCTTCAGATTGTTGTAGTAGAGTCCGCTCTCTTGGTGCGCCCAATGCTTGAACCCGTCCCACTGGCTACCAGCTTGCGTGTTGACGCTGACAATATCGTCATATGCTTCGAAGTGCGGCCCGAGATGCTTGAACTTGTGTTCGAGAGGCTCACGGCCAAAACCTGGGTGTGCTATATTGTGCATGGGCCAGTTCAGTGCGCAGCTTGTGCCCTCCGTCAGCTCAGCTTTGGCGGCCAGCACGACATCCGGCGTCAAGAGGTTCAGCGTGCCATTACTGTCTCTCACACCGTTCTTGTCCCAGAGGCCCCACGCGCAGCCATGTGGCATGGATTTGACCGGTGGGAGCGAATCAAAGTCGAGCGTTTTGGGATTAGCCATGGTGATGACTATGCTGGATGACAGGTTTGTTCTCTGGGGGTGTCTATGGGGATGTGCTTCTTGCTTGCTCGATAGTTTACACAGTGCGCTTCGCAATTACATTGGCGCATGCCTGGATCGATGACATCCCCCATCATGCCGCATCATCGAGTCACTTTTCCCCGCCATTGCCCCACGTTACAGGGATGGAGAACTAATCCGCCTTGCAAGCGACGTGCCCCTCATCGTCACCGAATGTCACTTGTGTCCATGTTGCGGGCTGACGGAGGTTCATTGGAACATATCCAGGCAGCCCCGCATGGGAGAAAGTTCGGGCCGGCATAGCGGTTGAAAACAACAGGTCACCCGCAAAGGCGGCTGTTGTGGTACAGACTGCGGGCTTTCGTGCCACTACAGCCGCCCTTGGTGTGACATGTTCTTTCAAAGCACATGGGCACAAGTGACATGTAGCGTATACATTATGCGGCCAAATATCTCGGCAACCTTTTGACAGCGGCATCAACTTGCAGCATGCTGCAGCTGACTTGCCTATCTCATTAGGATTGAATCGTATATTTGAAGTGGCAGGTCCGAACGTGCATTAGGAGAGAAACAGGCAGCTGCATTTACGTTTTAAATGTGTTGTGTTCACTGGGCGTATGCAGTGCACCCACACTTCGCCCCGAAGTATGCACCACCGTGAAGCACATTAAAAAATAAACCTGCCTCAACACAGCGGCAAATCCATCTGCTTGAATTACAAAAGGTTAGGGTGGCAATATTTCCAAGGTTGTTTCGCATACCAAGGAGAAGCAAAAAGTTGCGACTTACCCGGATCGAACGGGTGACCTCCAGATAATCTGGCCGAAGTGTTACTTCAGTCTGGCCTGTGTTTCGCGTTAGTCTATAATTTCTGACTTGTTTTGATGATGTTGCTTACGCTCTCCCAACTGAGCTAAAGTCGCTCCTGCAATTCTTGACGAATTACATGTGAATCAGAAACGTGTTTGTGTATAAGTCCGCTAATTTGAGCTTTTCCAAGCCGTCGGCGATAGTTCCTTCAAAGTGGAAAGCCGGCTCCGACAAGGATGCTGCGAGATACTGAGCCAACCTACCCCAAAGATGTCTTACAGGTCATCGGCTCGCTCATGCTTACCCGTTTGAGTAGAGGAGAGGACGTTGAATTGCCAGAAAGATGCCCCTTTTTTCATAAGACTTCATGCGTCTTAGCACTGAGTTCTGAAGCTGTTCAGTGGATGAGATTCTTTCTTATTTTTACTTCTCAACATGATTATGTCTCCGCTAAGAGAACAGTGACATTCGGCGGATGTTGCAAGCTCAGACTTCAGATAGTAGTAGAGGCTGAGAAGCCAGCTTGGCCCCTGTACTGCAACGGACTCGCTTCACCTTTGCTGAGAGCACGGCTGACACGTACGTGTGAGCATTTGATGTATTCGTGATGCAGCGCTACGCAAGGGACCGCCAACGGCGGTATACAAAAAGAACGTCTACTTGCAAAGCTGAACGAAGTTTTGAAAGACTTGCATACGGGGATGCGGTGAAGGACTGGCAAGCCCAGCAATGGTAGCTTAGCGAAACAACCTGCAGAAGGTCAGGACTTCTCAGGTCAAGGACTCATCTCCTCCTTCAATTTAGTCAAACAATTGATTCATCCGCGCACACCTCGCTTGGGTCTTGTTTGGCAACATTCAATCTGAAACACAGGAGGTCCTAGAGTCTAACGGCAGGACTAACTATAGCTACTTTGATACGATGCTCAACCATCATGCGCCTTCGAGCAATTTCAGAAATGAAGAAACACAAGTGCAATGTCTTTAGTGGGCTTATTGCAGAGTTACTTTCGTCTGCGCCAGCCATACATCTCACACTGCCTTGCCCGTCGCCCGGACCCTGATGAGCGTCATGCCGCCACCACGAGACATAGTCCGCTGATTACCAAGCCGAAGCATCTCGAAGCTAAGTCTATTACGTTCATGGAAGGCTTCAGGGCCTTATAGTTCTGTCCGTCTAGGGTTTCCAGAGAGATTGTTGTCACGAATTATTTCGTGTGCTTTTGAGACTACGATATGGCGTCAGATGCAGGCAACTCGGTGCCTGGAGTTGAGGACGACATTAGCCTCACCATCAGTCACCATGGCAAGCGTGAGGTCTTCACTTTCCCGGACAATGCAACGATCGCCGACCTCGCTGCGCACATGGAAGAGGTTCTCCAAATACCCACCACAAATCAAAAGCTCCTAGTCTCGCCAAAACCAGGCCTTCTCAAATCGCCCTTCTCTAACGACATCCTCCTCTCTACAATCGCCACACGCAAGATAACCCTCCTCGGAAGCACGACGGCCGAAATCTCCGCCCTGAACGCCCAAGTCAACACCGCCAAAACCCAGCTCGACCGCCGACGCGGCCCCGTCAAAGCCGCCACCCCAGCCCGCAACCGCGACTGGAAGACCCTTCACGACCGCACGACATACACCTTCCTCCAGATAAAACCACTACCCTACCTCCCCAACCCCGAGCGCAGCACAGCCTTCCTCGAGCGCCTGCGTGACGACCCCGGCATCCGCGCCAGCATGGCCAAGCACAAGTTCACCGTGCCGCTGCTAACGGAGATGAACCCGGCCGAGCACACGACGCACGAGAGCCGCACGCTCGGCCTGAACCGCAACGCCGGCGAGGTCATCGAGCTGCGTCTGCGCACGGACGCGTATGACGGCTACCGCGACTACCGCACCATCCGCAAGACGCTGTGCCACGAGCTGGCGCACAACGTGCACGGCCCGCACGACCGCAACTTCTGGGAGCTGTGCAAGCAGATTGAGCGCGAGGTGGATGCTGCGGATTGGAAGAGCGGGGGGCGCAGTGTGGGGGATGAGGAGGTGTATGTGCCGGATGAGGAGGATGTTGTGGCGGATCATGGGGGGTGGACTGGTGGGGAGTTCGTGCTGGGCACTAACGCTGCGGCGCCGGCGGGGAGCAGCGGTGATGCTACTCAGGCTCAGCCTATGAGCCGGAGGGATATACTGGCGAAGGCGGCGGAGGAGAGGATGAAGCGGGATCGGGAACAGAGGGATAGCCATGGGAATGGTTCATGACGAGATGTTAGCCATGAGACATGAAAACGCCACCATTTGGTGTTCTAATTGGTCATGTTCAATTCTTTTTGACATGCTAGGCCTCTAAGACTTCAACAATACATGCTCTGAAAAGGGGTAGCAAGATGTGCCGCCCGTTTCGTTTTTAATAAGGATCAAGTCTGGCAGCCAGAGGCTGTGTTCGACTGAACGGCCTTGCGTGTGTGAAGAAAGATATTCTTCAAACTGCAATATCAACACATAATGTAGATCGAATCGAGCATACACTCTGCAACGTGTTCGGATAGCCGCTCCAGAATGTACTTTGAAAATTATTGTCATTGGAAGTGTGAATGGTATACAGCTCATACTATTCTATTGCTTCGCCTTCTGCCCCACAGCTCCGTCACGAAGCACCGCGAACTCCTGTGGGTTATCCTTTGCCAGCTTCTGCGTGTGGTCGGCCAAGTTCTTCTTCGCAAAGTACAGACCAGGCGTTTCCTTACGTTCTGTGACTGCAGCCTCCCACTTGGCAAAGCGCTCCTGCTCCTCTGGAGTCTTTGCCTCGGCACCTCTCTTCTGAATGTCTTGCTCTGTGATCTTCAGTAACCTCCTGTCCTGTGTCTTCTCTTTTGACTGCTCCCAGAAGCTCTTGTCGGCCTGTGACTTGGTGGCGTAGATCTGCTCCTGGCGTGCGTACACCGGGATGCCCTGCGCATCGGGCAGAGCCTTGTACAGGCCGAGTTTGGCGAACATGCAGGCGTTGAGGGCGCGCTCGGGCTTGCGGCACTGCCAGAGCTGGTGATTCTCATCCTCGAGGCACTTCCAGTGGGCGCGGAACGCTTCCAGGCAGTGTTTGTTGACGTCGTCGAGGACAGAGGCGGCGCAGCGCGTTACACGTCGGCCCTCGGACAGGCAGTCGATCTCGCCCTTGCCGTGCGCGTCGGTTTTGCACTTCATGAAGTCGTCGTTGTATGGCCGGCAGCGAGCTCCAATGAAGTAGGATGCAGACAGCAGAGGGGCGGAGGTTGCACCAACTTCGGGAACAGACGGGATGTGAGCTGGCATGGGTGCAGTGTCGATGAGTGCATGGCGATTGAACCTAAGAGAATCAGTAGGTCATTCTGGCTTTACCGTGCTGTCTCGGATGCACGGAGGGCAGGTGACGTAGGGCCAAGCACGGCGGGCGGAGCTTACTGGGCGGGATCTGATGCCATGATGGGCAATTGGATGCGTCTAGCGACGCAAATATGTCGTGAGAAGTGAAGGGGCGAGCTATACCGCTGACAGAGGGCAAGCTTGGAGGTGTTTGAAGCATTGGCGAGGTCGCCGAAGCGAAGGGGCCTCCACCGGAACAGTTCCGCAAAGCTTTCGCTATTGAAGCTGTCGCGCTCCGCGTCCACCAAGTCGAGCTGCTTGAGCGCGAACTGGTTACTTGGGCTTCGAAGTCTGCCTTTAATTTTTCCCTTTCTTTGGAGACCTCATTTGCTCCAAAGCAATCTGCGCAAGATGTCTCTTTTCGGCCAGAAACCCGCCGGGACCAGTCTGTTCGGTAACACGGCGAGTATGTACAACACCAGCAGTCTTAAGACTTAACAGCTAGGGCAAGAATACTAAAATTTCCAACTGCAGGCCCTTTTAGTACGTCTAACAACAATGCACAGCAGCAGCCCCAGCCCCAGCAGCAAGGGTCTGGCTTGTTTGGCAACGCCAATCAAGGGAACAATCAACAGCAGGCTGGAGGCGGCCTGTTCGGTTCAGCGCAGAACACAAACCAACAGCAATCTGGAGCTTTGTTTGGATCCAACCAAAACAACAATCAGACGCAGGGCGGTGGACTCTTTGGATCGACACAAAGCAACAATCAGCAGGGCGGCGGGCTCTTCGGGTCCACACAAAACAACCAACAAAGCGGAGGACTCTTTGGATCCGCACAGAACAACCAACAAAGTGGAGGCCTCTTCGGAAACACGAATAATCAGCAGATTAATCAACCACCAGGTGGGGGCCTCTTCGGATCTTCGCAACAGCAGCAGCAACATCAACAGCAACAACAGCCGCAGCAGCAGCAGCAGCAACAAGGCAGCTTGTTTGGGGCCAACAATCAACCGATGAATACATCACAGCAGCAGCCATTGAACGGATCCTTATGGCAGCCTGGCAGCGTTGGCGCGGCATGTAAGTTACCAATGTTCGCTTAATCCATATACCAACAGACACTTACTCCTAGTCCCGCAGATGAGAAAACCATTCCTCAGCAGATGCTTACTCTCTACGAAAAGTGGTCCCCCGAGTCGCAGAATTGTCTCTTCCAGCGGTACCTGTACAACAGCGTGCCAGAGAACACCGTCATCTATCACCGACCCAACGATGGAGATGACGAGCAAAAGTGGGAAGAGGCATTGGCCAACAAGCCGGACAACTCGTCTATCCCAGTGCTATGCAGAGGTTTTCCATCACTGGGCGAACGTTTGACCATACAAGCTAGAAGCGTGCAGGCGCTACAGCTAAGGCTGCACGAAATCTACCAAAGCATAACGGCCATCAACCAAGCGCACGAAATTGACATTTCAGTTCGAGCTGCGGATGCGAAGAGGAAGCACGTTGCTCTCAGTCAACGATGTCTGAGACTCGCCACCAAAGTGCAGGTTCTACGCAACCGAGGGTACGTGCTGGACGCCGCCGAGGAGGAGCTGCGCAAGAAATTGGACGACCTGGAGCGCAAGACGTTTGATCCATCACTATCGGGTCGGCAAGAGGAAATCTGGGCCCGGCTGGTGAACGTCAGAGAGCGCGCACGGTTCTTGCAAGAAGAGATCGAGAAGAACGCCTCGAATAGCCAGCCTAAGGATGACGTCTTTGACGATGCCATTACAAAGAAAACCAAGGATGTCAGTACAAATGGTCATGACCAATTTGACTTCGAACGCTAACGCGAACCCAGGTCCTAAACGATTACGACAAGCACATTGTGCACCTGCGCAAGGAGATTGAAGAAATCTCTAAAGATTATAAGGAGTGGGAAGCTAGTAGTACAGCGGCGCGATGAAGACGACCCGAAGCTTCCACTAGCAGTTGTCACCAGTGGGGCCGATACTAGGATCTGTCAATCGACATCCTGATTATTACATGATGGTCCACTCAATCGTCAGTACCGGTCTCTGGGTAGACGAATCATGGTATCCTCATAACGGGGCTTGTTCTAGAAAAGTTTTCGGGCATAATCGATGGCGAAGGGCGCTAGCAGGAGGGCGGTATGATTAGCATCAGAGGCAAAGCATTGCAGGGCGTTTTGGGTTGAATGCAGAGGTCGGCTCTTACATAGGAATAGGATAGCAGCAGTTGCTAGCATCGACTGGACATTGCGAGCTGCGACGAGTTCCTGCGCCTCGCGCTCTTCTTTGGATGGTGGTGGTGGTGCTGTCGCTTCCGTTAGTGGTTTCCCATGTACGGGGTGTCTGCACGAGTAACCTACGGCCTCCGAACATTGTGTCTGTCCTATTGAATGTGAAGAATGGAGAGATGGGGAGAAGACGCGGTAGACGTGAAAGCGCGGTTTCAAGAGTGACGGCAGCCCGCCAAGAGCGCGGCCTTTTGCTGCGCGACACGCCTGCAACGCCCACCGTCTGAAACTACAGCACCTGCACAATTCCATCCTTCTAGCTTTTCTTGCTGAATACCCTCGTGGGACGCTAATTTCTCTGGCTTTGCCGCTTAATCTCATCAGATCCCACCGAGCGCTAAGCAGTCGACATGGATGACATCGCAACGCCAGAGCGCACTCCCGACGCGGACAATCTGCCTGAGGCGAACAACGACCCCCAAGACCCAGGCAATGCGAGCAATGACGACCCCGAGAATGAGACCACTCCTCCCAAAGCAAACCCCACACAGGACATGGACACCGTAGAGAAGCAGCCTGGCGCCGCATCAGACGATGAAGCCGATCCTGATGACCCCGACAACAACGATGATGATGACGATGACGACGAGTCTGATCTCTCAGAGATTGACGAGGAGCAGTTCCAGGACTTTGACCCTAACGCCATCAACATCGAAGAACGCCCCACCGCCATTGACGACTCAAACGTCAACCTCCTGGGCAAGCACAAGCGGAAGCGCGCCGATGGAGATGGCGAGAAGCGGAAGAAGAAGAAAGAAGGCCGACGTAGTAAGAAGGCAAGACGTGCGGAAGGTGACGATGTTGATCTGAGCGGCGATGAGGCCCAGGAGAAGCGCTCAAGAAAGACAAAGTCCGCTGGCGAGGCTGGCGAACGAAGGAAACGCAGGAGCAAGACCCCAGAGAACGAGGAGACGTTGACGCCCGAGGAGAGGAGGCGCAGAGCGCTTGACAGGAAGATGGATGCCGCGCTCAAAGGTCCGAATCAGCGGAGAAGGAAAATGGATGGCATCGTGAGTACCGTCCTTCCCACCGAGTCTAAGTAGAGAGCTGACAAGTTGCCGCAGGACCTCGAGGCTGCCGCCGATGAGCAGTTGGAGAACATGCGCCGCCGCATGACAGACGCTGCACGCGAGGACACCGAGAAGCGACAGTCCGGTGCACCGGCTATGGAGAAGCTCAAACTGCTTCCCGAAGTCGTGGCCCTTCTGAACCGTAGCTCCCTGCGCGAGAATATCGTCGACCCAGACATCAACCTGCTCGAAGCAGTGCGCTTCTTCTTGGAACCACTCAACGACGGCAGCTTACCAGCGTTCAACATTCAACGAGAACTCTTCTCCGCACTCGCCAGACTGCCTATCACAAAGGATACGCTCGTAGCCAGTGGTATTGGGAAAGTCGTCTTGTTCTACACCAAGAGCACGCGGCCCGAACCGAGTATCAAGAGGCAGGCCGAGAAGCTGCTTGGGGAGTGGACTCGCCCGATCTTGAAGAGAACGGATGACTACAGGAAGAAGGAGCTGGTACAAGCTGACTATGACCCCACGTATGTGCACTCTCTATTTCTTCTGGTTTCCCCCGCTGACTCTTCTTCAGTGCTGTTCACGCACGCAGTACCATATCAAATACCGCGGCCGCCGCCGCTGCTGCACGTGAACGCAAACTGGCCGTTCCGCTGAACCAGGATCGCGCACGCATGGAGGGAACACAGCGCAGCTACCACATTGCACCTCGCAGCAATATTTTGGCGCAAACAGCCACGGCCAGGAAGGGCGCCCTTGCCGACGAACAATTCAGGAGACTGAAAAACAGAGCCACCGGCGCCAAAGCGACTGCGCGTCGTTGATCACAGGTTACCAGCGAATTGGGGCTAACCACAGAACAAGTATGGTTCTGGAAGCGTCTCACACAGACACGGAATTCACATCGGTACCACAACGATCCCAGAGATGCTTTCTCTTCATTGCATGGCTTTCGGCATCTTCGAATCACCTACTTTCGGGGCCGCTTATAGGTAGCAATGCATCACTTGCCACAATTATCTGCTCTCGTGATGTCCTACAGAAATCGAGCAAGCTGCCTGAAGTGGACTGTGAAATGCCGCAGAACGTCTGTGCCCTCCCCCCCNTCGTGCCCCCCCCCCCCCCCCCCCCCTTAACTAACACATGTCGGATGTCAAGCTAGTAGCGAAATCAAGCTCACCAAGCTATTCTGGTCCCGCTCGGCATTCGGCGTCAGCAAACCCACGCGGCATCCCGTTGACTGCCGCGCGGACACCTGTGGCAGAGCGTTTTATGGGATAAATAAGCTGGCTTTCCCTTGCTGCCATGACTGCGGAAGCCTCTATTCTCACCCTTTTCTACACTCCTCAATCTAGTCTCACGCGCTTCCCCTTGACCTCGAACTCGACCAACTAGCAATGTCGCTCAAGCATACCAATGCCGCCCCAGCAAAAGAAACAGAAAAAGAAGCACCTCCAGACTACTCCGTTCAAGACACGCCATCCTACCGCAAGCACTCTACCACGGCCACTACCACTCACACCGCCGATCCCTCCGCGCGATCGCCATCCGCGTCTGTACCAGCTCTCACAGAGCAGCAGCACCTCGCAGCCATGGTCGAATGGGCCGCTCAGAAGGATCAGGTCAACGATTATTGGGGCGGACACAAAGGTAGCCAGCAGGGTTCGCCCAACGACCCACTGAAGCCGCTAAAGTGGATCAAGAGGCGGCTCAGTAGACAGGAACCCGAAGCGAGCAATGGCGAGATGGCGAGTGGAAAGGGTAAGACTCACGCAGAGGACGGTGAGATCGCGCAGGGGGATATCGATACTTCGCGGCTGGCTTGAGGCGGGTTGTGCTGTTACACTCTGCTTGGACTAGGAGCTGACAAAGTCAGGACTGATCGTGATTCATTACAGAACGCTATACAGCAAGAATACAAGCATTTACATACCGAGCCGAGAAACACATAAACTAACAATACTTGACAAGCACACAGCATTCATACACAGACAACAGACAACAGACAGCACAGCCTGCAACGAAATCAAGTCAACAGCCTTCTCAAGCCACCCATAAACCCACTTGGTTTGCTCTTCTCTGGCTCCCTTGCCGTCGTCCTCCGCCGCCTCCCGTCGTCGGTCTCTCGGCGAGATCTTCTGCTCCCCCCTTCTTTCTCATCATCCTCGCGACTCGACCTAGTCCTCGTCCGATGCCGCGACGACGCCGGCCCATCATCACCATCTTCAGCCCTCGATGGCGGTGCCCTACTCTTCTCTTTCGTCACCTCACCGGACGACCCAGTCGACCGCCTCTTCCTCCCCGAAGACGACGCCGCAGTGCCTTTCCTGCCACTCTTCGCGCTGCCCGCCGTCGTCGGCCGCCGCTCATCCTTGAGCATGGCCTCCAGCTCCTTCTTCGCCGCCTGCCGCTCCTCCAACAGCTTCGCCGCGCGCTCCTCCGCCTCCCGCGCGACCCGCAGATCCTCCTTGATCTGTTCCGTCTTGCGCGCCTCGCGCTGCGCCTGCCGGTCCGCCTCGTCGGCGCGCCGCGTCGCGGCCTCGCGCCGCTTGCGGGCGTACGCTATGTCTTTGTCCGAGTCGAGCGAGCCGGCAGGCTCGGTGGGGCTGCTTCTGCGCGCTGAGCGGCTGCTTTCCTTGATCGGTGCGGAGGAGGAGGAGGACTTGGATGGGCGCGTCGAGAAGGCGAAGCCGCGCGGCGAGGGCAGGGGTGTGCTGGTGCGCGAGCTCTTGTCTTTGCTGCTGGTGGTGGTCTTGTTGGACTTGCTTTTGGAGGATTGCGAGCGCGAGCTTGTGTCTTTGAGGCGTTCGGGCTCGCGGTGTGCGCGTTTCCAGCCGGAGACGCTGCGCGTGCCGCGCGGGCTTGTGGGGGATTTGGGGGGTGACGACGCCACTGGGGACGCGGGAGGGGTTGGTTCTGGCAGAGGTACTGGGAGAGCTGGGGGAGGCTCTTCCTCGGGCGCGGGTGCTTCAGCCGCTACCTCCTCGGGGGGTTCTTCCTTTGCAGATTCTTCTGTTGGGGGCTCTGCCGGTGACACCGCCTCGGCTGGAGCTTCTTCCACTGGTGCTGCCTCAGGTGGCGACTCTTCTGCCGGTGGTTCTGCTATAGGTGGCTCATCTGGCGGGCTCTCCTCGGTTGCTGTAGTGGGCTCTTCCGGCTCGTCTGCCTTTGCCGTTATGTCTTCAGCTGGTATTTCTCCAGCTGGTGCCTCTTCAGCCACTATCTCTTCAGCTGGTACGGCTTCAGCGGGAATGTCGTCAGTTGGCACATCGTCAGCCGGCACATCGTCAGCCGGCACGGCTTTTTCTTCGCTAGCAGTCGGTGCATCAGCCACCCGTGGAACCTCAACGACAGTGTTTTCTGCAGCTGGTGCATCATTTGGTGCTTCTTGTTCAGCTTCGACACTAGGTACTTCAGCTTCCGCTGCCGCAGGAGGTGGATTTTCAGAAACTTCTCCTGCTTCGGGCTCATGGGCAGGAGGTGCCTCTTGTACCTCTGCTACAGTCTCAGAAGCTTCTGTTGCATCTGGTTCCGCAAGAGCCTCAGCCACAGGTTCAGCTACTGCGGCCTCAGTCGCTTCAGGCTCGGTAGTATCCACTGCAGCAGGTTCCTCTGCCATGGGCTCCTCTACCACGGTCTTCTCTGCTGCAGATTCTTCAAGCGCAGCCGCAGTTTCCGTTGCGTCTTGTATATCTGCTTCATCACTCAGCGGTTCCTCCGGGGCGTCTGCCGCTACGGCAACCTCGTCTGTGCCGGTAGAATCTTCGGTAGCCCTATTCTCCGCTGGCATGAGGGTATCTTTGGCATCACTACTGGCCTCAGCCTCAACCTCAGCCTTGGTCTCAGGTGACGATACTGGTTCGGGATTTTCGGGCGCCTCATCTGCCGTTGAACCATCGCCATCTCCAGAGACTTCTTCGGATGATGCCGCCTCTTTGACTTCAATGTTATCGCTTGCCTTGTCAGGCTCTGCTGAATCATCAGGCTCAACGACGACTACCGTTTCTTGAGATTCCGACGCGGCAGGCTCGCTAGGGATCTCTACTACGCCGACATCATCGCCAGGATCAACTGAGTCTTTCTGCGTTTGGGGCGCATCTTCCGCAAGTGTCTCACCAGAATCCTCACTTGGTGTGTTATCATCAGCGACCTTTGCATCATGATCAGGAGGATCATTGGACTCTTCAGTAGCATCCAACCCTGGGGCTTCCGGAGCTGGCAGGGGAACATCTGGAGCATCTTCTCCTTTTGCATCGTCTGTGTCACCTGGAGTGCTCGATGACTCCTCTTGCGTAACTGCAGGAGTCTCGGCTACGCTAGGAGCAGCTTCGCTTGAAGGTGGATCTTTCGGTAAGCCAGCCTCTTCTGCAGCAGTATCTTCTGGAGTAGCGTCAACTACGCTCGATTCCGTCGCGGGATCATCAACGGTCGGATCAGTCTGCTTTGCAGCAGTTTCCTCCCCGGCGCTTGCTGAATGATCTTCGTCGTTGTTAGCAGCGTCTGTTCCTGAGGGTACTGCTGGATCTGGATTCTCAGCTACGTCCTCGTTTGGTGCATCAGCTTGAGGTTCAGGTTCAGTCTTGCCTTCTGAATTCTCTTCAGTTGGTGCGTCCGCCTCGTGTTGTGGTGGTTCCGACTCCCCGCTGGGGGATTCGTCTTGAGCATCAGACAGCTTTGGATCCGCCTGAACTTTAGTGGCTTCGCCTTCTAGAGGCCCTGGATCCGGATCATTCGCATCATCTAGAATATCAGCAGCTTCAGCAGCTGCTGCAGACTCTTCAGCTGGGATATCATCCGGTGCGACTATTTCCTCTGCGGCGACAGCAGGAGGTTCTGCAGCAGCATTGGGTGGGTCAGGAGCTGGAGGTGGAGCCGACGATGTCGCAGCAATAAGGATTCCATTAATAGGTCTTCTGGATTTGGATCGCTGGGATTTGGATTTGGATTTGGATGAAGAGGTAGACTTTGAACCCCTCTTTGTCTTACTTTTTCGCTCGGTATGTTCTGGGTCGAGGGCAAATGTTATCCTTCTTTCATCACGTGGTTTTGGCTCCGGGACAGACTCGTCCTCGACTGAGGGTGGCGGTGGTGCCTCAGAGGCAGTTGGAGGTGGTGCGGGTGAATCTTCGGATGTCTCATCTCCTTTGGGGGACTCGTGCTCGTCTGGTGTAGACTGCTCCTCGCTTTCAATGATCGGTGCATCGTCCTGGGGTTCTGAAGCGGCTACTGCAATAGCATCAGGATTTTCCTGGGCCTCTGCCTCAACGGCGACAGGAGGAGAGTTCTCATCAGCGACCTCGTCTTTTGTTTCCTCTTGGCCGTTCTCCTCTGGTTTGGCTGACTCCCCTGCTTCGTGAGCTAGCTCTTCTGAAGGCAGAGCGCCATTCCCAGTTGCCACACCGGGTTCTGTTTGAGCACCGTCTGAAGGAGCTTCTTCTGAGGCTCCCGCCTCGTCTGGAGGCGACTTCTCAGCATCATCCGCTGTGGTATCTTCCTTTTTCTCTTCTTGGGGTGGCGATGTGACCGGAGTATCAGAGTTCTCCCCTTCAGGAACTATGAAGCCGCATGTCAGCGCGCTCGACGATGGAGGTTCGGGGGCTTTGGTCAACGCTGCTATTGACCTTGTGGCAGTCTCCACATCCTTTTACTTACCGGGCTTAGGTTCCGCTTCAGATGCAGGGGCAGGTTCCTCCACCTTCTGATCGGTGTTTGGTTCTATCTTCACAGTGTACGGCTTTGTTTGAGGTATCAACGTTCGTTTGAATGATATAGGCCCTGAGTGATAACCAGCTGTGCCTCCACTGGGTAGAGCTGCCGGCCAGCCGACTTGCTTGACTGCACTCAATGCATATGGGCTCTCCCATCTGGCAATTGATATGTCGTCGAACTTCCGACGTGGTGCAGTAGACATGGTGCTTCTCAGAACTTTGCTAGTCGGGGGATACGCGCTTGATCACGCAGAAGTCTCACATCACTCCTCACGAGCTGAGCGAAGACATGTGTAACAAGTCAAGTGCGATGAAGCAGAAAGTTGAATCAGGAGCAAGGGATGAGCATTATGCATGGAAGAGATGGGCTTGGAGATGGGGCAAGGGCTCCTGTAGAAAGAGCCTCTCCAGCGCGGCCCAAGGGCGCATTGCAAGACAGGGCAGCGAATGATAAGCCAGTAGAGTCCGAGGATCATGAGTGTTTGGATAGTCGCACGGGTATTAATGAATGACCTATATTGCTGGCGAGCTCTGAACAAACCGGGAGAGATCTTGGCCTTAACGGCATTCGGGGATGCGGTGGCATGGTGGCAGAATATGCACGGCGTTGGCATCATCCAGCGATGCTGGCTCCGGGCCGATCCCCAATTGTCGGTGGTGTCAAACCTAGCCAGTGCCTTCGTATCTCCGAAGATCCTTCAGGATGTTTCCTCGTGGCATATGGCTACGAGACTTCAGCCTCGAGCGTTATGCTGGTAGTCACCTTCGCACCAGGTTGCACACCTGTGCAACCTACACAAGACCTTCAATCTCACGCCTACTAGCAACTTCTGATCTATTGCTCGGACCGCCATGCATGCGCATGTTTTCAAAGGAAGCCGAAGTTACCCGGGGAAATCAGAGGGAGACTTCGCTGGCAGCTGGCGACGTGGGGACGTTTCATTCGCTTCCGGAACTCCAGCACATATCATGCACGCCTGGCGCGGCGCCAAATCAAAATTCAGGAGCATCATGCCGCGCACCGACATTGCAATTTTAAGACTGATGTGTTCTCCAATATGCGATCGCGCGGTTGCCGGACTTATAGACGCCGCGTAAGGAGCCTGTTCAAGTCGAATTGAGCTGCATGTTCCGAGGGAGTTCTGGGAGAGCATCGTGGAGGAGCCGCTCGATGCAACGAAGATTATGGGTATTCATTTTACAACTGTGCATTGCCGAATATGCCACCTGCTAGAGCAAGATATATCTCGTTCGTCACTGACGCAAAGAATATAGTCCACACACTCTACTCTGTACCATTGGTATTTGCCAAGAGGATATCAGGGTCACGTGATAAGGTACTCTGATCGACCTGGGCAGCCAACTTCAAGCTTGTACGTTCATGATTAAAAACAGCACAGCTAGGGTCGGAAACATGCGTCATTGCAATTCAGAGTACTTGAGCTGCGGTGTCATCCGCAGATTCACCCGACCTAAACGTCCCCAGCGGTTTCTGTCACCATTCGACTGCAGACACGCTACCGTCCAGCCGACACACCAATGCTTGAATGCTTTTTGGTCCCGTCAAAGAGAATACAATCTTTCTCTATGAGGGAGGAGCGCCGCGGCCACGGCCGAAGCCTCCGCGGAATTGAGGAGCGAACTCGCCGGGTGCTCCGCCCTCCTTCTGCTGAGCGTCGCCCATGTCGCGGCGGCGGTATCCACCCTCGCGCTCGCCACGGTCGCCACGGTCGCCACGGTCGCCACGGGGACCGCCACGGCCGCCACGGCGCTCACCATCGCCACCCAGCATACCGCGGGGGGGAGCGTGGGATCGCTGCTGCTTGATGTGGGTCGCGGGGACAATCTCGGCAGGGAGATGGAGCCACTCGCGTAGGTAGTCGAGACCCTCGGGAGTGAGGGTGTAGTAGTACCATTGCCAGGAGAACTGAGTCTTGACGTAGCCGCGGGAGGTGAGAGACTGGCAAGCCTTGACGACCTATTTGAGCGCGATCAGTACCAGTTCTTTGCACTCATGTGTGCGCCGCATTCGCAGGCTGAGGAGCATTCTGCAATGAGACGACTTCACGGCAGTAGGCGACATACGTAGAGGTTCTTCATGCCCAGCTCATTGTGCTCAATCTCGAAGTCCTTCTTTGCGACGAGGACGCCCTCGCGGAAGAGGTACTCGTGGATCTTCTTGCGGTCAGCCTTGGGGATGAGCCTGCGGGGTTTGTTAATTTCAATCCAGCGTCAATAGTTAAGACACAACATACATGGTTGCGGAAGTGTAGGATTTGTGAGGATTGAGTGGGTAGAATCGTGGCTATCGAACCCGAGCTGTTCACGCCAAAGGGAAAATCGAAAAGGGTGGTGCGGGCTTGGCGAAGTCGCGGAATATATCCGCTATGGCACTCTCGTACAGGGAAGCCCGCCACGCGCTGGTGACTTTCTTGGATCTTGCAACATCTACATTTTCTAGGAATTCGTAACAAATACTACGGTACCCAATTCGTTACGTTTGAACCTCACAGCACACCGAAACGGTTGTGCCATTCTCAACAACGGGTTTGCTCCAAAGTTCCCGTTATCAATCATGGTTTCACCCGCCACAACCAACATCCTCCTCTCCTCCTTCCCTGGCCTCAACCTCCCCAAAACCCTTGTCATTCCAGTTCCTAGCTGCTCTACAGTTGGCGAAGTCTTTGATCTCGTCAGCGAACAGCTTCCGTTCAATCTCTTCAATGCTCGGCTATACCTTACCACGTCCGACAATAAACACCTCCGCCCACAATCACAGTCACCCCTGCTCAGCCTCATTCCCGCCACAGTAGCACCAGACACTTTTCCTCCCAATGATGCGACTCCTTCATTACTATCTCTTCGGCTAAGTGCCCCATTATGTGGTGGCAAGGGCGGCTTTGGCTCTCAACTTCGAGCCGCTGGCGGCAAAATGTCCTCACGCAAGAAGCGCAACCAAGGTGACAATAATGGCTCCTCACGCAACCTCGATGGTCGACGGCTGCGGACCGTCAACGAAGCTAAAGCACTGGCCGAATACCTTGCGGTAAAGCCCGAGATGGAGAAGAAGGAGAGGGAAGAGCGTCGGAAGCGATGGGAGGCCATTATAGAGGCTGCAGATCGGAAAGAAGCGGAGATACGAGACACCCAAGAAGGCAAAGGCAAAGCACGAGTTGACGGTAAATGGGTTGAGGACAAGGAAGAGCAAGAACACAAGATGCGCGAAGCGATTGAGAGAGCTATGGCGAGAGGTCTAGTGCCCGGTATGGGCGGAGTCAGCAGCGATGAGAGTGTGGAAGGCAGCGAAGAAGAGAGTGAATCCGACGAAGTGAAAGGGGAAGAAGAGGAAATGGGCGACTCGAAAGGAAAAAGCTCAACAACCTCAACACAAGTAATCAAGCCTACCCCTGTGCAACCCAGAAGGAAGATACATGGCTGGGATGAGGACGAGGACGAAGATGGAAGCGATAGCGATGCATAATGCACTTATGAGACATGAAATGACAGACCTTGCTCTACGACCAACCAAGTTCCAGCATACAAAGCTTACAATGGGGCATCTCACCAGGAGAATCGCGTCAGCTTGTTCCAGATATTGGAGTTCAAAGTGGATGCAAAGGGCAAAAGTGGAGAGTCATGCAATTTTAGTGTTGAAACCTTCTTGCTCGGCCATTTCCCGAAGTACCCTCCTTAGGATCTTACCGCTCGTATTCCTCGGAATGGTCTCCACAAACTTCACCCCTCCATCAAGGGATTTGTATCCGGCTAATCGATCTTGAAGGAATGTTGCAACATCTTTCTCGGACAATGAGATGACTCCACTTCCATCATGAACCACATACGCTCGTGGCAGCTCACTCACATCTCCCTGGCGTCTCACTCCAATCACTGCAGCGTCTTTGACTTGAGGGTGGCCCAATAAACAAGCTTCCAATTCAGCAGGAGCTACTTGCCAACCTCGGACTTTTATAATGTCCTGAGAAAGCATCTCGATTAGTGTGGTCCATAAGGGCTTGGAAAGCTCTGTGCAGATTTGGAACACTTACTTTGGCCCGGTCAACGATGTACCATTTACCTTTGCGGCAATACCCGATATCTCCTGTTGTGTACCAGCCGTCGGGCGAAAGGACAACATTAGTGGACGTTGGATCTCCTAAGTAGCCCAACATTCTCGAAGGAGTATGCACAATTATCTCGCCTGGGCACTCATCCTGCGAAATATATTGGCCTTCGGCATCCCTTAATCTTATCGTGGTCAGAATCACAACACTCCTTAGCATTGAAAGGACTACAACATACCGAATCCTTGTGTTCGGAAAGATTGTGCCGACACTGCCAGAGTCATCTGTCTCTGGGTATGGGAAGTTTGTTATTGTTCCAACTTCGCTCATTCCCCACTGCTCTGCCACGCGAGCTTCTGAATGAAGCAGTTTCTCTAAGTTGCGCTTTAGCTCAAGAGGAAGAGGGGCACCGCCGCAAGAAACCAGCCTTATCGATTTCAGCGTGTCTGAGTGTTCGGCCTGACTTTGAATGCTGTCCACCAACCGTGAGATGATTTGTGGTACCATGGGCCATTCTGTTATTCCATAGCGTTTGGCGAATCCTATGCAAGAGTCGAGCTTAAATCTTGGAGCTATGTATGTCGTGCATCCTTCCACAGAAGGCGCAATATGAACCAATACAGCAGCAAATGCATGAAACATTGGCACAGTAATGAGTCGTCGGACTTCATAGGGCTTCGGCCGATCTTGCGTTACCAGATATTTAGTGACCAGAGCATAGTGCGTGTGTACTGCGGCTTTGGGCATGCCGGTCGTTCCACTTGTCAAAAACAGAGCCGCAGGGGTGGTCCCTGCACTCTCTTCATCATCGAACCGTATCCAGTCTTGCTCACCGTGAGAAAGAAGTTTTCCCCAAGTATGAAGGTTTGATGTCTCCTCTTCATGATCAGATAGCTCGCCATCGAAAACCAGAACGTGGTCGCTGGGGATGCCAGACTGGGCGGCCATAGACGCCATTGCTTCGAAGCAAGGTGGTTGGACAAGAATGAACTTTACATTCGCGACTTTAATGGCATGGTCTGTTTCTCCCGTCGTGCAAGATGGATTCAGACCAAGAAACGTTGCACCGGAGCCCACAATGGCGAGGAACAGCACCGGGTAAAGATACTTTTGCAGACTGTCAGTCTATAGTTAGGTTTCCCAACATTGCATGTCGGTGTACGAACATGTCCAAAAGATTGAATACAGACACAATCTCCTTTCTTTACACCCCAATAGCGCAAGCCGGCGATGATAGTTCTGACCTTCGATCGAACATCAGACCCAGTCAGGAAATGTGTGTCAGGCGCCAGTGCATCCACATAGATCTATCGCAGTTAGTACACGTTCTACACCGATCTGCGGGAACAAGGCTTTCTTTCTTGCGTGCATGAGCTTCTGCATGTGGCCCATCGAGGACGAAGGACAAGACATCAGAGTATGGTACCTCCACTTCCGAGCGGTCAGACCTATATTCGTACATATTTGCAAAATTTTGCGCTTTTGAGCTTGACCACGAAGCAGTCTCGATACTCTCGTCTAGATTGCGAACACAAAATCCCAAGCTTCAAAGGCTTACGGCGCGGCCAAGGCTTCTTCTACTTACTCATTCTGGCCCCCACTGTGGCTTGCCTTTCCCCCGCCGCGCACTAGCGACATGCCGGGTTGCAGATCTTCCACAACCTCAGGCTCACGTGTGATTGCTCAATACCTGATTGTGCGCGTGTTCGGGAATTTGTCTCGTCTTCCCCTCAACGAGATTCAAGTCCATTGTTGAGCCTGTTGGAGCTGCTCTTGGATCTCTGAACGGAAAGCACCCAATCGAGAGGTTAATACCCCAGAATTTGTGCGTGCAGTCACAATGGGAAGCAAAGATGAACCAATAGTGGTTGTTGGAATGGGTAAGGGCTCCTCAAAGGTCAAGCAGGACCGTCGACTTGTCGGCTCACGTGTCTTCTAGCATGCAGATACCCAGGCGAGGCTTTCTCGGCGTCTGAGCTGTGGGACCTTCTCGCTGCCGGCAAGTCAGCCCAATCTGACACCCCAGCCAATCGCATGAATGTTGATGCGTGGTATCATCCCAACGGCCATAGAAGACCTGGCTGTCTCAACGCACGCGGAGGCTACTTCTTAAGTCACGACTCACATTTCCAAGACTTTGACCATGCATTCTTTGGTATTACTGCTGTTGAGGCTGCGCCGATGGATCCACAACAGCGGAAGCTCCTAGAGGTTGTCTATGAATGCTTTGAATCTGCTGGGGCAACGTTGGAGAGTCTTGACGGTTCAGAGACGGCATGCTATGTCGGTTGTTTCACAAATGATATGCAGCAAATGCATGCGTTTGACCTTGAGAACGATGTAAAGTACGAGAAGACGGTATGTTCATAGCTGTCCGCAGTTGCAGAAAGCAAGACTGATAGACATCAAGGGTGCCGACCGTACCATTCTCTCGAACAGAATCAACTATGCCTTCAACCTGAAAGGCCCGAGGTAAGATTGCAGCTTCTCTGCGTTTCTAAATAGTCGTTCTAAACTTGGTTTAGTATGACTGTCGACACTGCCTGCTCGAGCTCTTTGTATGCGCTTCACCTCGGCTGTCAGTCTCTTTTGTTCGGAGATTGCAATGCAGTGATCATTGCGGGAACAAACATCATGATGAGCGTCGGCCAGCAATCAGGCTCTGCGAAATTGGGCATTTTGTCTCCGACTTCAACCTGCCACTCTTTTGATGCAAGTGCGGACGGGATGGGTCGAGGTGACGGTATTGGCGCGATTTACATCAAGAAATTGAGCGACGCCCTGGCCAATAAAGATCCCATCAGGGCTATAATTCGTTCCACCGCTATCAATACGTAAGTGATCGTCTGCTGAAATTTCATGTTAAATTGCTCACAGTTCATCAAGTAATGGTAGGGCGGCTGGCATCAATAGGCCGATGTCCACCGGACAGGCTGCTCTCATACGGAAGGCATATGATAAAGTAGGACTAGATCCCTTATCAACCGGATACTTTGAGTTACATGGGACCGGTTCGATCCATCAAATCTGCTGCAATTCCTTATAGAAAAACTGACTGTGCAAGGTACTCGTGTTGGCGACGTAGAAGAGACTGCCGCTGTAGGAACCATATTTACTCACCACACGCCGGATGATCCTCTCCTCATTGGTTCCATCAAGACAAATATTGGACATACTATGGGAGCCAGTGGAATCGCTGGAATGATCAAAGTGATCATGGCTTTAGAAAAAGGAGAGATACCCGCTACCATTGGAATCACCAAACTCAATCCGAAAAGTAAGTATATCTTGCTTATTTCTACTAACAGCACGTGGAACTTACTATCATAGTCAACTTTCGTAATGGATCCCTGAAAGTTGTCCAGAAAAGAACTCCTTGGCCACGCAAATACCGGAGGGCTAGCGTGAACAGCTTTGGTTATGGTGGAGCAAACGCGCACGCAATACTGGATTCGGCAGAGTCGTACTTGGAAGATGTTGAATCTTGTGCATTTGTATGCAAAGAACAACGTCAGTCATCGTCACTAGCGACAGGCAAGCGCACGCATTTTCTGCTCCCCTTCTTCGCCCGGCACGAAGTTAGTCTCCGGCACAATATTGAGGCTTTGGCTAAAGTTTCAAGCTCATACGACATCATGGATCTTGCATACACGCTGGGAGAGCACAGATCTCACTTCCGTTACCGCTCTTGTTGTGTGACAACTGAGACCGAAGTTGGTGCTGACCTCGCACCCAACAAGATGGGTACGTTTACGGCATTGAACTCCCCACCAGCCATTGCCTTTTGTTTCTCCGGACAAGGTTCTCAGGTTCGCATATATAATGATATGTTCTTTTCCTTTTACATTGCTGATCACGTCAATAGTGGCCTCAAATGGGGTACAAACTCATTGAAGACTTCCCATTCGTTCGTCGTAGATTCGCAGAGCTCAGCAACGCATTACAGGACCTTCGTGAGCCTCCATCATGGTCACTAAATGAAGTTCTAGCCACCCCAGCACCAAAGAGCAAAATCCATGACTGCGTCATCTCTCAGACTTGCTGCACTGCTGTGCAAATCATCATTTTTGATCTCTTACAGTGTTGGGGTATTCGTCCGCAAGCAGTTACAAGTCATTCTTCGGGAGAAATTGCAGCAGCATATGCAGCAGGTTTTATCTCAGCATCACAAGCAATTACCATTGCTTACTATCGTGGGCTTGCATTTGAGACTTGCTCAGGTGTAGGTGCAATGCTGGCCGTGGGACTCGGAGCACAAGATGCCCAAAAAATCATCAATGGTCGCCAAGATGTTGTAGTTGCGTGTGACAACTCAGATGCAAGTGTCACACTCAGTGGAACAGAGAAGGCAATTGATGAGTTATCCTACGAACTTGATGCTTTAAAGATCTTCGCTCGGAAACTAAAGACATCTGGTAAAGCTTATCATAGTCCTTGGATCAGATCAGCTGGAGACACCTTTCGCGCAAAATATGCAGACCAAATTTGTGCTCCAGGTGCAAAGGCGAGCCTTCGAATACCGCAACCACCAATGTATTCATCTGTCACTGGTAGAGTTTTGAGATCAGAGGACATAGGAATCGATCACTGGCGAGCAAATATCCAAGCTCCTGTCAAATTTCGCCAGGCAAGTATTGTTCTCGTGGAAGATCATTCAGAGATCACTCATGTTGTCGAGATTGGACCACATGCTTCGCTATCTGCTCCCATCAAGCAAATAATGGCAACCACTAAGTCGTCACCACATCTTCAATATCTCCCTAGCATGGTTCGGGGTCAAGACAGCACAGTCAGCATGCTAAAGCTTGCAGGATCTCTTTTGGTTGCTGGGTATCCTGTCGACATGCACAGAGTCAACGCTGTCGAAACAGCAGAATTTGCAACGAAAGATGATCTCAGGGTCCTTACTGGGAGACTCATTGTAGACTTGCCACGGTACCAGTGGCATTACGAGGAGTTGAATTGGTCTGAGCCACGAGTCAGTCGCGAGCACCGCTTGCGCAAACATCCCAGGCATGATCTTCTTGGGTCTCGGGAGCCCGTGAGCTCGGAAACCTGCCCAATTTGGCGCAACAAGATATCTTTGAAAGACATTCCCTGGCTAAAAGACCACGATATTGCTGGATCTGTTATTCTCCCAGCGGCTGCGTATGCTGCAATTGCTCTGGAGGCTGTGAGACAGATTTCTGTGGACAACAGCCTTACCCCGTCTCATTTCACGCTAAGTAATATGATTATCAGTGCGCCTCTGACAATTCCAAGCAGTGCTGAGGGCGTTGAGATAGTCTCAAGTCTCAGGCTCAACGCAAGTAAGCGCAGTGGTGAGAAGACTCCCTTCAGCGCGGATTTCAATATCAGTTCAATCTCTTCAGATGGTGTTTGGTCGGAGCATGCTTCAGGTATTGCAGGATTCAAAATAGAAGATAGGGGTAAGAGTCCATCCCGTCCAGATTTCAGTATTGACTAAGTCTACGTCAGCCATATTAAGTGTGGACTCGGCATTTCGCAGGTCCTTGGACCGGTATGAAGATGCGACCATTACGTGCAATGTTGATAAAGCGTACATTGATGGTCTCGCATCACTCGGAATTGCATTTGGACCATCCTTCCGAGCAATTCACCACATCCATCATGACTCGACGCCACACGATCTCACTATTGCTCTTGCCAGGTTAGATCTTCGGAACACTGCCGACATGATGATTGCAGAATCTAGCTATGCAATTCATCCAACTGCCCTTGATGGGTGCTTGCAAATCATGGGCGTCGCAACTTTGGAGAACGTCAACAGCATTGCAAAGCCCTATCTACCTATTCGAATAGATGAGCTGGTAGTCTCGGCAGCTTTATCCCAGTGTGATATTTCTCAAGCAGTTGTAGCTGCCAAGGCACAGACTCGAGGAATGCGTGGCCTGAAAGGGGAGACTGGCTTGTTTGGACCTGGAGACAAACAATGGCTGCGTCTGAAAGCCTCTTTTAGGTCATTTGATCCGGGCTTGCACCGGGAACACCACAAACATCCCCAACCCTACACCCGTTTGGTCTGGCAACCAGACTCTGACTGGCTTGATCGTAAGGTTGACTCGTCCAATAATTCAGATGGTAGGTTTGAATGCACAGCTATGATACTAGTAAGTTACCCTGTTTGTGGAAAGAATATCGGGTGGCTGACTCGATCGGCATAGGTCTACCGTCACAGCAAAATGCTTATTTCATCGGCTGTGGCGAAGAAGTTAGAAGACGTTGGAATTAACATAAAATGGCTATCATTACTTGATTCAAGTCAAGTCATACCGGACCGAGCTCGAATAATTATGCTTGCGGACCTAGAAAGCTCTTTGCTTCTCGAAATGACCACAAAAGAGATGCAAGCACTTCAACAGCTTATCAGCAAGGCAAGCTCTATTTTATGGGTTACAGATGCAGGTCTCATCGACGGAAAGAGTCCTGAAAAATCACTTGCACCTGCTCTTGTTCGGTCTATCAAGACAGCACAACCTTCTCTTAGCCTGGCGACCATAGACATTGATCCAGACTCCAAGAACCCAACCAAAAATGGAAACCTCATTGCAGAAGTAGAGATGCGATGGCGCTCCGGCAACCTTAAAGATACAGAGTTGGCCGAGAGCGATGGCGTTATTCATGTCAGCCGATATGTCCTTGACGATATGGAGAATGAAGCATATGCTTCAACTCTTGGTCCTATGGTCCGGCAAGGAAAGCTCGGCTCTGGTATGTCTCTGCACTTTCTGAAGCATGGACGCCCTGAGACCTTTTATTTTTCCAGTGATCGCGCAATTAGCAACAGTCTTGGAGAAACGGAAGTTTTACTTGCACCTGAGCAGTTCGTTCTTACTGCCAGTGAGTCCAAGACCATCAAAGGCAGGTCCGGTGAAGATTGCTTCAATCACGAGTTCGCCGCGACAGTGCTCAAAGTCGGGTCTGCAGTATCTCGAGTCCATCCGAAACAGAAGGTTATATGCATCTCGCCAAATAATTACAACACTACGTTGGTGGTGCCAGAGTATCTTTGTCAGCCATTGTCTGATGGCGAAGATCCAAGCTCGTTTTGTGGCAGTCTTATGGCTGCTTGCTTTGCCATCAATGTTCCGGCTCGAATTGGCCGACTTGTAGATCATGAGGTTTGCAATATTTACAAAACGACCTCTCCACGCATCACGCTAATGTTTCCTCCAGGAATTGCTTCTTCATCGGCTCGAAGACAGATTCCACGCCGCCTGTGTTAGATACGGAATTATGCCAACCGGTGATGATTCTCCCAATGCCAAATTCGATGTCATAATTGCATCTTCAGAAGCTGATGATCTTCCAGTGATGTGGCGAAGGTTGAAGAAGAATGGGCGACTCATCATTGTGAAATCGTCCGACCTCCCCGATTTCTCAATCTTTGACACCACTGTCTTTACGCGAGGAGCGAGTTTTGTGACCATTGATCTCTGTGAAATATTAGGTCGTAATAGCTCAGAGATTGCAGAGTAAGCACGTCCTCGCCCCCTGAGAACTCATGCTGACTGACTTTCGTAGGAACCTTGCAAAAGCAATGGCTTTGGTACGATCTACCAGACATGCAATTGCTGTGCCCAAAAAGATACTCAAATTTGAGTTCACGTCTCTGAATGACGCAGTGGATCTTGCCAGCGAGCCCGACTTTACCGATTTCATACTTCTGAAGCGCTTCACCAGCAAACTGTATCCTGTACACACCAGTCCAGTACCTCTGAAGTTTGACCCGAATGCTAGCTATCTTCTGGTGGGCGGTTTAGGTGGTTTGGGAAGAAGCTTAACGTACGTATTTACTGGTCATCGCACGCGGGACGAAAGCTGATACAGCAATGACTAGGGAGTGGATGATCTCAAGAGGAGCCAGAAAGTTCGTATTTCTGTCACGCTCTGGAACGGACAAGCCCGAGGCAGCCCAAACGATGAGTGTGATCCAAGACAAGGCCCGAGTCGATGGGCAGGAAGTCGTTCTTAAGGTCATCCGAGGTGACGTTACCATTGCAACTGATGTCGAGCGAGCAGTTGAACAAGCCCCGAAGCCCCTAAAAGGCGTCGTCCAAGCTTCAGCAGTCTTTGGAGTGAGTGATCTCATATGATCTCTGAAGCATCACGACTGACAAGTATTATAGGGTCTGGCATTCACCGACACGCCTCTAGAAAGCTGGCAAAGCGTGCTGAACCCCAAAGTCAGGGGCACCATCAACCTGCACCAAGCAACTCTGCAACAACCCCTCGATTTCTTCGTTATGACATCCTCCTCAATCGGCGTCTTCGGCCCCGCAACAGAGGGCAGCTACGCCGCCGCCAACGCCTTCCTGGATAGCTTCGCCCGCCACCGCTGGAGCCAGGGCCTGCAAGCAACCTCCGTCTCGCTGGGCATGATCACCGGCGTCGGCCACGTCGAAGAGAACATCGGTAAGTCGCCACCTCTCCCCTCCAGCACACCTCACCTCCATTCCCGAAAGGTCTAACGAGCTCGTCTGCGCAGCCGTGGCCACAACCATGCGCCGCAAGGGTGTCTACGGCATCCCCGAAGCCGAGTTCCTCGCCAACATGGAGCTCGCGTGCCGCCGCCGCCAGGAGCTGCCGCCGTTCCCGCACGCGGATCGCCTGGCGCAGGCGCACATCGTCACGGGGTTGGACACGTCGCGCATGAGCGCAGCGTACTGGGGCGCCCACGCGAAGGGCGACGCACGGATGGAAGTGCTCGCCGCTGCCGCTGCCGAAGCGCACGGTGGGGACGGAGCAAACGAGCAAAGTTCAAATCTGCAGAGCGGTGGCAAGGCGCCGGCCGTCGGGGAGTTGCGTGAGGTCGCGGCGAGAGAGGGTGTTGAGGCTGTGGCTGGTGCGCTGCGGCGGCTGGTGTTGGCGTACTTTTCGTCGCTGGTGGCTGTCCCGGTGGAGCGGCTGCAGGGGGAGATGGCGTCGCGGCAGTTGAGCAACTTGGGCATGGACAGTATGCTGGCGAGTGAGATACGCGCGTGGGCGTGGCATGAGCTGGAGGTGGATGTGCCCCTTATGGGCCTGCTGGACGCATCGCGGACGGTTGATGGGCTAGTTGAAATGGTGTCTGCGGGTTTCAGGAATGCGGTGGATAGTTGAAGGAATAGTGGATGGCTTGCAGGAGATTGGAGCATGCTAGGTTGTCATCTGCTTGGGCGGAAATTGCAAAAACACAGTGGAAAGAGGAATCGTGAAAATGCATCATGTTTTTGCACGCTATGCTAGATATATATGCTCATTATACTGCAGACTAGGTCTCCAAGAAATGCATGGCGAACACCAATCAAGAGCCGCCAACCCATGCGTTCCAGCCAGCGACGCAAGAGTTGGAGATCTCGGGGCCGGTGACGGGGCCAAGGGTTGAGCCGTCCGACAGCGAGGCCGAGATGGTGACGGCGCCCAGATTGCCATTGAAGGGGATGGAGCCGTGATAGAGGCCGGCCGAGGAAGCGGTCTGGTCGGGCTGAGCCTGGCCGCCGATAGAAATGTGCACGGTGGCCTGCTGGCCGGTGAAGACGGTGAAGTAGATCTCGTCAAGGTCGCAGGAGGCGCCGTCGGTCTGGCTCTGGTAGGGGGCGTTGCAGGGAGTGTTGGTGCTGGCGCAGGCGCTGGCGGGGCTGAGGCGGTACCAGAAGGTGAGATGGGGCGTGTAGGAGCCCTCTGCGGGCGCGGCGCCACCGTTCTTGTACTGGCCGATGTAGTAGGGCAGATCATTGATCCAGGCGCTGTGCACAACGGGCTTGTTGTAGTCGGCGGCGCCGCTGGGGTAAGCGTCGTCGTGCGGCGGGTTGGGGGCAATGTAGTGAGACTCGCCCCAGTCGTTCCAGGTGAGGATCTCGATGAGCTGCGGCTTGTACTGCATGACTTGCTGCCAGCGGAGATGCCACAGGTTGTCGCCGCGCCACAGCCAGTTCTTGCCGGGCAGGTTGGTGTAGAACCAGGGGCTAACTGACATCATGAAGGTCTTGCCCGCGCTGCTCAGGGCGCTGCTGAAGGCACCGTCGGATGTTGGGGTGTCGGTAGGACCATTTGGCCAGGCGTCCCAGGTAAGGAGGCCATCAACCTGCTCGTAGTTGGCAGCCGTGGCGGGGTCGACGCTAGTGTAGTCGGGCACGAAGAAGGCATTGGTGGCGTCTTTGATGTTGGTCCAGTCACCGACATAGTTGGGGCCCTCAAATGTAGACGCAAATGGCTTACCATCGACCAGATATTGGGCGGGCTTTTGGGCATAGTTGTTGATGTAAGTGGTCACTGAGTTGGGATCGAAGTAGCCGTTGGTGGAGGCGGCATAGTCAAAAGAAATAAACAGCTTGAAGCCTGGGACCTGCTCGGCAGCGGCGTAGTAGTTGTCCAGGGATGTACCGGTATAGCCGTCTTGAATGGCAATGTTCAGAGCAAATCCATCGATGCCAGCATCGTGGGCAGTCTTGATGTCATTGAGAGCATCGTCCTGGGTGTAGGAGGCGGTGTTGCCAATCTGCACGGATAGAGTCAGTTGGATGCGTACAGCACAGCAGCGGCGCTATACACACGATCAAATGGGCAAAGACAAGGTTCTGAGCCTGAACGGCAGAGGCGCAGTAGATGGCGGCGGCGGCGGCCGTAGCGACGAAGCTGCCGAGGTTGATCATGATAAAGTTTGCGTGTTTCTCAATGGCCTGGAGAGGAACTGTCCACCATGATGAAGGACAATGGCGGCATTATATAGGCCGGCCCCAACCTGTTCACCAAGAAAACCCACGGTACCGGGGTCTGTAACATGATGCTCGTGTTTCAAGTCAGAGGATAGTTGGATGTGCAGCTCGATGAGGCCTGGCAGCGGAAGGCATGGCGTGCAATACGACGTTGGGGTCGTATCATATGTGGAGGCGTGCGGGAAGCCATGCCGATCATCTAGGGGGGCTGCAACCTGCAGGTCCATGCAACATGGCAAATTCGCCAGAAAAGGGCCGTGGAGCCAGTGGTAGTGGAATTCAATCCAACGCCACGTGCATCAGGCTGCAGGATCCCAGCCCGTCAAACTATTCTTATCGGAGATCGTGTTTCACCAGGCCAAACCACCAGCAACTTTCAATGATCGACGTAGATGGCGTTCGCAGCACATGGCAGCTCAGTGCCGCGGGATTGTGGTTTGGAGTCAGTCTATGTTTCCTTGCATATTTTCTTTTCACAAGACGTCAGAATAGCAGGATGCTGGCCGTCTTTCGAGTGCCACCAGTTGGCCATTTTCCTGGCTTAATCATTCCACGGCGCATAAGAGCATCCAGTCAGACCGTATTCAGGTCAGCGATACGGCCAAGCAAAGCGTCTGAGTCGTTGCCAGTACGAGGTCATCAGCGCAAGTCCCATCACAATCCTCGTAGACTATAAGAAGAGGGACGTAGAAACAATGCAGATTGATTTGTCCTTCATGATATGATGCTATGTGTAGCCACTGGGAGGAGCAAGCTGAGTGCTCGCCCCTGCTGGGGTCATCACCTGCTTCGTGGAGCCGATATCGTCATTACCACTCGGCTCCGTTGGATCAACCGCCACCCCTCAGACGCTTCGTGAAACCCGCCATGCTGACCATATTGTGCAGTTGTGTCGTGTGAGATATGTCTGTACAACCCTGATTATCCGCCACGGTGGCCATCACGCTGGAATTGGTCCTGGTGCAGGCTTGAGGCCCTGCGCAACGGCGTCAGGAGGCGGCCATGAGTACACACTCTACTCCCCTTCTCGCCGCAGCCACCATCTCTTCGGCTTTGTTTTTCTGTGCGCGCCTGTACTTGAAGGATCCCACCGTCAGGTTCGACGCTCTTGTTCTGCTGCTGGCGCAATGCCGGACTGCGTATCTGACCCGGGCCGATGACTCCGGGCAGACGGCGGTGAGAACCCACATTGCATCTATCGTAACAATCCTGCTTCTGGATTGGGTTTTAAGTCCTACCTCTGGTCGCAGCGATGACTCCAGCCCGGAATACTCGAGTAGCACAGGTGAGCTGTCGATGAAACCTCTGGTCTGGCCGTGTCGCACCACGCACACACGATTGTTCCCCAAGAAACATTCATTCGCGTACTCCTACCTGCTCGTGGGCGTTCCGGTAGACTGGCAAGGCTCGTCTGGCTCGCTGCTGTCGTCCAACACCACTGCACGGCGATGCATGTTTCACGTTGACGCGGCAGATCACCTTGAGAGAGAGCAGGGGGTTCGCACCCTGAGGCAGAAACTAGACGCCTTCCTGCGGCACAGCTCGATGGATCCGAGCCGTTTCCCACACGCCTATCTGGTCACCGCCCCACGCTGCGTGGGCTACTGCTTCAATCCCGTGTCTTTCTGGTATCTGTACGGACCGGGCCGGGATCTAGAGGCGATGATATTGGAAGTCAACAACACGTTCGACGAAAGGCGCATGTACCTGCTGGATACCAGCTCGACAAAACGCCAGGGCGGATTCGCAAGTGCATGGCAGAAGGACTTTCACGTGTCTCCCTTCAACGACCGCGAGGGCTCCTACACCCTCAAGGCGACAGATCCCCGGCCCTTTGTCGGCGAGGCTACAGGGGTGGTGAACAACGACATCACGCTACTGTCGGCCGGTGGGCAGGCAAAGCTAGTGGCGCGGGTCTTCTCCGTGTCTCAGCCTCTGGGAAATTGGCCGGAGGGACTGGCTGACCGCACGACATTCGTCCTGGCCTGGGCCTGGGTGGGGCTCCTTACATTCCCCCGCATCGTGCGCCAGGCGGGTCAGCTCTATTTCCAGCATGCCCTCCGGGTCTGGTTCCGGCCAGAGGTAGCGCCGTCGAGCATTGGACGGCGGGCGAGCGAAGAGGAGAGGTGTGTGCAAGCCACGGCGCGAGCCAGCAAGCATGCGACGCACCGCAATCACAGGCTAACGTGCAACCCAGGGTGCTGGAAACCTTCTTTGCCCGATTCTTGGAGCAGATGACGCTCACGGCGACACGGCCAATGAAAGTGGTCTACCAGCGACCGTCCGACCTGGGTGGCGAGGCGATCGTGGAGTACCACAGCTCGGCCGAGGGTGCAGAGACGACGCTGCAAGTGAGGGTGCTGTCACCGGGGTTCTACAGCCGCTTCGTGCACTACTCCCACGTGGCCGAAGCGTTCGATCGGGAGTACCTCTGCACCGACGAGCGTAATCGGAGCGTGTGGATCTCGGATCCTGCATTGCTCGGGCCACTACTAGGTTCGAGGTGGAGGGAGCTAGCGCTGCCGTTGAAGGATCACACGGGAAGCGGCTGGGTGGACGGGATACGCTGGGCGGTGGTCAGACGGCTGCGCTGCCCTCCTGCGGCGCCCAGCTACGGCGAGAGGCCGGCCAGCAGGCCCGGCGCGACGGTGGCGAGCACGACCGACATTCGAGCAAAGCCGGGCATCGCAGCGTTCGACGAGTTCGCAGCCGCTCAGGCTGACGCGTGGAGGTACCGGCGGGCCACGGTGCAGCTGTTCGCAGGGCAGCGGTTGCTTGGGGGCCTCGCAGGAGCAGCGTGGATGCTGGACATGACGCTGCGGATCGCCGTCAGCCTTGCTGGCTGGCAGGTGCAGTGCCATCTGGGTGCTGCGAGGAGTAGCAGTGGCATTACGTGGACGGGGCAGGTCGTTGGAGTCAACGTCGGCCACGGGTGGGCCATGGCTAAGGTGTTGGTGTGGTGATCAACCGTATGACGAAGCTAGCAGGGCTGATCACTTGTCACGCACGTGCCGCGGGCGCAGATTCCCTGCACGGCCTAAAGCCGGGTGTGGCCAGTGGTCATCAGCGAGCGATCACTGCTACTTCAGGTCAGTGTTAACTGTTGATGTTGCCAGAGCGCAACCAGGGGCCATGCGAAAAAGGGTCAATGCAGAGGAGAGAGGAGAAAGCAACGGCGCCGGCGGTTTTGGTTTGGGCCGCGAGCCGCGCTGTGCTTTTGCTGCTATTGCTTTGCGTTGCCCGTTTCACCCTTGCGCGCGCGCTCTCTCGCTGCATCGTGCATGCGCGCGCGCGCTGCCCCTCGCATCGAGCCCCATCGGCGGCAGAGATGCAGCGCTGGGGTCCAGGAGAGGGCGCACACCCTAAACACTGACGGGTTTATATTTGGGGCGTTGCGGGCGCGTGCTGCCGCGGTGCCGCCAGCCACCCAGCGACAACAACACCAGCACCAGCACCAGCACCAGCACCAGCACCAGCACCAGCGGCGGCGGTCAGCACTACCTGCCCGACAACCCATGGCGCTGACCGCGTGCAACACTGCCCTCCGGCAGTCTTAGGCTGCGCACAATCAAGTCCCGAAGTCGCTGATCGAGACGGCACATGGCTGGCACGCTATCGTGGGCCGATGCCACGCAGAATGCCCTGCAGCACAATCCCCTTTGGGTCAATGATAGATGATCTGCACAGGCTCTCGCACCGTAGTGCCTGCTAGCCCGCCCAGGGCCACCTGCCACTGGCCGCCCTCGACGGGCTCTCCACGTGCGAAGGCCGCATGGAGGATCCTAAAGCACGCCCCCTCATACGCGGACGAACCTGCCGTCCCGTCTGACACCACCACCACCGCCAGCTGCTTGGTGGTGTGTATTGCTGCTGCTCCACCCAGCCCAACCCAGCGCTACATCGCGCTGTGTGCCTCTGATCCCTTCATTTCTCACAGAGGGCACCCTCACGCCTCCACGCGCGCGCGCCGGCCCGATCTGCATGCCCTCCGATCCTTCAGCCATGTGCGCGACGGTGCCGGGCGCCGCTGGTGCAGCTGCAGCTCCTCCTGCCGCCGGTGCTGGCTGCTGGTACTGACGCTGCTTCTGCTTGCCGCCGTCGACAGCGACGACGACGACGACGACGACGACGACGACGACAACGCCGCCCACGTCTCTGTGTTATTTTTGCTCTCGCTGATCTGAAACTGCGTCTGAGCAATGGAGGCTGCTGCGGCGGCGGCGCGGAAGTTGCCGCGCGCCCTATCACGGCCGGCGCGCTGCTCGATGGCCTCGTTTTTACGCGCCCAGATGTGATTCCCACGAGGCAGACTCCGCGCTGTTGCTATTCTAGCGTGCGTCGGTGCCCGCGGGACGTGCGCGAGCTTTGTTACACGCTACTTTCCGAGTAGTGCCGTGCCATTCACCATGCGCTCTGCCGCCCGTCCCTCTCACTACACACCGCACGCCCCTCTACTCTCTCGCGCGCTTTCTCTGGCTCTCTCTGGTCTGAGCGCACCCCACCCGCCCCTCCTCCCACCCCCCCCCCGGCCGGTCCAAGCCCTCGACGGCGATCAGGATTGCCCACGCTGCGCCATGGCACCGGCCCGCAAAGCCCAGCGCTTCTCCCAGCCCTCTGACTGGCTGATCGCCGGGGCCCCGCTAACCCGTCTGAGGCCTTGCTCTCGACTCGCTGATCCTTACAGCCCTGTCTCTTCCGGCACTGCCTGCCCACGCACGCACGGCTCACCACTGCGACCCTACCTGTGATGCTCCTTCTTGCATCATGATCTGAGCCGCACCGTCTTCAAATACCTCCTCCGCCCGCCCCCAATCCTTAAATCAGCCAAAGCGTGCGCCTCGACATATTTATACTCCCTCGTGTTCCTGCACTCCGCTCCGACAAGGATCTACCCGCATTCCTACCGTTGTGCCTGATCTGCCAGCCTCGCTGTCGACAACAGCACCATTTTACCACTCTGACCTTACTGCCTGCTCAGCTGCCTGCGCCTGTTATATCACTACCACCTGCTGCTGCTGCTGCTGCTGCTGCTGCTGCTGCTGCTACTGTCACCGTTACTGCTGTTGCTACTACTTCTCTTCCTCTGCACTTTCCTTTCCTCTCTTTACCATCTACTCCCCCACGACATGACCTCGTCCCTACGCATACATCACCCTGCTGTATCATCGTCGACGGTCTCTTCTTCTATCGTCTCCCCTCCTCTCTGGCAACTTGAATCTTCCCCTGTCAGGAAGCAACCCACCCGCTCTTCAAAAGACTCTTCAAGGCACACCATCTCCGCCATGTCTTCTGCCAACTCATCTGCCACCGCCACTCCCCTCGTCAACCGCCGGAGACTGTCCTCTGCCATCTCCTCCGAGGATGGCAGCAACGTCAAGCTCACCCGCACCGGCCGCCCCAGCAAAGCCCTCAAGGGCCAAGCTGTGCACACCTGTGAAGACTGCGGCAAGGTCTACACCCGCGCCGAGCACATGAGGTACGCATGCAATGCCCTTGCTATCTCTCTCTCTCTCTCTCACTGCATCTCACTGACTCTGCTCTCCTCCAGACGCCACCAGCGCACACACTCGTCCGGTCTCACCTGCGACGAGCCTGGCTGCGACCGAACTTTCAACCGCAGCGACATGCTGCAACGGCACAAGGAGAAGCAGTAAGCTTAACCCTCCGAAAACTCCCCGCCACTAGAACTGCCTTGCTGACCCACCCTCCTACAGTCACAGCAGCAGAGGAGGCAGCCGCCGTCAGAGCGCGTGCTCGAGGGCGTCAAACGACCGCAGCTCTCGCTCCCCTCTCCCTAGCAGCCACGCACAGCAGCCCTTCCCGGCCATGCGCAGCTCCTTTGCTCCCGCCCAGTCGCAGGCTTTTGAGGTGCACGGCATGTTCACCCCCAGCCTGGGCGCCTCGTCCGCCGGCCTGTCTTCAAACAGCGCCCCGGCTCAGTGGGGCAGCGTGTCTCTCTCCCCCATGCCCTCCACCCTGGTGTCAAGCTCCATGTCCTACCCCGGCAGCGCCGTCGCCCAGGTGCCCACCTCAGAACCCTACCCCGGCGGCTACGGCTACAGCATGTCCAACTCGACGGCCAGCACCGACGCGTGGTACTCGCCCGGCCTGAGCAGTGTCGCCTCCCCCTCCATCAACTCCTCCTCGATGCCCTCCGCCTGGGGCTCCACGACCAGCCTGAACCTGGCCGCCGGCGCCTCGTGGGAGAACCCCACCCCCTTCGGCACCCTCGACCCCTCCTTCGACGCCATGCAGCCGCCGGCACAGCACGCCGGCCTGCGCAAGCGTGACTTCGACGCCTTCACCCTCGACCCCAACGGCGGCCGGGACAGCCGATTCCGTAAGTTCTTTCCTACTCGAAGCTAGCACGTGTGAGTGGCTCCTGACTCCTCGACGCTTAGTCCTCGACTCATACTTTGAGCAGTGTATTGAGTCCTTCTAGGCCTCTCTCCCTGCCTCACCCAAAGATGAGCTGCCTGTCTACCAAGGCCCTTGCCTGTACCTTGTTCTACTATTTTTATTGCTTTCACACGCATCTGTTACGTGCACGATACCCCTCACTCGCTTACTGGATTATTTATATTTTTTCTCATCTCGGCGGAGCGCCCATGCTTGTCGAGCGTCACTCGCTGAAAGCCTAGCATTTTGCGGATCGGAGTTGGGAAAGGGAAAGCATATGACGCATTGCAATGGATTGGGCAACTGCAAAAGGAGGCGAGCAAGGAGGAGTTGGGAACCAAAATGGTCCACGCATTTGGCGTTACTTGGCTTCACAGTAACCGGGAAGCAATATAGACAGCATTGTGAAGAAGCTTGTTGTATCGCGCTTCCACTGCCATTGTACCATGTACATACGAGACACGTCCTGAACACACAAACACCCCAAGTCTCTACACTCACACTGTTATTCCTCTCTCACTCGCCTGCCCCGTGTCCCACCGAGTTGCCTCGTCGCAGGCAAACGGCGCAGCCTGAACCGGTGCAAAAACAAAGCCCGGCATCGCAAAGGCCGGAAGGAAGCGCAGATCTCTCGCGCAGGGACACCCCCCACCCCCGACCAAAAACGATCGACAAAGACGAGCTGACGGGCCACACCCTCCGCCGGGCCCCACCCACCCACCCCCCC
>VIBQ01000012.1:600000-862945 GCA_006937295.1 Carpinus fangiana | reverse complement strand
CCCCCCCCCCCCCCCCCGGTCGCTCCTTGCATTTCGAACCAGGGCACCACGCTGCGACACGCCAGGCTAACCCGATTCTGCGTCTGCTGCTCCCAGCCTGAACGCATCTGTTTGGCGGGTGCTGCTGGTGCTGCTGCAACCTCTCTGCCCCTGCCCCGTTGCAACAGCTCAGCGCATGCTCAAAACAAGGCCGCACCGCAGCAGGCGCAGGCCGAAACACATCACCCACGCGTCCTGCTAAGCAAATCGTACGCATCACCGTGCAGCGCCGTGCCGGACCAGGCGCCGCATCTGGCAATGCACAGGTCATGCGCGCTTACGTGCAGTGCAGGGTGAACCAAACAGGAAGGGAAAACAGCGTTTGCGGCCGCGCAGAACTCTAAGCTATTTCCCCCCCCCCCCCCCAATCTCACCAACGGCTCTTTTCTGTCCGCTTTGTCTCCGCTTCCCGGTTGCTGGGCGACCGAAGCGGGAAGGGGGGGGGGGGATTGGGCGGAGCGATGGTGCGACGATGGGGGGGTGGCGGCCGTCTGACTACCGGGTCCGGGATTTGCACGGACGGGTGCGGCCGGCGAAAGCGGGGAAAGGGCACGAGAGAGACACAGAGAGAGAGAGAGAGAGAAAGAGACAAGAGACAAAAAAGAGAGGTCAAGCGCGGGAGGGTCATGGCGGCGACGGCGCGCCGGCCTAGCGCTGTGGTGCGTGCGCTGCGCTCCGTGCGCTGTTGGAGCTGGTGAAACAGGACGGGGGGGCAGGCGCAACCTCGAGGCGCGGATCCGCCTAGCGCGGGCACAAGGGCGCAGAGCATGAGACGCGACGGCGGTGCTGGCGAGCGGCGGATTGGGCAGAACAAGGAGCGTTTGGGCGAGGGCAATTGGTTGGATTAATTAATTGATGCACTTAGTATGAGGTGGTGAGGCTTTCGGGCGTTGCAAGCTTGATGCGGAGGGTCTTGCCCGAGTGCCGGCAGGCGGAAGGCATGACTCCCCAGGCTTCCGGCGCGTCGGATTGGTTGCTGACGGATCAGCGTCGGCGCGGCAGGTCAGATAGCGTTGGATCTGGGCTGTGCGCCGCTTGGTCTGGGCGCGCACGGGGCGTCCGCATATAATGCTTACTGAGCAGAGCAGAGCAGAGACAGACATTGTCATGGTGGCCGGTGGCATTTTCCGTATGACGCCCGCGGTCGCGCCGTCGGAGACGGGTCGAGAGCAGTGCTTATGGTGAGTGGGGGGGGGGGCAAGAAGCTGGAGATGTGCAGCTGAGGATTTGCGCTCACCGCTTGGCTCCCCAGGTTTCAGCGTCGCTGATCGCTGAGGCCACATGTCTGCAGATTTGCTGACCTGCGAGGGCGACACACACGGAGGAAGCGACGGTGGTTGCGCAGTCACAGTGTCAGACGAATTCCGGGCGTCCGCCAAAGAACAGCTTCCAGCGAACGACGTCGACAATCTCAAGCTCATCCGCGCCAAGCTCCACGGTGCCGTGCATAGGACTGTCGGTGCTTCCATCTGCTAGTAGCTGGCGCCGGCGCACAACGCCCAACGGCTTCTTCAGCGGGCGCACTTCGCCGACGAGCCGTTGATTCTGACCGACGTAGAGATGTACCTTCTTCATCCACGGCCCAGCGTCGGCCGCCGTGGCTTGCTGAGTGTCGCCGGCAAGGAGGGGAAAGTCGAGGCGGCCGACTTGGGTGGTAGCGTCCTGCGCGGCATGCTCGGCCGATGGCGAAGGTTCGGTGAGGGACGCCGGCAGGTTCAGCGTGCCCTGGATCTCGATGATGGCGAGGCCCAGCGGCGTGTGCAGCAGAGGAGGCAGCGGAGACTGTGCATGGCTCTGCTCGGTTGCGGTGGTCGGGTGGAGGACGGTGGACGGCATGGTCTGGTTGGTGCCGCTGGTCTTGCATGTGTGGATGTGTGCTCGTCCTGCTGCGTAACGCGGGGCCAGAGCGCGCGACAGCGGCAGCGGGCGCGTAACAGGCCACGCGCGGGCACGTGACTGCGATGCCGGATGCCGGGGACGGAGGGCGAGGGCCCGGAACGGGTGAAAGCAGCCAGCGTGTGGGCCATGCGGCTCTCCGTCGTCAGCACGGCCAATCTCCCGGGAACACGCGCTCGAGCTGCACGGGCCAGCGACCTCGTATCCAGTGGTCGCTAAGACTGCTCCATCTGCCCAATCAGATGCGGCGTCGCAGCGCTTTCCAGATCCGTACGGGCGATCGTTGCCCGCCGCTGCAAGGCGCCCAAAATAGCGTCACTCCCGTATCCCGCGGAGCACCAGCTCGTCAGCGGGGCGGCAGAGCATCGTGACTCTGTCGCGTACTAGTGCGATCCTTCGCGCGAGTCAAGCAAAAGTCTGCCTCGCACCAGCTCAGCGCAGGCTTGCTCGACCACGCGCTCGGGTTGCCTGCCATGCAGCCATGCATTCCTTCAGCTGCTGCGGCGGCTACAGCGCGTCCAATTGTGGAGCCTGTCTGCGTCTCAGGTGCGTTTCATGCGCCTCCGCAGGATCCAGCTTTCGTTTCAGAACGTCCCCGGTGCAACGCCATGCAGCAGCTCAACGCCTCCTGGGCCTCGCAGCTGGTCCTGGGAGCTGTGCGTGGAGCGTCATACTACTTCGGCTGCTGCTACGTCGCTACTGCAACCGCAACGGTCCAAGGTTTTCCATGTCCAGTGCCCACCACCCGTCATGCAGCGATGGCCTTGTCGATCTTAAGTCAGGCTGCCAGCCCACGTGTCATTAGACTGAGGCTAGTTAGGCAATCACCAACAAGTCACGTAACCGTCACACGTGGCGTGCCTATAATGAATTGAGCGACTTTCACTGAGTGGACCTTGCGCCGGACAAACATCGGACGACATCATTGTATCGGACTGCTCGGACTTGCTGGCCAGTCCATCCCAACCATGGTCCCCTGTCTTGCGCATGATTCATCGACTCTCACAACTAGGCTCGGGAATACACCCAGATATACTGCTCTCGTCTGGGTTGGTGAACCCACGATGATCGTCCGGCCACCCCTGCTCACCAATCCTCCACCGGCCACGTAAATCCATGCTCGTCCTCTGATCCTGCATCATCACTGCCCGCGACACTCCGCGCTCGCTTAATTGCCCCTTCGTCCGACGAGTGATCGCTCTCCGCTGCGTCTAATGGTTTTAATGCATCAAGCATGCAACGCAATTCCTTCATCTGGCCACCGCTGATCGTGCCCCATGCGTTGAACCTGTCACATACCTTGAAGAACAGCTGCCTGCGTCCCTGCTTTCTCTGCATCCACCTCCCATTGGCTGCGACGAACCGCTGCAATGCGCCATAGTGCGCCCCATCGTGAGTGATTTTCTCGTGCCAAATGTGCTCATTTAGGCGTTTGACAAAATTTCGTTCCGTGTGCTCAATTCCCAGATGCACTAATTCGCGATCCGTGAGCGCATGGTGCTCGGCGATTAGAGCGCTTTCGTCGACATCATCATCGGATTCGGATAGTAGCTCCCCTTCGATGAGCTCGCGTTTTGACAGCGTTCGGTAGAAGACTACTCCAGGAGGTACCGCAGGCACGGGGTATTTCTTTTTCACTATGCGGAGCGGCATAATAGCTCTGGTCTTTGCGGTCGACTCGGCTTCCGTGGCAATGGGACTTTGCATTGCCACGCCTGGTTGAGGAGATGTTGACGTTGACACATTCTCTAGAGACACGCTACCCGGTTGGCTGGAAGCCTGCCCAGGAAGCAGAAAATATGAGTCAATCTTCTTGATAGTTGCAACTTTGTTAACGCTTGTGGTTTGACGCGACAGTGACTGGATTGGCCTAGGGCGTTGCGTGACCGTCTTTTTCGCCGCTTTGCCAATTCTCGTTGAGGTAGGGGCCAATGCTGGGCTTCGAGCCGGTTGAACAGTGCTCTGCTTAGAGCCTGATGGTGAGATTCGAGCTTCCATCGCTGTTGGTTCATTCCTTCCCAGTCCATCTTGATTTTGAGGTGTCTCACGGTTGTTTGCTGCGACAGCATCCCTGTTTGCAGAGACAAATCTGTGATTGCTGCGACACAAGCACACATCTATCCCTTTTCCAGATGCCGGGTCAAAGGTCCCCAGTAGCTTATCCGCAACCTTCTTGACCTCGAGAGCGCTGGGAAATTGTACATATGCCCAACTCTCTTTGTGCGAAAACTCAAGAATGTCACACTGCGTTCCAATAAGCTCCTTCAAATTTTGCTCGGTGTAGGGAGAAGGAAGATGCTTGAACAGAACAGTCCTTATGCTCTCCTTTTCTAGCTCTTCTACTGTTGGCTCGTTCGAGTCAAGCTCTGCAACGTCAGTCAACCCAGGGCGGTCATTAGTATTTGATATTTCCTCTTCCCCAGCTTCTTGCTCGTTCGAGCCAGACTCTGCGATGCCCGGAGGCTCAGATCGGTTCTCCGTATCAGCTATCATCTCGGCTGATGTGGCTCTGTTTTCAGCAGATTTCGCTTCTTCTGCGTTGATGCCGTTCAATGCATTCTCCTGCGCCGAAGACACACCACGTATCCGTACTGGCTGCGCGTTGCTCTCCGCCGCGCCCTCATTCGGTTCGGCTCCTACTCGAAACCTTTTGGCCTGACCGGATCGAAGGACAGGAATTTGTTGCCTTGCTTCTACTTCATCTTCATTTTCGCGTCCTGTTGCCGGAGCCTGCGATTGAAGCTTGATGGCTGGGGCTAGAGGTAATATCGATGTGGTTGGAGTTGATGCCAGTTCTTCTGAAGACGACATTGTTGGCGCTTCAAATGCTTGTAAATCCTGAACAAAATTACTTGTAGATGGTAGGCCGTGATGTTGTTGATAGTGTTGGATCATCTGCCATGCAAGCTGCTCATGCCAATTGCATCTTTTGCAGATGTATCCAGCGCTCGAACCTTGACCATCGCGTTCTGAAACCCCGTTCGATGTAGTGGCACCAGTCTCAATCCTAGGGCTTGCTTCCCTGGGTTGTTGGGGCTTCGTCGCAACGTGAGAGGATTGAAGCTGCGTTATTGTCAGTTCCACTTCAGCAGATCCCGCTGGAGGTGCTGAGGAACTTTGATGCGCTTCCTGCACCTCCATGATATCTGGTCCGCCCTGGGTTTTTACGGCTTGCGCCCCCGACATTCCCACTATCTGCCATGTCTCATTGCGCTTTACAGAAGCGGGAAGAGGATCCGGGTGATCGACAGGTGCATCATGGCTCATATTGACGACCATATTATCTGCGACCAGTAGCCGCTTCTCCGCCAGTTGATTCAGGACAAGTTGCTGCATCGCTTGAGCAAATGTTGGTGGTGTCTTCGATTCTGGCCTTTCTAGCCAAGCAAGGGTGCAATTGGTACACATGGGCTTGTGGTGAGGAGAGAAATGTGTCCAAGGTCGAATAGTCATGGTGTTCCCGCAGTCTTCAAACTCACAGACCAGATATTGGGAAGGATCGAGAGCTTCTCTTTCCACTCGCGGGAGGTCAGCACGTCGAGACTCAAACCCGGACCATAACAAAAGTAATTTGGCCCCATTTGGCTGATGTGGGGTAATTTCGGATTCAGCCATGGGAACATGATGAGACTCAAGGCCGCGCTGTTGCGAATTGAGATGACTACTATGGTACTGATCCTTTCGATGATGCAGTTCAGATGACTCTGCCAAGGGCAGCTCCCGAGTGTTGTTCCGGCGTATATGTGGAGAGCGAGGGCTTTGATCTGCTGCTATCGTCTTGTGCACCTTGTATGGTGACCCATTCAATTCTCTTTCTGAAATAGATCCGTCTTTGCGTAAAGATGCAAGTCTCTTTTGGACTTGCAAGACGTGTTCTTCATTCTCATACAGAGACGTTTCCTTCCCTGTCCCAATCCCACTGGTTTCATCTGTAATGCGGTTACCTTTTCTCCTTGCGTGATCCTTCGTAAGGCTGACAACGCGAGAAGGGATTTGATCAGGATCAGTAGCGCCGATATTCTCGTTTGCGAAACCATCCAGCTGAGGTGGCATAGAATTTGTTTCACGTGGTCGAGCCGCTGTCGGCTTAATGCATGAAGCCCATCTAGGCTCAAAGATCACCCGGTGACCTGTATTTATCTCTTTGCCATCGTAATAGTGCAACTGAAGACTTTCCCGACGCAGCGAAGAAAGCAGGTCTACACGACAATAAGCGCCGAGGAATCTCGGGCGTCTGCACAACTCCTTGGGCATTGCTGGGAGTATGTAGGGTAAGATTGTCTCATAGTCGTCGGCAGATGCAAATCTAATACCAAAGTATATGTTGACTTTATGGGCGACCTGATATTTCCAATCACTTGCGTTGTCCGGATTTGTTGTTGCACATTTTAAATGGCGAAGAGGCACCTGAAATGGTTCAGCAATGATTGAGAAGAAGAATCCATCTCGGCTTTCGAAACACTCAATCGATCCCTCGTGATCGTTCTGATATAAAAAGTACCGGGCATTCCCAGCGATATCTTTTTGATTTTCCGGGAGCTCTATGTTCAATACCACAATACAAGGCCGACTGAGAACTTTTTTCATATCAGGAGTCACACTTGCCCGTCTCTTTGCGGGCATAATTTCTCTGACATGTATATGAAGCACTCTTTCAACGTCGCGCCGCGACTTGTGGGGAAGGTCAAAGTTGTTCACCGTCTTTGATTGTTTGCGATGCTCAGCTAACACAATCTCAGGGTTCGCTTCGTTGGCTGTCGCGTTGCTTGGATTTTGCTGTGGATAACGTTGTAGAGGATTGCTCCTTGTCCTTGACTGAACTGCTTCATCATCGGAAGATTTCTCAGACGGACGATATTCTATCCAGGACAAAGACGGAGACTTTCGTACGACGTTCGTATTCCCCACTGTTGAGTGACGGACCACATCCGATGATCTTGCAACAGACAACGAGGACAAAGTATTGATGGTGATATTATCACCAGCCATGCGTGGATCTGCAGGACTGTTGCCATTCGCTAGCTTTTCTTCCATGTGCTGTCTTTCTCGTTTGCTGAGTGGTCTTTCTAGAATGGCCATGTAGGCCTTGGCCACATCGCCATTTTCTGCTAACAGCTGTTTGCGCGCTGGCTCGGCAAAAACGCCCTTGATACGACTGGAAAACTCCAAGAGGTCTTCCAGTAGCTCGATACGTGCAACAGATATCTCATTCGATTTCTTCGATGAAGTTGGTCCAAATTTTCCAGGAGAGACTGCAGTGGGCGCGGCTTGCGGTGGCTGGTACCCGCCCGAGAAACCCACGTGTTCAAAGGCATTCTCACTGGGGAAGGGAGCCATGCTTGGAGACATTTAGAGGTCGACAGTGGCTGAGTACAGTGCGACAAGTATACCTCGACCTCAGGATTATCTCTTGCATGAGTGCACTCCGATCAATACGAGATTCATAATTGGTTTCGAAGATGCTCGAGGTACAAGCTCGTTGCCTCCGTCCAAAAAGGTGTTTTCGAGAAACGGTATTGCTGACTTGACTGGCAAGCGCGGGCCTTGACGGTAGGTACACAATGAGGGGCAGGTGCAGAAAGTAGACGTCTGGCCTTGAAGTGCTCTTGTCTGCGTCGATCACATATATTCGTCACCACAGGAGATGAAAAGTTCCGGGATTCTCGATTTTTCACGGCTTCTGATTAGTTTCCATGTTTTGAGAACCTGCTCAAGTAACAATGCCAAGTATGGCTTTCAAATGCATCAATCTTGACGCGTCAACGCGTTTGACGGGAGCTGGAAGCAGTTCGGCGGCTGCGACGAGCTCAACGGCCCACTCGATGGAGCGAAAGGTTAAAAAAAATAGAGAAAGGCCTGGATCAGGTGTGGAGTTGAGGAAAGAAAGTGTGCTGTGTTACGCTGTGTGATGAAATGAGCAGGATCGCGTTGGGCCGGCAAATCTGATCACGTGGCTTCGTTCTTCTCCAACCCCTACTCGCGTTAGCGGCGGGAAAAGATGCGGTCCGTGCCCGTGTAAGCTTGAACGAGCCATTTGCAATGATATATTGTATTTATCAGTCCAATAAGAATCCACACGCTAGCTTTACAACTCAGTTGTGCACGATACAAGTGTCTACGGGGTCACTTGTTACTCGAGCCGTGCTTCGACGCTACGGTTATCGCTGTTTCTAGTTCTATCAACTCAATCCTGAATTCACATAAATCTAGCAGATTGGTCAATAATCAGCGTGCCATAGCTTCCCAAAGAACATGCTAGGATCGTACTTGTCATTGCAAAACCCATGCACCTCGATGTTTTCGGCCATGATGCAAGTTGCTCCTCTTGAGACTCTGTCACGAATGTCCCGTCAAAATGGACCCCTTGGGCTTTTCCTGTCATACATAAGCACATGTGCGATGGGACTTTTGTGTTCGTTTTGTTGCACCCGACGTGCCCATAGACTCATTTTCTAGCTGACAGTATGAAACATTCTGGCTTGACACGTCCTATAATTCAGTGACCAAGGCAGCATCGAATAATAATGGATAGCCAAGAAGTTTGACCATTCTCAAGAGCCAGTCACTGCGACAGCCCGCAGGTGAAAAGTGTTGGATTTTTGCACCATTACAGAAGTCACGAGGTCACTTGAGACGAGAAGCCGAGTGATATGGCCATAGTATGCAGTGTATTGCTCGCTTATACTTAAAAGTTGCTAATAAAAGTCATGTTTCATGTCCAGCCTGCAGTCCTGCTAAGGGGGCCTTCTTGGGAGGTTTTAAATTCACAAGCATACATAGTCAGATCGGCCAATGGACTTCTCGTGCGACGTTGGTTATCCCATCCACGGATTGGAACAAAGGAGAAAGAGAGACATGGGGGCTTGTCCGGAGGCATTTCATTGGATCCGGCTTCCTTTGTACTTACCATATCATTGAGAGACACCTGAGCAAAAGCTCGGTCTGAGACGTGTGGGCGCTTGCTTAAACCGGCGAGGACCCCAAAACCAGTGTGACATAAGATCCTCTGTAGCGGCAATAGTCTTTGCCGTGCTCCACCTTGGCAATCCTGGAGGGCTGCCATGCGCATACGCGCTGGGTTTCAAATCTACTATCAGTAACGTGGTGGTCCGTTGTAGCCTCCCGGGGGTCCTCCATAACCCGCGCCACCGGGTGGAGGCGGGTACTGGTGATTCTGCTGGCCAAAACCTCCAGGTTGTCCATATTGGCCTTGGCCACCTTGTGGCTGGTGTCCATCATATGCTCCTCCGGGCTGTCCACCATACTGCTGGGGTGGTCCACCATATTGGTTGTGCTGTTGTGGGTTACCATAGTTACCATGAGATCCTGAAGGATAGCCACCGGGAGGTCCTTGTTGGTGCGGCGCACCCCCGTAACCAGAACCGGGTTCATCAAACGGGGTGCCTCCGACATAGAAAGGCTTCGAGGGGTCTTCGGGTCTCTGTACACCTCCATATTGATGCTGTCCTGGTTGGCCACCTCCATACTGGGCAGCAGGTGGCTGCTGAGAGCCGTGCGGGTGCTGGTTGTTTGATCCTCCGTACCCACTCGGGTTGTAAGATCCGCTCGATGGACCGTAGGACTGTTGATGTTGGTTACCTGGCTGGTATTGTGCAGGTGGCGCCGCGCCCGAATAGCCTCCTGATGGGGACGAGCCTGAAGAGTAGCCATAATTTTGACCGTGTTGGGCATGCTGATTGCAGTGTTAGATAAATAAAAGGAACAAGAGATGATGTACTACCGAGCCATGTCCACCTAGGAGTCCTCCTAGCATACCAGCCGCGCCGGAAGAAGAATGGCTTGATGATTGTGGCGTATTCGAACTGCCGTAACCCGAGGAAGATTGATGCCCACTGGAAGACTGATTGTGAGGCTTATTGTGGCCGCCGCCCAGCGCGCTTCCTATGAGAGAAGCAGCAATGGCTCCTGCGCCGCCGCCACCGGAGCCATGGGAACCACCGTGCGAGCCGCCATGAGAGCCGCCATGTGACTGACTGCTGAGAAAGGACTGCGCCAGGCCACCCAGGCCACCGCCATGCGACTGGTTACCATGGCCTTGCTTACCGGCAAGCATGTTTACAGCCATGCTCTGTGCAGCGTTAAGCGGGTATTCTTCGGATTATGCGCTCATGGTGGGGGGCTAGGACGTACTCCAAAGCCACGTTCGCCTTCAGCGCCTTCATCAGTGCCCATGCCGCGAGTGCCCTCGCCAGTGCCCTGCGACTGGTCTGGCGAGCCAACAGGCCGCGGAAATTGGCTGTTGCCTCCACTCATGGGTGTGCTAGAGGGTGTGTCGACACCGGGTGCAGGTTCGGTCGGAAGTTCCCACTGGGCGTGGCTTGTCGAGAGCTGGACAAAGTAGTACTTTGCGGCTCTTCAAATGATCAGCGAAAGTACGGCATGGGCGAAGAAGGAGGCTCCTACTTTGCGTCCCACTGTGCGATCCTGTCGAATGAGGGGTCAGCAATGATCGGCTGCCACGTAGGAGTTGCGTTGCTGGCGCAGACTTACCAGCCCCGGGGTAAGGTTGGAGGCGCTTCGGTAGGTCCGTGGTCTGGTGTTCCAGACTTGTCTTGACGAGATTGGGAGTCAGACATTGCCGTGCCTCGCACGATTCTAAGAGGGGATCTGAGGGGTGCCAAGTTAGGCACCAGAGTGGCATGAGCCAGAACCAGGCTGGGGCAGCACGGCCACGCCAAGGCGAGTAACTGGACAGACGCAGAGAGAGCTCTCTCTCTCTCTCTCTCTTCCTCGGGGGCTGTGTGTGCCGTGAAGCAGCTCTGAACTCGAAATCCTCACTGCACCTCGTCCAGGCAGATTGACCTTTTGACCTGCGATGCTTCATCTGCGTTCTGTCGGCTTCATGTCTCTGGCGTCCCTCCCTTGCCCCGCCAAAGCCGCCGAGTCTTGCGTGCGCATGTAGCACCACGAAGCACCAAACACCGCCCGACCCGCTCATCCCAAGGCCTGCACGACATTGCGACTGACAAGATGAGCATGAACTATGTGTCCTTCAACCAGGACTACAGCCATATGGCCGTCGGTGCGCTGCCATCAGGGCTCCCGCCGCTCTGCGCGCCCGCTCGCTGACCCAGCTCCCCCAGGTACCTCCACCGGCTTCCGCATCTACTACACCGACCCCTTCGCCAAATGCTACTCCACGCGGGAGGGCAACGTCTCGCTCCTCGAGATGCTCTTCTCCACCTCGCTCGTGGCCCTCGTCTTCTCGCCCCGCCGCCTCGTCATCACAAACACCAAGCGCCAGTCCACCATCTGCGAGCTCACCTTCCCCACCACCATCCTCGCGGTGCGCCTGAACCGCAAGCGCCTCGTTGTCGTGCTTGAGGACCAGATCTACCTGTACGACATATCCAACATGAAGCTCGTCCACACCATCGACACCGCCCCCAACCCCGCCGGCATCTGCGCCCTCTCCCCCAGCTCCGAGCGCTGCTACCTCGCCTACCCACTGCCGCAGCGCGCCTCCCCCACCGCCGCCGCCCACCAGCCCGCCCACGTCCCCCCGACGTCGCCGCACGCGCACCACGCCCTCACCCCCGCCTCCGGGCACGTCATGATCTTCGACGCCCTCGCGCTCGAGGCCGTCAACGTCATCGAGGCCCACCGCGCGCCCCTCTCCTGTCTCGCCATCAACGCCGACGGCACCCGCCTCGCCACCGCCTCCGACAAGGGCACCATCGTCCGCGTCTTCAGCGTCCCCGATGCCCGCAAGCTGTTCCAGTTCCGCCGCGGCAGCATGCCCGCCCGCATCTACAGCATGGCCTTCAACGTCACCGCCACCCTGCTGTGCGTCAGCAGCGGCAGCGACACCGTGCACGTCTTCAAGCTCGCCGCGCCAGGCGAGGCGGCACCGCGCCGCGGCCGGCGTGACTCGGCGCGCAGCCTGTCCCCGGGGAGCGACTATGGCGGCGGCGGCGGTGGCGGTGCGGACGACGACCTCCACGACGACAAGCAGGGCCGCGCGGGCGAGGGCGCGGCGCAGGAGCGCGCACATGATGGCACGTTTGCAGGCATGATACGGCGGACGTCGCAGACCGTGTCCAAGACGTTTGCGGCGCGCGTCGGCGGCTACCTGCCGAGCGCGGTCACGGAGATGCTGGAGCCGGAGCGCGACTTTGCGTGGTTCAAACTGCCGCGGCCGGCGGCTGGGAGTGGTGGTGGTGGTGGTGGCGGCGGCGGCGGCGGCACGATGAAGAGCGTCGTTGCCATGAGCAGCAGCAGTCCGCAGGTCATGGTTGTGACGAGCGAGGGCAGCTTGTTGGTGTACAGCATCGACCTTGAGCGGGGTGGAGAGGGGACGCTGACGAAGCAATTCTCGTGAGTTGACCTTATTTCCGCTGGTATTTTGCTTTACTGACTGTTGGATAGGATACTAGAAGAGAACGAGCGCCCCGGAAGATCCATGATGGATGATTGAAGACTTCTTTGAATCGCACCTCTGGCATGGCGTTGTGGCGGATTTCCTGTAGCATCCAATCGACATGAGTTGACTTCGAAATTACATGCTGGTAATTAATTCCTATGCATCAATCTAGTAATAGTGAGGTGATGGAGATATTAGCTTCAATAACAAGACATCGCAAGCAAGCATATCAGGGTCACATGAATATAGACAGATTAGGTTAATGGAGCATAATTCATTGGCTCATTATGAGAGTTATTCGGCTATTTGATACAAGCGAACAAAAGGAAAGGTTTCCATCGAGTCCATACCACCGAAGCGGGTATCAGTCGACTTCATCTGAGCCAGCAACGCAGGCAAGCATAAACCTCTAGGTGGTGGTCATGCCGCGGAAGAAGCTGGCGTGCAGAGACGTGTCGAAGGGTGGGAGATCATCGAGGAATGGTGGGTTTAGCAAGCTCCTTTAAACGGAGTGCTTGTTGGCGGTGGCAGAGCCCTCGTGCTTAGACTGGTCGATCTTGTCGGAGATGGCACCGGTGGCGCCAGAGATGCGGTCGCCAATGGAGTCGTTGCCGGGGACGTTGCCCTTGGCCTTCTCCTGGTTGGCCTCCTTGGAAGCCTCAGCACCCTTGCCTGGAAAGGGAGTTAGTTTTGACTGAAGTTGTGATTAAACAATGGATAAAGCAAACATACCCTGGATGGTCTCAGAGACGTAGTTGACGGCGTTCTGGGCGGAGTTGATGGCCTGGCCGACGAGACCCTCGTTGGGAGCGTTGGCGTTGGGGGCAGACATGATGATGATTGGTGGTGATTGGTGGATTGGTAGAAGAGATTCTTTGAAAGTTGATTGATCTTGGATACTCAGGGAAAGAAAGACGGAGGGACAAGCAGAATTATATACTTCCAGTGAAGGCGACAGGGCAACGGACGCGTGAATAGCGGGGCAGGCGCCTACGTCATGGTGACGCGCGCATCATCCAAGTCTGGTTCAGCCGCTGTGGCTGGGCTTTCACGCTTTTGCACTTTCGCAGACGTCCAAGCGATCGCGACGATTTCGCGCGATTTCCTCCGGAATGACGATGCGACACTGAAAAACCGGTTCTCCCCACGTGCCATGCTGCTCGCTAGGTTGAGGCGCAGCTCATTCTAGAATCCCCCACCCCCCTCGCCACCAGCTCGCCAGTTGCTCGCCAATACTACCTCCCACTGGCTCCCCCGCAGCACGCCTTACTCCTCTTGGGCAGGCAACAGTGGTATGACGATGATGCAACTCCGCTGCTACCGCGTACGCATGCGGTCAGGCTCGGCTCCGTCGTGGGCCGCCTCTGTCCTGGGCCTATTGCAATGTGTCATGTCTCAGGGCAGGAGTGCTTTGAGCGAGCTACCATGATGGTCTGACGTGCCTGACACTTGATATTGGTCGATCACTTTCACTTATCTCGCCTCTCTGGTGAGTTCAATTGCGATCGTCTCATTTGTCGTGGAAGTTGTATCACATGAATGTAAGGATGTCGCCGAATTACGTTCTGTTGACGTTCTATTGCGTTCGTATGACACCTAGCGTCGCCGCGGCTAGTGGTCTGGAACACTCCAGCTTGGCTCCTACTCCACAGCAGCCGCGGCCTCCGCGCCACACAGCCAAAGGCGCCTTTTCTCGCACACCAGCCACGCCCGAACATGCGCCAGGGACGCGGCAACACAGTTCAGGAATTTACTGGAAGTGTAGTGCTCCACTGCGCGTAGTTTTCATCTCGATTCGTCATGCTTTTACATCATACATATACATCTTTATGACGTCTAGCATTGATTGGCGCGGGAGCTGCAGGAGAATTCCATACTTCCAGGCATCGAAAAGTAGGGGGACTGCATTCCTGGTGGGGATCCGCAATAGTGGCTGCCATGTGACAGTCTCCACCCTCAGATGATGCCTCGCAGTCCTCTGAAGCCACCTGTCTTCAAGCTCTGTTGTACTTTCTCCTGCTTCTGCCTAGCGGCTTCTTCTTTGCTCCGCGTCGTTTTCTCCTTGGCAGCAGTTTTACTGCTCGAAGCTGCGCCTGCCATGCATCGTCAGTACGGCTCACAGAGCGCCATCAATTGACTTCACCGACCTCTTCCAAACATTCTCGTAGTCTTCGTCGGGCTTGCCTTGGCTTTGCCTGTCCGTGATGCAGCTCCATCGCTACTTGCCACCAGCGAGTCGTCACTAAACCGACTTTGAGAGCTGCCGTATACTCCAGCAGGCTTGTCGGCAACGCTCTCGCTAGGTTCACTCTCTGCGGCAACGCTCGAAGGATGCGACGGCCATTTTGAGACTGCACCACCATCATTATGCTTATTTGCAGTTCGGGATGTGTGACGCTGCGCTGCAGCTGCGACAGGCAAGCCGATCGAGCCATCCCCAGAAGTTCTGAAGCGTGTGCTGGTAGGACTGCTTGCTGAGCGAACATTTCTAGGATGCTCTTCCGGGCCTGCGCTTGCCCATATTGCTTGGTAGGTATTTTCTGACAGCCCAGCTTCTTCGAGTTCTTGATTGCGGAGCTCCAGCTCCACAAAACGATGCTTGAGGGCCGCATAGTCATTTCTTAGTCGGTCGTATCTTGCATTTGCCGCAGCTATCGTGTTTTCCATAACCAACTGCATTTGAGCCGTGAGCTTTTGTCCCTTGGAAGGTTCGCGTGCCTCCTGCACCTGGTCCTCTAGCTCTTCGATATGTTGTTTGAGAGCGCTGATTGTACGTTCCGTCATGCCGTCTTTGGTTTGTAGTTGGAATGTTGCTGTTGCCAGCTCGGTCCGCAAGACTTCGAGATCATCTTGCGCTTTCTCAAATGCGAGTTCTTTGGCTTGGAAGGACTTCACCTTCTGCTCCAATTGTGCAATTTTGGCTCGCAGTTCGTCGACTTGCTCGAGTTGAATCTCCATGCTCGCTACCTTTTGCTGCCCCAAGAGCTCTCTGGCCTCGCTCTCAACAATCAGCCGTCGTAGATGCCCACAATCTGAGTTGGCACTATTCAAGTCGGACGCCAGCTCGCCCTCCCGCAACTCCCAGGCACGTTCGGCTTCACGTAGCGATCGCAGCTTTGAAGCCAATTCAGTCTCAAACTTCTTCGAGTTCTGACGGCCAGTTGCAGTCTCCTTCTTCAGCGCGGCGTAGCTTTCGTTGGCTTTTGTCAGCTTGGCGTTCAGCGTCTTGTTCGTCTGAATCAGATTCTGCGTGTCAGCCTCGAGGGTGGCCTCTTTGATCTGCCTTCTTTGTAGCTGCCCAATGTGGGACAGATGTTGCTGCTTCAAGTACCGCTCAAAATTGAGATCATTTCGCAGCAACATAACCTCGCGCTGCAGAAAAGCTTTGTTCGCGTCCATATGCGACACTGGCCGCATTCCTGGCGACTTCGCCGCCACCGATGGCCGTGCCGAGTGCTCTTCCAGCCGCTGGGAATGCTCAGAGACGCTATGGAATGACACTACGCTTCCGTTGCGCCCTTTCGCGGCGCTCTTGGCGGGAAGACCCCCAACTGCCGGCAAGATCGGACTGCCCGGACCCTCATCCACGGACCTCAAAGCCGGTGAGTTGAATGCAGAGGACAGCGACACTGGCGTCCGCGTGCTTCGTTGCGATGTTTTGCGGGAAAGACTTGGTCCACTATTAGAGCCAGAAGCCACCGATTGAGCCAGTCTGGCATCCGGGGGAGACAGCGGCCGCTCTGCCAGAAGCGGGAGGTCATCTCTGTCGTTCAGGCTTTGCGTGGGAATATCTTCTGTTCTAACAAAGTCCGACGGTACATCTGACATATTTGTCCTATGTGTTTGAGCTTGGTCGCGCGTCGATTGCACAGCCTCCGTGTCGATACCCATGCAGAGACCCATGCACTCACCAACAACGTCTGCGGGATCGCTCTTGATCCAGCGGTCATCCTCAAGTTCTTCCTCCGCCGTGATCATGAAGAGATTAGGGTGGATGAGATGCACCTTGCGGAACTCGTCAGTGCGCTTCCTGATCAGCGCTTGATCAAAGTCAAACTCCTCAGCACGGGGGAAATCGATGCTCTTCAGATACTTTCGTGGCTTGCGGATGTAGCTCAGGAAGTTCAGAGGATACATGCCGTAGAGAAAGGTAAAGTAGAAGTTCAGATTTGGGGCAATTGGGCCGAGCGTTGTCATTAAGGTCTCAAGCTTCACCCAAGACGGGTCGGCCTCATTGTCTGTCGAATCCTGTCGTGAACTTCCTATTGATGTGACGTCTCCTTCTTCGCGCGGAGTGCGACGAACGCGCTCCCAGCAGAGCAGTCGTGTGTAAATGAGAAAGAGGCGTGGGAGATGAGCGACTATAGAGCTCGGAATATGTGGAAGAAACATGATAAGCGTGGTGAGGGCGATCTGGATGATGGTGCTCGAGGTATCGATCAGCAAACACTTCAGTAGATGCTCGATCAAGGGCGTCTCTGAGACAGTGTAGAGATGAGGCGGCTGGTGACGCACGAAGGCGCACAAGATGCTCATGGCTTGAAAACGGGTCTTGACGTCGACTATCAGGCCGTCCAGTGCCATCATGATTTCTTTGGGCTTTCGTCTTCCAAAGGCGACGAGCACTTCTTCCAGCTGGTTTGCAATGTACTCGTCCTCTTCTGTCAAGACTTCAGACTCGACATCCTTTGTCCTCGCACGTTTCATGTAAGCTGCGACTAGAAGCTTCAGCAAGCCGCCTGATTCTTTGGCCTGCTCTGACCCTCGTTCCGTGTCAGAGTCGTAGTCCATGAAGGCCAGAAGCGTCTGTGTCGCGTAGGAAATCTCATCACGTCGGTGCCCAATGCCATCCAAGATAGGCCCTATGAGCAGCTTCCACCATTCTGCTTTCCTCGCATAGCCAGTGATGGCGGGCTGCAGGAGGCAGAGAGCATGGAGGAAGGCGCCGAGTCTAGCATCACGCTGCTCCAGAATATGCTTGTTGTATATGTTTTTGAGCTCGTCGTGTATCTTCTGAGAGTCTGAATCATCGATGGGCTCGTGCTTGTCTAGGTAGGCTTGGATGGTGCTGTGTAGGTCGTCGGGAACCGTGCGGACAGTGTTATTGGTAGAGAAGAAAGAGTTGAGAGCTTTTGTAGTATCTTTGAATGACCTAGGATCACATATCAATATAGTGCGAAGCATTGTCACTTCTGAAGAAGTGCCATACCCCGAAGCCATCGTGAAGGGCTTTTGGCAAGAAGGCGAAGTCTACACCTCTGTGGATTGCGCTCTATTCTGTTTCACACTCTGAGTGACGCAAGGAGCGGTCACGGTGGAAAACTTCACTCGCCCTCACGAGATCATCATGGCAACTTGCTAGTCCAGTCATGAAACAGACGATACTCGTGTAGAGGTGGAGAGGCTTCCTTCAAGTCAGGTTGATGCCCCGTTTGCTGAGATTGGTCCCTGCAGCTAAAGATTAAATCGCGGTTGCAAGAGAGCGGAGTGAAGGTTAAGTTACAAGTATGCTGAAGGTATACATCTCTGGCGCAAAGTTTTTGAGTTGTGGTGAAGCAGTACTCAGAAGAGAACTTAGCTTGGCAACGGGGAAGGAGGGGTGTGCCGCAAAAAGCTGGAGCAGAGACGAAGGTGTTATGTAAAGCGTTCCAGACTAAGAGCAAGAGCCGCATACGCCTTTTTACGTGTTCAGCAGGCTTGCCCGAGTCTAGCGCTCTCGGTGGTCAAGACAACTTATGTGGTGATATGTTTGTTCTATATTGATGGAGTATTTTCAACCCATGTTCATGGTATTCCCAGCTCCCCGCGGATTATCATCCTTCCAATCATCCCAATGTCTCTGCTTCAAAGTCTCTTGATCTCCGAGGCGGTGGTCATCCTCGTCAACCTCCGGTTTGATTCCACTCTGCGCCCCCCCGCCTTCTATTATGCCGCCTCGCTTCTTCTCCTCCTCCAGATATTCATCGATGGTCATTGTTGGAAGGCTGTGGTCCGGCCGGAAGACGCCCTGCTGTAGCCGCTGTCGACTGTCCAGGAGGGTGAATGGCCGCAGAGGCCGTCCTTCCTTGCTCAGTATCGGACCCTGGCCTAAGAGCTCTGATATTGGCTTGTCGAGTCGGTCTGAGTATTGTTCGACCTGGCGTGACCGTGCACGCGCGTCGTCGGGCACTCGGTCTTCAGGAGGCGATGATGGAGCCATGGCAAGTATTTGAAGCTCTTGTGCCGTAGACTCCAGCGACTGGTATGTTTGATGTATGCATAGGTTGATATGTGTAAGGTGTAGCTCTCGTAACAGGCTCTCGTCGTTTGCGAAAGCGGCTGGGTTCTTTCCCAGATGCTGCAAACTGTTAGACCTCATCTAGCCGTGAAGTTAGGGTTGGGTCAAGCCTACCTCCAGTTTTGTCTTGAGCACTTTCTCTTCTTTGAACCGTGCGATCTTCGTGTTTCTTCTTGCTGCGGCATCTGTGGTTGATGCGGTAGAGAATCTGCTTGGCTGATCCTTATGTTGTTCATACAGCTTTGCATCCTCCCGCGAGAGCAAGTCGTACGAATCTACCAGCTTTAGGAAGCGCTCATGTTCTGTCTGCGCTCGTTGCAGGTTTTCTTTGCGGTTTCCCGTGGTTACTCGTAGGATCAGCTCGGCCGCGTAGTAATGTAAAAGAAAGTATCTAGACGAGGTCAGTCGACTAGATCACTCCATGGATAGGAGTCGCATGCGGTGCTTACTGGAGATCGACGGACGCGACATCCTCGAGAGTCTCGTTAGAGCTAAATAAGGACACTTCGCGTGCAATCTTGACACACTGCTCATATTTGGCAATTGCGGCTGCGAGATTCTCTTGAAAGGTGGCGCTGGTCGAGTCAAACGCGTTTTCCAGTTTCTGGCGTTGTGCTTCGGCCACCGACCAGTGTTCTCGCAGGCTCTGTGGATCGTCTGTCATGACGGCGGCTGTGGGACTATTCTTGTGACGTTTCCGTCCAGATCTCTCGTGTTTAGTTCAGCTTGTGCTCTCCACTAGCTTCGCGACACCGTTAAACATGACCACGCTTGCATGACATCCCACCACAGCAAGGGTCCTAGGCGTGATCCCGGTCTCTTGATGTACACGACTGCCTACACTGCAAACTCTTGTGCTTTAATTATGGTCATGTTCTTCAAAAATAGTGATACTGGAGCGCCGTCGACGTTCAATAATCATTTAGTAAGTCTGGCTGTGCGAAGTAGAGAAAATTCAAAGCTTCCATTAACGCTACTGAAGCCACGAGAGCGGCGAAAAGACTAGGTTAACATACAGCTGATCGTGGCAGCGTCCTTGCGGAGTGCCACGGGGTATCCTTATTTGTTTTGTCCTCCCAGCGATTTGGACTGGCAATGGTCCGCTGCAGAGTGAGCACACGCCACACTGGCAGCTTAGTATTGGATGGGCTTATCGTATATGGGAGCAGAGCGCTCCTTGTTCTCCTCACCAGCCTCCTCCTGACCTTGCCAGGCAACATTCAACTTGGCCTTCTCATCGAACCAGGCGCCATCGTCAGTGATACCCACGACCTTTCCAGAGTCCAAGACTTCGCGCTTCGAGATGCCCAGAGGGTCCTGAGCAATCCAGAGGAACGGAACGGGGGAGGTGATGGCAGGATTGAGGTAAGCTTCGCGCCTGACGTTGTCAGGATACTCCGGCTCTGGTTCAGAAAAGTGAGGGGCAAGCTGAGGAATGGTGTTGGGATGGAGGAGCCAATGCAGCAGCTTCTTCGGGCCCGAACTAGTGTCTGCGGTCGCGAGCATTGGGGTTGCATCGTTGGATGGCTTGACACCGTTGCCGTTCCCTTCCGCTAGCTCATCATTTGCGATGCTAGTCTCCTTCGACTGCTCCAGGGTCGGGACGGCCGAAGCGCCAGGTTGAGAAACGGCAGTAGTCTTGTCCTGGCTCTCGGTTAGAACATCGCGGGGAAGGGCCTCCATAAGTGGCTTGATCATGCCCCGGAAGTACGAGTGCACCATGAAGGTAAAGATCAGGTAGATGATGGCAAGAATAAGCGGTCCGGTCGCTGCAGCCTTGCCCGAACCAGTGGCGATGGCCATGAGGCCAACGAAGCAGACTTCTGCAATGTAGATACCAACCATCATGTGCTGTAGCGCCTTGGCGTAGCTAGCACCATACCCACTAAGGTTGACGGCATTGACGGTGAAGAAGACATTGTATCCTAAAGGAAAAGGTCAGCGGGGGCCTCATGAGTAGATTGATGGGTGTCTTACGGTAAGCGCCATACAGTAAAGTCAAGCCGCACGTGGCGAAGCCCAGCACCAAAGGCGAGATGATGGAGTACACAAGGACTACAGGCGTTATTAGTGATGTTGACATGGATGGAAAGTGATGACGACAACTAACCAATTACGCCGAAAAGCGTGATGGGAGGATACAGGGATCCCCAACCATAGCCACCGATCGTGGTGTAACGGTTAAACATCTTGCGGGGAGAGTTGTCAAGGAACTTGGCGAGAAGTAGGCTGATGAAGAAGCCGGCTATGGCTGCCACCAGACCGAACGAAATTCCAACACCTTGCAACACGAAGAAGTTCACGTAGAAGTTACCGGCCTTGGGAATGTTTTTGGCAAGCAGTCCTGGGACTGATGACGGATCCTGAGACGCCGAGGAAATGACTGAGCTCGCGGACGATGCAAAGGTCGTGATGAGGAAGACGTTGACCACCTGGAAGCCAAAGTACCAGTTCTGCGTATGCAGTTCGACTTCCATCAAGGTGACAGCACCACATTTCTTGGCAACGACTAGGACATAAGAGATCAGCAACCATGCAGACGATCACATCTGAAAGACAAAAACTTACAACGACAGAAGATGGGTACCAAAGCCATGAGTACGGCAACCCAGATGACAGGCAAGAGGCCAGTGACGACGCCACGGACTGCAGGTGGAATAACATTGAGGAAGCTGAGCCATTGCAGACCATTAATACCACCCTGCTCTGGTGGTGCGGACAGCTGAAAGATGTTGCTGAGGAAACCACCGAATGAAATGGGGATTGCCCAGAAAATAATGGTGACGGTGATGAGAGCGCGGGCCAGGACGAGGCGAATGTCGCGATTTAGCCACTTCATGTTCAGGTTCGCCCAAATGATCTCCTTGGGAGGAGCACCGATGGCGCGAGGCTGGAAGCGCTTGGGCAAGCGAGAAACCTGTTGCTGGAAAGCAGACTGGGCAGATTGAGTGGTCTCGAACTCGATGAAGACGGCGCTCGCGTACTTCTCCTTGCCGTTCCAGTGCGATTCCTGGCCCTGCTCAACCTCGGGAATGATCTTCTGGAGATGAGAACGGCACCACTCGATAGAGTCAACCTTCTTGCCAATGAGCGGCTTGAGCCTGTGGGTGGGGCGCTTCTTTTCGTCCAGCCACTTTAGAGGGTTTTCGGGGTCCTCGGTATTGTCCTTGGCCTTGATCTTCCTCTTGAGTGCGTCACGAGAGAGCGCAAGTTCAGCACCCTCAAGTTTGATTGCGGTCTTATCACGTTCCTGTACGAGCTCGGCAAGCTTGTTCGCGTCGGTCGCAATCCAGACGTGCTTGACACCGGGGAAGAGCTTGCGCAAGACTTGCTCATCAAGGTATTGCTCTGGCACGTCGGTGAAAGCAACGGTACGCGCAGAAATGCGGCTAGCAATCATTGGCGACAAGAAGTAAGCTTGACGCAGTGCAAGGAAGTGGAGAGTCTCGCGGCCAAGGATATACAGAACAAAAGCTGTGAGAGTGATCGTGTTAGTAGACCTCAGACTGAGCAGCAGCGAAGGAAACGTACTGAAGAAGATCCAAAGACAGAAGACATGGGCGTAGTAGCGATTAGCCTGAGTGTTGACGTCGACGTTGCCGTACGTCAGCAGCTCAAATTGCTTCAAACCGCCTCCTCCAGTGGCATTGACGGGGAAGAGAATGGGCCATGTGATGCATGCACCGACGAAGGAGATGATGATCATGGTTCTGAAGAAGCGCAGGAACAGGTAGGCGTCGAGGGAGTGGTGGTTGAGCACGAAGGTGTCTGGCAGAGAGAAGAACTGCTTGATCCATCCGAACATGCTCGACTCCGTCTTGGGGGTCTTCTGGTAGTCTCTGAGGCTGCCCAGATAGGTACGCGGCTGGTAAAAGCGGACCCTCCTGAAGCGGAACCAGAGGAAGAAGCTGAGGTAAACGCCAGCTGCAATAAGAAGGGGAAGCAGAGTGGCAAGCAAGCCGGAGAGAGAAGTGGACGAATTTTTATTATTAGGGTCTGCCGCTTCATTTTGCTGCACATGATTGTTAGCACTTTGCACACGAAGGGCAAGAAAGACACTCACGTTCTGGCGGGGCACCAACGCGGAGCGTCGCAAGGTAGCGGCGTCCATGCTGGCAGAGAAGAAGGCTGGCAACAACCAGCGAAAGAACTGCAGATGGATGAAAGGGATGCCGATACTAAGAAGTAGCTGATGATGATGATGGAAGAAGAAACTCTCTCGCAGACGAGGAGGAGGAAAAGATGGACGGCGCGAAGGACGAGGCGCTGAGGAAGGCGCAGAGGAGGAGGAGCTGGGCGCAAGAACAAAACAGGGCAGATTGGATGTCGACCGGACGATTGGAGCAATGCAGCTATGCGGTCATTGGTGGACTGGAGGGAAATATCCCCCTCCCGCTGATCGTCCAGACCCAGCAGCACACGCAGGCCGCGTCTGCTCGTGCGCACCAGATCGCCAGAGATCCGTCAGATCAGCTACGTAAGTCCTTCGCGCTGGCCCACACGCAGCGTGCCACGGCTGCTTTATCGCTCGATGCAGTATGCGCGATCGCGCTGTCGGACAGACCAGTCTTCATCCCACACCGCTTGCGACAGGCGCGTCGAGTGTTCACAGACGCGTGACAACACATGCTGCCCTGTTTTGCTCCCCGTGTGCCGCCACCGCCAGTCATGGCTCGTGCTGCCAAAACAGGTGCTAGTGTCGTCCCTTTCGATACTTTTCAGCTGCACTCTAATTATCCTCCCGCTGCGCCCGCACCTATGCTCTTGCGATCGTATTGTTTAATCACCGATCGGGGCGCTGAAGATTGCAAGATCTCATACCAAAACATTAAAGAGCAGGGATACAAGCGCCCCATGTTTGGGTTCACAGCTTTTGTCTCGCCAGCTCAACACGATCGAGGCGCTTCAGGGGGGCGGGGCGCCATCCGCGTCTCTCGCTTACATGGACAAGGGTAGCCCTGGCAATTTAGAATTGCGCTGCACTGCCTTCACACCGCACGCCTCAACCAAACAACCCAGAAGTGGGCCGAGCGTCTAGAACAAACAGAAGTTTTCAAAGTGGTGCTGTGTGGTATCTCGTGAGGCCTTGAAACAGGGCTGCCTCTCCCCTCTCGTGGGCCCAAGTTCGCCGTGACAAAAAACAAGAGTGGTAAATCCCTGACGAGGGAATGTCTCGACTCCCACTGAACGCCTCCTGCTTCGTCTCCATGCATCTTTCTTCATCCCCCTTCACAGCGCCGAAGGCGGCCACTGCCGTGACACTCGGCTGCCGTCTGCTCGCCGGTAGTTCATCTTCAGCGCCTCCCAGTCCACATCCTCGTCGCTCCCGTCAGACACTTCCTGCACCGTTCCTCCCACGACATCTGGTCTTGCGCCCCCTCGCAGCGGTTCGTTGACGTGCTGCATGCTGAATGTGCTGCCGTACGATCGCTTCGCGCCTCCCATCGGCCGCGCGCTCAACGCCGAATATTCCGCCGGCGGCGGTGGTCCAGCCCGCTCGAATGCCTGCTCTACCTTGTTAACGTCCATTCTCTGCAGTGGTGGCAGCGCTGCCCCAAGCGACATTGAACCACCCTCGGTCGAGCTCAACGGCGACGCTGCTTGGCCAGCAGAATTGTATTGAGGCGCGCCTCGCGCGTAGGTTGCGTGGCTTCCGCCGTTCATGTACTCCATGCTGTCGTGGCGCACGTGCGGCATCTGCGGCTCGTACATGGGCTGCTGCATGTAACCATATGGCATCGCTTGTGGTGCCACCTGCCCGGGCTGTGCCTGCTGCTCGCCGTAGGTGTACGGCGGTGCTTGGTACTGGTGCATCGGCGCTTGAGCCTGTGCAATGTGTTGGGGGGCCATGAAGGGCTGGTGATAAGAGCCGGGGTATGGTGCCACGGGGCTTTGCTGGTAAGGGGCCGGGTGTGCGTAGGCATGGGCTTGAGGTGCTGGCAGCGTCTGCTCAGGTTGATGCGGGGCTACGGCCATCTCGGACGGGTGAGCATAGCTCTGACTGTAATGTGTGTGAATGTTCTGCTCGGAGGGACGGCGGGGTGCTTGTTGCAGTTGCTGGTAGGGCGTGCTGGAATTGCTGGCGGACCTGGCTCTGTCTGATGGTAGCGCTGGGCGGCCATGGCCACCAGGGCTTGCGGAGCGTTGGTCACGCTGATGTGCAGTCTCGTCTTCGTAGTCGTCCCAGTCCTTTGCAGACTTGTCTGTCCTGCGCCTCATGCGCACGTCGCGGCGGATTCTTACCCTGCAACCCTGATCGGCGACCTGGCGGCTGAGGGCAGTGCTCTCTGTGAGGCCAGGGAACTTCTTCGCGCTGTACACGTGGAAGGGGGACGACTTGACCTCGCAACGTCCGTGGACCGCTGTTCCAATCCCAAGTGCTTCAGCTGCCGGTCCGTCATTGTCGGCATCCTTGGGATCCTTGACCTCCTCGAACAAGGTAAAGGATAATCTGAAGTGGCCTTCGTGGCGGACGGACAGGTCGGGGAAGATAAAGTAGCCGGCCGGGTCGGGGCGTTCGAGGTAGGCCATGCCAGCGACAGGTGTGCCGGTTAGAACGGGCTGGTTGGCACTCTGCACGGGCACGCGGCCCTGGACCTTCTGACGGGCCTCCTCCAGAGTTGCGAATAGGAAGAAGTTGGCATTGTAGGTGAATGTGATGTCGCGCATCTCCTCGCCTTCGTAGACCTGGAGGTCAACAATCGGAGGTGGATCGACGGGACGACGGTCCGAAGAGGCTACGGTCTTGCTGTCAGCAAGGTCAATTCATGAGATGGACGGGACCCGACTTACACTTTGCTCCCTGACCGCATGCACGAGCGCGTTCTGGACGCTGGATGACCCGGAGCTTGTAAGTGAGCTTACGGCCCTCGCGGGTTATACGGCTAGACATGTGCTCATTCTCGTTGGCAACAGGGATGATGGCGGGTATAGTGGCAGCCATGGCTGGCAATAGTAGGAATCAAACGGAGAGGAAAAGACAGTCTGGCAATCGATACAAGTCAGCAAAGAACGTTCCCGGTGGCACTTTAAGGTAGTTTCAATTATGCGGTGCCCAGGGGGGTGTGGCCGCGGTTGACCTGATTCTGAATGCCTGGGAAGCTTTGTGTACCCAATCATCCAGGGTGGGGGCCGCGGCTGCAGGGCCTGGTGTGGAGTCGCACTTACAGTAACGATGAAATTAAGAGACGAGTGTGGCCTCAAGAAACGAAGTGCTGAGCAGGGCTACCGCGCGTGGGTCGTAGTGGTGAGACGTTATGCGGGAGCAAAGCGTGCGGCGAAGCGGTTGCGGCAGCACGAGCGCTGGCCGTCGTCCGGACGAGCCGGGGAGCAGCTGTTGACGGCGGAGGCCGGTGCTGGAATGTTGTCTGGGCTGCAGCACGGCCGTCAGCAGTCGAGATCGCCTGGCGTGGGCGAGAGAGGGCCTGACGAGCGCTATGCCAGGGCTTGGGAGGGGATGCAGAGGAGAAGGGAGAGGAAGGGCGTGCGCGAGGGAACGAGAGAGAGTTGAAGCCACTGGGGCGACGACTCGTTCCGCGAGCCGGGTGCCCCAGCAAGCAGAGAAGCAGCAGGCTGAGCCGATCGGCTGGGCAGCGTGGGCGCTGATAGGACGGCGACGGAGGGCGGCCAGGATGATGCTAGCCTGCTGCACGGGACGAGGGCAGCTGGGCGGTGATAGTGCCCAGGGTGTCGGTACGGAGCACCCTGCCCGCAAACGCTTGCGGTGGAGCATCCTCATTTCGTGTGTGCGCCCACGGCGGCTTGCCAACTCCGCCCGTGACGCCCCCCTTTGTCTCCCCGTTGGCAGCAAGAGTCTCGGCATGGAACGTCGTCTTAGCGGACCAGATTTGCAAAATCCCAGACATCGAGGCAGTTCACCCGTGGCCCATGCGACCGGGTTCTGCTGACCCGTCCAGCTGCCGCTTCTCAATTTCTCTTCTCTCTCGCTCCCACCCAATGCCTCTCCAGCGAGTGTGAGCGGGCGCGGTGGCACTTGGCACGGCGCTAGGCAAGGCGCCGTCCTAGCATCCGGTGGAGGCGCTCAAAACAGCGTCCGAGCAGGCCTCAGCAGTCCGGCAAAGGGGGGGGGTGCCACCGTGCCCTGCCGTGCTGCTCTGCGTGCCGCTGATTCGTGCATGCCCGGCGCCTACGGTTCGGGCAGCGCGCCATGTCCCGTCAGTCTGTGCAACGCTTGCCCCCAAGACTTGCCCCAACGGCCGCCCGCACGAAATCCTGGAGGAGTGGAAGGTCCCAAGTCCCGCGTCCCAAGACCCGCGTCCCACGTCCCACGTTCCAGGAACTTCATTGCGCCCACCACTCCACGCACTCGGTGCAGCCCCAGCGGCGTGGTCTCTCTTGTCTCCTAGGGCTGACGCTCCGCTACGGCTCGCTCCATGTCTCGGGTCCTTTGCGAGTCGACGGCGGAGGGATCAAGGGCCGTCCCAATAGCCCGAGTGCGTATATTCACCTAATCCACGCACGGGCAGCACCAGGTCTGGCCAGACGCGTGCAATTGCGTTTCACCGCAGACGCTACCGCTGGAAGCTCACGGCCCTCTTGCCGTCGGTCCGGCATTCGAGAGGCGCTTCCGATGCCGTAGCTTCGTCTGCCTCTCAGCGTGTCCATGGCGCACCCTAACATGGGATCGTCGCAGCCACTGGCGAGGACAGTGCCAGGCAGCGCATTCTGTGACGGTCCCACCCTGCTTGACCGCTCTGCACGACGTTATGCGAGAGCGAGGCTAAACCCTTGTTTGACAGCCCATGCAGCCGTCACGCGTGAACCTGCTGCGAGCGACCGGAACCTTGCTGCTGAAGGGTTGCGCCCTCGCCGCGGCATTGCTGTGTCTCTGTGCGCCACCGCCTCCGCTTGCCCTCCCTCTAGCGGCATCTTGGTCGCGCCCACAATCTGGCCGCGGGCCGTGGCGTCTCATAACCCGATCAGGAATATGATGATGTAGCGTCCGCCGTCAAATATGATTTACCGCCTCCCAAGGAGGGGCAATTGCAGGCGAGCGCCAACCGGCAGCTGGTGACCCTGCATGCGCGTGCTTAATATTGCCCGGCTTCTTGCGCGTGATCATGCGGCCCAAAGGCCCTAGCCGCTGCATGTTTCAATGCCAGAATCCTCCGCGAGACCCGGCGCGCGTGCCCGCAGCACGTCCATGACGCACCGCTGCCTGCACCGGTTCTCTCCAGCGCGCTGGATGTGACGCGCTGTCGCGACTGTTTGACAACACGGCCAGCGTTGCTGGCCGCCAACATTGGATGTTCCCTTCTTGCCATTGACAGCTGTCACTTTCAGCTTGTCCTCTGCGACACCCTGACTCCGTTGTGCACACAGACCTCGTATTAGGCCAATGACCTCATCGTGGAGCAAGGACCCCGGCCTCCTAATTTACGGATTAGCCGCGACGGAAGCAAACAAAAGTGAGTTTGCAGTCGCCAGGTACGCGTGTACCTTGCTACATACCGCGAGCACGATAACAGAATAGCTGGAAACGTGGCGCTCGTACGCTTGCACCTGCAGGCGCCCCCTCTCGCAACGAGCATCCCCCCCCGGCAAAACAGTACTTATCCCTACCTGGGGTCAGGGTAGACTTGCCTCGCCATGCTCTGCCCGCGCCGCCGCGCCGCCGCGCCGTCGGGCCAGTGTGATGCTGGGTTGCCAGACCGCAGGGATTGGGGCGTCATGCTGCCCCTGTGACCGGGCAAGTAGGTCCCGGCAATTCCGGTCGCTACGTGCGCAGCGCTGCTAGGGCCGTATGTTGGTTCTTGAGGGACAAGGGTACCTGCATGGATGAAGCTGTCCGACTCTGTGGCATGTGGGCTGTTATGGGGGCATGTGGCCTTCGTGGACCCGGGAAGGCAGCCGTAACGGTCTACCCGTGGCTCTGTGCGACTGCAGGATGACATGATTGCTAGAGTATGCTACGAAAAAAAAAAAGAAAAGGAAACTAGACATCGCTTTCGTTTGCTCGTTCGTAGGTCCAGACGCTGCTCCCCTTGCCGTCGCGAAACTCCAAATGCTTAATGGAAAATGTGCCGTATGCGGGTCCATGATTCATGCGCCAACCAAACCATCATGTGCCCAAGATGCTATTCCGTCAAAAGACTTCATCGTCCCATTCAAACTCTTCGGCTACGGGTAGAAGCTTCAATGGTGAGGTCGCATAGCGTTTGGAAGGAGAAAGTGGTCTCGGGCGGTTGTTAACGGCAGCAGTACCCTGGTCGCCATCCTTAGCTTCCTCCGGGGGTAGCTCGTTCTTCGTCTTGCTGCTGCTGCGGCGATGGCGTGCCCCGGGTGGCGGGTCACCTCTCTTCCGCGGGGTCGGCGATGGTGACTTGGGCGGCGATTTGGGCAGCGACTTTTCATGGTATTGTTTCAGTCGCTGCGGCGGCCTCTCCCCGTCGCTGGCCACGCGCCGAGCGGTGGAAGACTGGGTGGTGTCCCGCGGAGCAGAGTGACGATCCCATTGGCGCGAAAGGGCCTCTCTGGCGGCATATTCCTGTACGGCTTGCCAGCTTGAGGCACGCACTTGGGAGCGCTTGCGTTTCAAGCTGCCGGGGCTGCCGTCGTCTTCGTCGCCGTCAGAGGCACATGTGTTTGAGCATTCGTTTCTTGCTTCCTCATACGCATCTAGCGTTCGCCGGTAATGCGCAAACGCGTCGCCCATGTCCGCCGAGGCCCGGCGATGTATACTTCCTCCAGTGCCTTCACTTCGGCGGGGGAAGCGTGAAGGTTGCTGCTGCTGCTGCTGCTGCTGCTGCTGGTGGAATAGAAGATTTTCAACAATCCCGTCGAAACGTGAATTCTCTTGTTGGGGTATGCGTGGCCGTGCTGTGTCTTCTGTCTGGCCAGCCGAGCTGTGGCGGGATTGGCGACCACGGCTGGGAGGCCGAGTGTCGTGCCGCGAGCGACGGGAGGATGAAGCGAAAGAGTCAAGCTGTTCGCGGGCTTCCTTGAGCTGTTCTTCGAGCGAGCTGACTTTGGCAGATAAGCCGCGAAGGTCGTTGGTTGGTGCTGACTGAGTGTAATGATGCGTCTTGGTTGAATGCGGTGGCTGTGCAGCACTGAGCTTGTCGGTGCTCCTGAACAGAGATCCCAGTCGACGTCTGGGCTTGTCGTTTTTTGATATGTGATCCGGCCTTGCGTTGCCCGATATTTGTGCAATGGGCTTCCTGGTGGGACTGGGCTCTGCCTGCCGAGGTGGGACGGGAAGAGGTTTGTTGCGGCTCTTGATGGGGGAGTGTTTCTGCATCCATGACTTGATGGGACTTCCACGCTCCATTTCTGCGCAGCTAGCCAGTATACTAGTGGTGGAGCAGGATATGCAGCTGATTTGGGGAGTGGGGTGAACTGGCGTGGGGGACAAATAACGCCAATGAAGGAGAGTAGACAGTAAACATCTCGTCATGTGGCCCGTGCACCAGGGCAACGCGGCACACAACCGTCGAATTGGGACAGGACACGAGCCTTCCCCTTCATTCTTAATCACGAGACAGGCTGCACCATGGTAGAATAATGTCGCTGGTGGAGTATCACGACCCAGATGGCCTCTTTCCGCTCATACAGCCGCATCTGCAGAGCCGCTTGCCCTTGCGAAATCTGCACTGGAAATCACCTTCTCGGCCCGTTCGCTCCATAGCCTCTCTGCATGTGGACTTTGTGAATGCCTCGGGTGGCGGCACAGAGACGAATAACTCTGAGCGCAGAGATTCGGTCAGCATCCTCGGTGGCCCGCAAAGTCTACCTCCGTCGCGGGCGCAGCGTCACCAGATCCCGGGACTGCGGGCGAGCCCCTATTTGAAGCTTTTCATCCTTAAATGTGATGATAAAGAAACATACAAGACGTCCGCTCGTAAAACGGTTCGCGAATGGCTGCGTGACCACGCCTCTTCTTCGTCCAACCAAGACAATCATGATGCGTATGAATGGTTGATCGTGCACGTTGTTGTTCCCGACACCCCTGCGGCCAATGAGGCAAGATGGTCGCGCTCCTCAGGCAGCGGCGACGAGACACCCAAACCAAAGTCTGGTGCATCTCGCTGGACGGGCAGGGGCTCCAGCACGATCCTGGAGAAGCTAAAATCCGACTTTAACCATTCCAGCAAATCCGCTCCGGACCGCGTCACCCAAGTCAAATTGGCCAAGGACGATCTTGCCAAGTCTACACCTGCTTCCGTGCAAGGCGATGATGAGGATGGGACCTGGTCTGATCTGGTGGCCAAATTCAAGACCCTTGTACTTTTGTCCTTCAATCTACGTGTGGCGCAGTATGAGGAAGACGTGCGGCAGAAGGACTCGCAGCGATCCCTACCGGGCTGGAACTTTTGCACTTTCTTTGTGCTCAAAGAGGGTCTGGGTCTGGCCTTTGAGAACGTCGGTTTGATTGAAGATGCTTTGGCCGTGTATGACGAGCTCGTGGCTGGTCTTGATACCACAGTAGAAGAACAGTCTCGTCGAGACGGTGACAGCCACGGGTCTGACTTTCTCCCCTTCTCTCCGGACCTGGAAAAGGCGCTTCGGAGTACTTTGAGTGAAGACGCAACGTCTGCAGACGCAGAGTCTGTCAACCAGCGACCGCTGAACGCATCCTTGAAACCATATCGGGAACTGATTCTTTCCAACAACATTTCAGTCTTCGATATCAAATCTTACATATTTGCGCGACAGGTGGCGCTGCTCTTGCGCCTGGCTTCTCCGCGGTCTTTTAATTCTTCTGCACGAGAAGACTCGACTCTTGCCGCAGATGTCCAGCCTCGAAAATTACAGCCAATTGGGGAAGTAGAGGACCCATTACCTCTGGCAGTTCTCTGTCAACGTGCGGCTAACTTTTCAGCCTACATGGGCCGTTTGATGCGCGAGGAGCTTTTTGCCAGCGTGGAAGGTGCATCGGATATCAACGTCACACGTGCGATGCTCGAAAATATCATATCACAGCTAGTCCTGTCTTGGTCATTTGCTGTTGCCAGACAGGTTCTCATTGAGACGGCTTCACCATCGTTTCCCTCTGCACCTGGCTCTTCTTCAGTATCTGTAACGGCGCGAACAGATTACTTTCCGTCAAGACGTTCTTCACTTCCACCGTCAGCTCACAAAAACGCTCCTGTGACTGCTAAAGCTGTCTACGAGGACGATATATTCAGTCAAGCAAAGGACATTCAAACAATGCAACCACTGAAGAACGCAGAGCTTGCCAACGCCGCGTCTCTCCGCGCAGAGATTTATCTGTTCCAGCGGCGCATTCTAGAAAACTCCGGCCGTCTCTTTGGCTTTGACGCGAAGATTCCCATCGTTAGCAGTGAGTCTGACGCGGAGAAGCCACAGTCGGAATATTCAGGCAATCAGGAAAACTCGGCAGAGGCAACGGTTCCGTTGAATGTGCGCTCTTTCACTGATGTTCAGCTAAGAGACGTATTGTCCTCGTTCAAAACCTTCAAGTCATTCTATCGAGTCTTGAGTGATCACGCCGCGTGGAATTACATGATAGCCAGCCGCCAAAAGTCTGCCGAGCGGCTTCATACCGACATGGCAACTTTGAAGTACCATGAGCGTGATTACGCAGCAGCAGCAGGCTACTTTAATCGCCTGATCGCTGCGTACTCAAAATCCAACTGGCAGTCTGTCGAGTCGAGGCTACTCATTATGCACGCCAAATGCTTGAAAGCTTTAAATCGGAGAGATGAGCATCTTCGTATTTTAACAACGTTGCTGGCCAAGGCAGCTGCTTCCCAGCAGAGTCAAAAGCATTCCGCAAAGCGCCCTATCAAAATCGCAGAATCATCACTAAATGACGTCGGAAGCCTGTTGGCCGAGACAATTGCAGCTTCGAAGGAGTTGCCGTACGAATATTCCGTGCCCATGATGAAATACTTTGACCAGGTCGAGGTTGACAGGCATATCGCCCTACGCGAAGGTCACGATGGCTTCAGAATGTCCTTGAAGCTTAAACAAACGCTGGTTGACAGTCTAAAGATTGATGTGGTCAAGATACAATTGGTCAACAAGGAAGATGGTCTGACCAAGGATATTTGGCTCCAAAGTGATGAACCATTTGAGCTCGATCGCTCTTCTCGCCAAGTATGGACGAGTTGCAATGTTTCTGTTTTGGGGTCATTCATCATTGCCAAAGTGGTACTGAGCTCAGGCAAGATTGGCTTCACTCACGAATATCTCAAAAAGTCTGATGCTTCGACACCTCTGAACAAGTTGGTTTCTCCATCTTCCGGTTGGGCATCGGCTGCAAAGCAATTGCCAGTCAAGTGCTTTCCTAGAAGAGAAGCACTGACAGTGAAAATCGAGAATTCACCTTTGGTGTGGGTTGAGAAACAGAGGAGTCTTCAAATCGTCATTGACAGTGGGGCGAACGATGTTCAACGAGGATCGATTACTATGCGAGCAAACACAGGAGGTTTGCGGCTATTCACGACAGAAGCTAGCTCTTTGGAGAGCTTGAATCTCTTGCAAACATCTAGCAAACCAGGACTCATTGAGTTCGAGGCTCTTGCTGCAGAGTCCCAGATGAGGATATCTATTCCCTGGGACCTCGAGCGTAGCGTCTCCCAGATTTCAGTCAAGTTGGAAGTGGACTACATTACACGTCAAGGAAGTTTCTCCATCTTGTCATCGCCTGACCTTGATGTTGATCTTCCTATCGATGTGAATGTTCAGGATCTATTCAAGGAAGAAGCGCTCATCTCGCAGTTTCTGCTTAAACCAGTCAAAGCAAGCCCCATTCATATCCTCAGTGCTGTACTGCAGGACTCAGATGAGTTCGAGGTTTCGCCTGCATCAAAGGGCCTACTTCCGATGGTAGCTTTTGATAGCGAACCAGCATGCATGACCTGCAAGGTGCGCCGACGAGTATCTTCATCAACCACCTCCCAACCTTCCAAGCAGCTGGGCCAACTGCCGCTGCAGATCGAATATCGCCTTGTCGAGCAAGACGTCATAGATCAAGCGTCCTCGCTTCTCTCAAGCGACCTCTCGACGAGCCCGTACGCATGGACAACGCGCCTCATCATGTCAACCTTCACGCACCAGCTCACGTCCCTGCTCACCCACGACGCCTTGGAGACGGCCGGCCTGCTCGCAGAATACCCCATCCCAACCTACGACTCCTTCAACTGGCCCTCCACCCTGGCCGACCTCCCACGCGACACCGCGACCAGCCTCGCGACCTGGCTCCGCACCTGGCACACCACAAACCCACTCCTCCGCCTCACAACGCCCTCCTCACCCTCCTACGCCACAACAACCACCATCCACCGCCTCGGCATCGACTTCGACATCCCCCGCGTCGACTACCTACACACGACGGCACTACGCATCCTCGCCCCATCCGCCGCGCCCATCGTCGTCGGCGAAGCCCTCGCCGCCGAAATCTCCATCCGCCACACCCGCCGCTGGTCCGCCGCCCTGAGCGCCGCCGCAGAGGAGGAGGTGCAATTTGTCTACGACCTCGTCGCCGACCCCACCGTCTGGCTGGTCGCGGGCTCGCACCGCGCCCGCTTCGCCGCCGCCCCTGACGCCCCGCTCGTGCGCCGCGTGCTGCTCGTGCCGCTGGCGCCGGGGTATCATGCGCTGCCTGGCGTGGACGTGCGGATCGCGCCGCCGGCTGGGAGCGCTGCTGGCGGTGGAGGTGGAAGTGGTGGTGGTAGCGGCAGTGGCGCAGGGCCAGGGACTGGACCCGCGGGCACGAGTGCGGAGGAGCTGGTGTGCGAGACGGACTGCGTGACGCAGAGCGAGGTGGTGCTTGTGATTGAGGGGATGCGCGGGACGACGGTGGGCGTGGGGCACGCGGGGGAGCTGGGCGCCGGCGGGCTGAGTCTGATGGAGTCTGATGCGACGGGGCGCGTGGCCGAGGTGGTGTCGTGATTTGGGGGATGAGACGGGCTGGTTGATGGCCATTGGAGTTGGGGCGAGGACGAGTGACGTGACTACGGCGGCGATGCGAACGGAGATCACAGGGTTATACAGCATCAAAGAGGGGGGGGGGGGGCGTAAACGAATGGCGCGCCGCGAAAGGTGGCCGTGTCATTACTGTCCAAAGCGTTCGTACAGATATAGATTAAGAAGCACGGTAAATTCATGCCCAAGAGGAACACCTGCCCAATAGTAGATGCCCCGGTGCCACTCGCTGACCGCGCGAAATGGGAGTGTCTTTGCATGTCCAAACCCCCCTGATCGTTAATATGTTGTGCGTTATGTGAAAGAAAGCCAAAAAAAAAAACCCCCCACTCTAGACAGAGTCGTGTACAGCCTTTGCCCTTGTGAGCCCAACGCCGTGCCGTAGTTGTGTAGTAACCGTTACTGGCGGCCACGCTGATCCAGTCCTTGTTGCTGCAGCACGCTGGGACCCTGGGGCGTGCTCCGCAGATAGTTATCGAATCCCTGATTCTGCAGACTCTGCTGCTGCATGAAGCGTGCCGTCATGGCGTCCGAGGTAAGCTGATTGGGATCGATCCCGTGCTGCTGCGGCTGCTGCTGCTGTAGGTGCTGTTGTGGCTGGGAAAAGCCCTCAATCTGCTCCGGCAGGGTGTAGTTATACTGCACGAGGCGAGTCGGCATCAGCGTGTTCTGGAACTGCTGGACGGCTTGCTGCGTCTCCGGGTGTGCAGAGGGATGCTGGTGCTGGAACATGACCGCCACAGCACCGGGGGCTGACGGAGGGGCACGGCACACAAGGGTGGTGTCGCCCCAGAAGACGGTGTTTGTGGCAGGCGTATCTCCAAACATGACCTCCAAGCCCTGGAAGAAGCCGCTGCCGAGGACTGTGACTTCTTCACCTCCGGTGCGGGGCCCACTCGGCGGGATCAACCGCTGGATGATGGGAGGCCGGCTCAGGTTGAGGCCGGCTGGCAGAGCTGACGACATTTTCTGGAGTCGATCAGCCGCAGCCTGTGACGCCTGTGGGAACTGCTGTGCGGTGCCACGGCTCAGCGAATTTGGGGATGGTGCTCTGCTTGGATGCTGCGACGTGGGGGCCGAGTAGTAGCCAAACGGGTCTGTGCTGTCTATTGGCGCGGGCGAGCCGTAGCCACTCATAGAACCGCCGTGTGGGGTAGAAGGACCGCTCTGGTATGGGTTGCTACCGTTCATGCCAGACGGTGCAAAATTGTCCATCGAGGGCACGAACTGAGATGCGGTCGGAGACTGAAAGTTGAAACCACCAGAAGGGGCCCCGCTCGCCATTGTATTCATGTTCGACGGGTTCTCCTTGGTGTCTAGTCTGGTCATGGTCAATCCAGACGGGACTTTACCTGCCCCTCCGGACCGTCGTTTCTTAGACGGCTGGCCGGTGGGATCTGTGGGTGACGCAGGACGCGACAGATTCCTGGGGGTGGCGGAGGCGGTGCTCGCCTGCGATCGATCATTCTGGAATGACCTGTAGTAAGCGGACTGCGGCATTTGCTGCACAAATTGTCCCTGCTGGTGCCTGCGCATGCTCACGAGGTCGTTGGTCGAGTAGGACGTCCTGAAAGGCATGGTTTCCTGGAACGTCGGCATGGGCTGCGGGACCATGTAACCCTGTTGGAACATTCCACCGTTTGTGACAGGCGAGGCATTGGGGAATCCCACGCCGGCGGCATTTTGAGGATGCTGGATGGGTTGTTTGTGATCGTCGGTGATCATGATGGAGTTGCTCATGGCCTGCGCTAGAACCTTGCCGTTGTGTGTCTTGATGGTGAAGATGACCTGGAAGCCCGTCTTTTCGCTTTGGTGGCGGCAGTAGCATGCTATACGCATGGGTGCCTGCACAAATATGTGGTCGAGATGAGCGTCGTGGTCCTTGACGGGAGTCTCCTTGGTGCCGGGGACGCACCAGTCTCGAACCTCTGCACAGTTGAAGACAATGACGCGCTTGGCCTCATCCTTGGCCCACTCCTCCTCCTCATCCACCTTCTTGGTCTTTTTGCGGGCGGCGCGCTTCCGCTCGCGCACGATGCAGCCGGGGCAGATTGCCACGGGACCACCGTTCAAGGGTCTGTTTGGATCGTCGTCGTCGCCGGTCGGGGCGGATGGGTCCTCGTGCTTCACCGGTACCTCGTCGGACAGGGCACGCTTGAAGGCGGCGTCTTCGACACCGTCCTTCTGCATGGCGCTCGCGCAGACGAGCATTGTGCTCAGCTCGAGAGTATCTTCGCATTTCTGGTGGGGTGGCTTGGCCTGAAACTTGGGCTTTGAGATGGTATGTGTGGGCAGGTGGATCTTGGAGATGCCGGGGGGCAGGTCGTAGAGCGTCAACCTGATGGGAATCTGGGTCTCGACGCGCGACTTGTCGGGTGTCTGGTCGACGGTGAGGCGGCATGGCCAATTGGTGGCTTTGGGCTTCTTGGCTTGAACCTGTGGGGAAACGCTTGTGGGGGCGGATGTCTGCGGCGGAAGGCTTTGAAACTGCACGGGCTGCCGGTCGAGGCTCAGACCTACGTTGGAGTAGTTTGCCTGGGGCGCCTTTGTGAAGCCATCGTTGCCGGATAGCGGCGAGTTGTGGTAGACTGGGGCGGGCGAACCCTCGAGACTATGGTTGGCCATGGCCACGGAGTTTGGCGAGTCCTCGCGCGAACCGACTTGGAACATCTTCGAGGGCTGGACGGTCATGCGCTGGGGCGATGGGTCAGGAGAGGCGCGAAGTCTTTGGTAGATTAAGGGACTGACCGGAGAGGCAACACCGTTGCCGTGGCTGCTGCTGCTGTTCAAAGGCGAATCCCACACCAGGCCGGCAGACAGGGTGGAGGAGTCTGCGGCGGCGGCGGAGGAGGAGAAGGGGCCGGAGGGGGTGTCGAGGTTGTTTAGCGACAGGTCGTTCATGCCCTGTTCGCCCATGGGGAAGGTGCTGTCGTCAAAGGCGTAGGGGCCATCGTCCATGTCCATGAACATTGTGCCAGACTTGAAGTCGCCCGAGGGGGAGTCTGGGTTCCCAGACATGTTCAGGGAGGTGAAGGGAGGAGGTGAGGTGGACGAGGTGTACTGCAGACGGTTCTCGGAAGACTCGCGCGAGGAGTCTTCGGATGTGGAGGATGGGGTGGAGATGGAGGCCGGCTGGAGATGGCTGCCGACCTCTGTTGTGGCGAGGGTGGAGGTATGCGACTTGCGCAGAGGATCAGATGCCCGGGGCGCGGCCTGGGCGGGCGCAGGGTCTGATGCGCCGTCGGAGCGCGAGGGCAGGGCCTGAGGGGTGGGCTGGGGCGAGTCGAAGATGAACTGGGAAGTATCTGCAGACCAGTCCTGGTCGCCGTCGTCGTCGTCGTCGTCGTTGGATAGCGAAAGTTGGGTGGAGTTGTAGGAGTAGTCATATGCCATCTCGAGATGGAGGCGGCGGACTGAGGCGGAGGCAGGCCGGCATCAGCAAGCGTGACCTGGTCGCCGGGGAGTCAGGGAAGCAGCCCTAAGGCAGTTACAAGAGGGCGGCGAGGATGTGAGGGCGACAAGGGCTGTGCAGAATGCAGACGCGGCGAGGCGATGGGAGCCGGGGCCGGGGCGGAAGGATTGTCGCCGGCCTCGAAGTGAGGGCTGGTGGGCGGGCGGCGGGCAGCAGCGCACGGCGGCCGGATGCGCAAGGGAGGAGGATCGGCTGTCGCGTGCACTTCTGCGCTTGCAGCAGAGAGTGGGATGCGAAGAGAGAGAGAGAGAGAGAGAGAGAGAGAGAGATAGAGGGAGGGTGAAGAAAGGTGTGTGGCCTTTCGCTGGACACAAGAGAGCAAAAGAGAGAGAGAGAGAGGGTCCGGGCGGCAGGTGTCACTTAGGGCCGACTCGAGTGCCTTGAGGACACTCTCGAGAGCTCGATCTGGCCAAGGCGGGCGGAGTGGGGGGGGAAAGGGAGGATGAGGCGATCGACAGTGGTGGACGCGGGATGGCGTTGACCAGCGGAGATCCGTCGCGCACGGCAAGATGCAGGCTTAGCGAGCGTTGTGCCTGCGCAGGCGGAGCAGCAGGTTCAAGCGTGGCTGGCTGATGGGCGGGCAGGCAGGCAGCCAGGAAGAAGCTGGAGAAGAGGACAGCGCTGGGCGGGCTGGCAGAGCGCGCGGATGAATGATGGCCTGACCTGAACACACACGCCCACCCACGCAAAGCACACGCGCACTAGCTGCTCTCTGCTGCACCGAAGTGTGGGGCGACCGTCGTCTACTGTGTGTCTCTCCCCCACACAAGCCTCGCCGCCTGTGTGTCTCTGCTGCTGCTCCCACGACTGCGCTAGGGCTTTGACGTCGGCGGCACATCCCCCCCCCCCCCCCCCCCCCCCCCCTTATGTATAACGATTGATGGAAGCTTGACCACGCGTACTCCTGCCACTGGGCGTCGCTGCCCACGACACCTCGCCGTGGCTTGGTGACCATGTGTGCCTGTGCGCGCGCTTGCTTGCTTGCATGCTTGCTTGCATGCATGCATGGATGCACGCAGACACCCTGGCGCTTCTTGACCTGACGCCCACCCCTCACCGCCACCCGTGTCTGACAGGCACCTGCTTTTCTTTCATCATGGGCTGCTGTGGAGGAGGCTTGTGGCCTTGCACACACACACACACACACACACACACACACACACACACACACACACACATGCATCCACTGCCTGGGATTGGAAGTAGCCGGTTGATGTAATCATGAGGTTGGCGGGAGCGTCGGCATCTTCACGCTTATTTCTTGCACTCTCGGACACCGCCGTCCACCAACATGCGAGTCTAGTCAGTTCTGGCAGCTGGCAGGGGGTCATGGCTCAAGGTATTCGTGGCATCTGACACCTGCCACATATGCATGCCACATTACCAGAAGTGATACATCTTCTCCCACAATGGGCAGCTCCTTGGTCGTCTTCGTAGCTTTCACCAGCCTCAAAGCATTGGGACAACCTTGAGAGGCTTGTGGTGTCGTGCCTGCCACAAGCTTTGGCAATGAGAGATGGCAGGCCGATTGATCAGGCCATAGGCATTTGCAGCAGTCTCCCTGGTGGGCACGTCCGCCCTCACTCGCAAGATAGACAACAGACAGTCCAGTCGTGTCGTGTAGAATGCTTCTCGTCATGCATTAGAATATCGTTCGTAACTCGTTACTGCGTGATCTGCCGGAGCGCCCAGAGGTACTCCTCGCCGTGGCCCTCGTGCCTCGCCGACATCCAAGGCCCCGTGCGCGCCCGCCACGCCACTTCCTCCTCGCGCTGCCGCCTGATGAAGTCGGGCCCAAGGTCAAACTCCTCTCCCACCGGAAAGTCAATGCTGGCCCCGGCCCCGGCCACCACGGTTGCCACGCCGCCATCCGCGGCGTTGCCCATCGTTGTATCTGGCAGATCGTCAATGCCACGGAATGGGTCATCTTCCTCCTGCTCGCCCAGAGGAGACGCTGCCTCAGAGGGCGCCCCTCGCATCTTCAGCCAGCACATTCGTTGCGGGTCAAACACCATTCCACCCACCACCTGCACTCCCTGCGTGCCTGCCATGTTGGTGATCAGTGCTGGTCGAGGCGGCGACACCGCTCGCACAGCCTCGAAGCCCGCGAGCGCGTTGTCGTTGCCCTCCCACCGGCACAGCGTCGAGTTCCAGTGCATGCCCTTCTTCGCTGCATCGTCTTGGACTACTCGTTCGTTAGCTCTCACACTCTCGTTTACTTCTCTGACTCTGCTGCTGCTACTACTCACAGTGATGCGCGTTCTCCTTGCCCATCGGGTTGATCAGCGTCGGGCCCTTTCTGCCAGTGCGCTTGGCGTTGGGGCTGCTCTGAGGACTCCGCGCCGCTATCTGAGCCGGCCAGTTGAGCCGCGGTGCCAGGATGTCGCCTCGAGTCCGAGGCGCGGGGCCGACGGTCTGCTCACGCGCGATGCGGCTGGCCGCGGTGTCCCGAGCAAATCGCGGCAGACTGTCGCTCTTGATCGGACTCGACGGAGGAAGCGGTGTGACCATCCTGTCGCGCATGCCCAGCCTGCTCTGGCTCGCCGCACTGCGCAGGTGCTTCGCCGCCGTCGCTGGGCCCGCCTTGGCGCTGGGGTTCTTGACAAACTTGCTTTCCTTTGCCGCCGACGTGGGCAGATCGTCGAAGCTGTCCAGCTCAGTTCCATCTCCAAAATTGCGACGTCGCGCTGGCCGCGTGACGCTACGCTTCGCTGCTGCTTCTCGGGCCAATGCTGCCGGCGCCAGGTCGCGACGGGCCCTTGTTGGTGTCTCCGGGCTCATGCCCGCCGACAGGCGCGAGTGCGATCGGAGAGTGGGCGACTGTGGCCGCCCCGTATCCGAGTCGCGGCGCAGGTGGGCCTGTAGCGGTCTGCTGGAAGGTGGCACGTGGTACGAGTTGGAGTGTGCGTGGCCGCCATGCAGGAATGGCACCGATGGAGCCTTGTTCAATGTTGGCTGATGCGAGCGTAGAGCAGGCATGGAGCGCTTTGAACGAAGCAATTGGGCACTGGTCGTCGTCGCTTCAACTCGCCGCGGCCGTGTGACATTGGTCGCGCCAGACTCGAAGACTGGTTCGAGGCGCGCCGTCTTGGTAGCCGATACAGGACGGGGAATGCGAGTAGTCGCCTTTTCCGTGAACGTGAGAGTAGTCTGCGCTTTGGGCAAAGCACCGACATCCTTGGCCGATTTCCACGTCGGCTTGACATTGCGATTGAGGGTGCGCTTCTTGGGATCGAATACAACGCCGGCATCGAGTTCAATGTCGGCGAAGAAATCATCGTGGTCATCGTGGTCATCGTGGCGGGGAGTCGGGGTATGTATGGCGGCTTGGGAGGGAGTTCGCTTTGCAGGCACTGGCGTGCCGTCGTCAGCCTCAGCCGCCTTGCGCTTCTTGAGGGCAGCTTCGAAATTCAGTGGGCCGGGGGGCAAGACCAGACCGGCCAAGCCCTCGTCTTCGCTCTCAAGGGTCAAGTTGCTGCCCAGGCTTGGGCTCATGGCTGAAGCCGACGAGCTTCGAATGTTGGAGCCCCTGCGAGTGCCCCCAAAGCGGACACCGAGGCTACCCTCGGCCCAGTCGTCAAAATCGTCAAGTTCGTCGCCAGAGGGGGTGACTGGTTGGGGGCGTCGAGGCTTGACCTTCAGGGTCCCGACAGGCCCGTCGGGCAGGTCGAGATCTTCGCCCCAGTCATCAGTATGAGGTAACGCTGCCCTCTTCTTGCCGTTGCCCAGCCGCCTGATCTGACCCCCAAGCAGGGCGGAGGAGGGCACATTGGTGGGGATGGGAATGCCCGCTTCTTTTGCCGACGAGATGGCCTTGTTGAGCGAGTGGTCGTCGGTCGTGGTCAGAGGAACCTGCCAATCGTCCTCGCCGGTGTTTGATTCGGAGCGGACAGAGTGACGCGAGGAGACCGAAGTCTTGACGCCGGAGAGGGAGGTGGTGAAGATGTGGTTGCGAGAGAGGTGAATATCCGCGAAGTCGGTGTCGTCGTCCCAGGACTCGACAGCCTTCTGCTGCAGCGTCGCCATAGCCCCGTCGCAGGCTGGCGCAGATACAGCACCTGGATGGCAGTCGAAGTTTTCGCGCGGATGCGACCAGCGGTGTGGTTTGGTGTGGCAGGGAACGCGCTGGACCTAAGAAGTTGGGGGCATGCACCAACTGGCGGAGGGGGCAGGTGCCGCTAGCCCCAATGCGGCCCAGCACCAGCCAGAAGAGGCTCACAAGCCCCCCCCCCCCCAAGCAACACCTCCGATGCCTGCAGGGGGAGCCTCCGGCGTTGCAAGCTCTGCCTTTTCATTCGCGGATAAAATCACAAGATGCTCTGGGCACAGCGCTAAACAGGTCTGTTGATTGGGTGCGCCGGCTGGGGAACCTCTTCGAACGGCGCAGTCGCTCCCAGCAAGGCCACAGCAGGCAGAAGCTGCGCCAATTCTCGATTGGAAGCCCCATAAATTTGCCCCCGTAGCTCCATCTTTACTTTCTCTATTCTACACCACAATGGACAGTGTGATTCGTGTAAAAAGAACGGACGAGGCAGGGTCCGACAACCTCTTCGTACTGCTGCGAATCAGCAGAGAGCACTCTACGCGCCCGGATTGCAGTATCGTAGGAACAGATGGCGATGTCGCGTTTGAAGCTCGGCGTAAGTCCTGTCTCCTGCTGAGTATGGCGAGATTGCAGATTTGACAAATTTCAAAGTTGATGCCGTTGGCCTGAAGAAAATGCGGGCATCAGCCTTTGATGGTACGGAAGATGATTGGGACCAGGTCGTCCGATGGGCTCTCTTTGGCGACCCGTGCAGCATCACCAAAATAGAGGTCGTGGCCCAAGTGACAGACTCGAAGTTGAGCATCATCATCCGCCAGCTGCTGGAAGGCGGCATCACTGTCCGCCTTGGTACACTCGATCTGCGTCGCGATGACAAGCTGCTTGATACCATTGAACTCTATGAATGGACCGGACTGGCGGCTCAAGGGACGCGTCAAGCCAAAAGTACGGCTAGCATCCTCGAGGCTGAGTTGCATGCAGCTCGACTTGAGAACGACAGGTTCAAAGATCAGCTGCAAGAATTGATTGAAGCGAAGCAAGCCCATGAGACCCAGCTACTCGAAAAGTTTCGTCAGCTGCTCAACTCCAAGAAATTGAAAATAAGAGATCAGCAACGCTTGCTGGCTGGAGCAAAGATTGACGCAAAGGCCGTAGCTAGGCAAACTAGACCAGCCCATGCTGTGCGCAGCCATCGACCGGGATTGTCGAGTAGGAGCAAGAGAAAGGCAGACGCGGAAGATGTCGAAGACAACGATGGAGCAGAAGACGATGAAGGAAGCGACGGCATCCAGGTCGCCACACCTGAGCTCTCCGAGGTAGACAGTGAGGACAGTGATGACCACGATGAGTTGATGCCTGATGCTGGGAAGACACAAGAAGCTGCAGCTCCAGACCCGCCACCCCGAAGGGATCTACCCTTTGCGTCTCGCTCTTCTTCTCGGCTGGTGTCTCAACCAGCTTCCTCCGCCACGCCAGTTGCCGCGAACGTGCATGACTCTGGTGATGATACTGATGACGACGAGCTATGATCTACAAAATCCATTAACTTAATGAATTCTCTGTGGCGAACGCTGGTGCTTCGAAGCAACTGTCTGCATTCTTCTTCTTCTTCTTCTTCTTCTTCTTCTTCTTCTTCTTCTTCTTCGTCTTCTGATGATGATGCGTGACATGATTGGTGGATGGTGCTTTCGGGCGCTAGTGGCGCTGAGCGGCTGCGCCTGTGCGGCAGGTGGGCGCGCCGGACAAACTATCAGCGGCTGGAGGAGATCCGATCCCCCAATACGTAGTTGCAAGATCCCTTGCTTTGGGCCGGTCGAGCCTCTCTCCTGTCCTCTCGCCAAATCCATCCTCTCCTTGCGCCAGCTGCGCGCTTGTAGCAGCTATGTAGCCTCGCGACTTGTTAGACAGACGCTGGTGACAACCCCCCCAAATCACAAACGCAAGCTCCTTTGCCTGAAGCACATTCCACTGCCGGCCATTCGCTCCCAGGCGATGCTTCCTCTCGCTCGAAGGTGCTTGCTTACAGATAGCTACGACTACTGCTACCCGACCTTCACTGCCTGCCCCATATTTACTGCACCTGTCGCACCTTTTGCGTCATCCTGTGGTTGCTGGAACTCGAGCGTTCTTCCATGTGCCATCCTCGGATGAGAACACCATCCAATGAGACATGGCCAGCCAATCCGGCGTAGAGCACGCCAGTGACCACGAGCTCGACCGCATCATCGAGCGCATGCGCCAACACATTCCCGACCTACCGTACTATCTTACAGTGCCCTCCGATTACCCTTACAGGATCCTAAACCCCGCCCTTCAAGACCAATGGCGGCAAGACACATGGTTCGAGCCACAGGAAGAATACCTACAGTACTCTACATTTGTCTGGCGCGATTCCGCCACTTCCTTGTTTCGGCTGTATCCATTCCCTGAAGAAGAGATACCGCAGCCTGCGAAGCCGCGTGTGGAGGCCGCGCCGTCGCCAAGTGGCGGGCCAAAGAAGAAGATGACCTTGGCGGCATATAAGAACAAGAGCAAGCTTTCAGAAGCTCACACCCCGAATGCTTCCCAGGACCAGCAGCCCGCCCCACCGTCGTCTCGCGCGGGGTCACTACCTCCTGTAAAGTCCGCGACATCTACGAGCGTTACCGAGACGGCATCCAACAGCAAAGAAGAGTCTTTGGTGAATGAGACAGCTTCATTCGTTGATATGGGCCCCCATCCGAAACCTAGACCAGCTGCTGCTATCCCGTCATCTGGAGCAAGTAGGGAACGTAAAAAACAGATGGCGGGCGACTTAGCCCTTCCGTGGCTTCCAAACTCAGTCAATGAAAAGAGGTTGGATTCTCTTCCACCACGCCTATCTCCCCTGCTTCCCGAAGATAGTATACACAATATTCCGAGCCCTGGCGCTCTTCAACGGCATGCCCTTTCATCTCTTGTTGAATCTCGATCATCTCCTTTGCAAGTCACCCTCTCGCTCCCGGTCAAATTTAGCACGAATGTCGGCGACACGCGCGGGTCCAAGCAATCCTCCACAGTCACATCTCGCCATGAAAAGGCATCGGCCGACGCACGCGATGGGGGTGAACGATCAAGTCTTGTGGTTAAACTACAGATCCCATCATGGAAAAGGCAGAAGAAGCGAAAGGCAGAAGACTGTAGTGGGGATGAGAGTGATGATGCAAAGCGAGGACGGCTCGTGGACCGACGTCTCAACGGGGCGGACTGCGAAACCCCCCTACGCACAATCAAGGACGAAGTGAGCTCGCCAACACCACTGAAGCACGGGGCGACAGCGGCGGAGTGGCAAGCGGAAGCTGGCCGACTGTCAAAGCTGGGCAAAAGGAGCAAGGTCGCGAGCACGGACACTTTTAAGCAGTCCGAGGATGCCGCCGAAGCAAAGGAGCAGACGAGATTGCGCAAGATTGCAGCTGTGCAGGGCCTGGAAAGTCTGCTCCTGTTCCTCCAAAGCTTTGTCGCAAAGGCGCAGAGCAGACCGAAGCCGAAGCAGCTGATCGCGGACTGGAAGAGTTTCCTGCCCTACTCATCCAACGTCGTTGCTCTGACGCGCAGCTTTCCACATCTCGAAGGTCTTGGTCTTTTGCTTCAGAGCATTGCCTCGGCGCAGATCACAGCGATATGTACCAGCATACCGATCCATGAAGAAGACAAGGAAGGCAGTAGGGAGTTGCTGCTAACGCTTCACAAGCAAGTCCAGTATACAGAGCAGCGGGCGTCTGAAGCAGGCAAGAGACTACCGAGGGTCGTGCTGGCCGAGGACTATCCCAAGGCTTATGCCATTAGCTTGACGCAGCCATTGGGCGGTGGCTTGCAGCCAATGCCGGCCTTCAGGATGGCGGTCCAGCTTCTGGACGAGTGGAGCAGCCACCAGGGTATCGATTGGCAGCCCATTGACGAAGGACTCTGCAAACGAATATAGACTTGAAGGGACATGGGAAGGGTCAAGGCGCGTGAATTGGGAGGTCCCAGACGACCGGACTTCAGAGATACCCAACTGATTTATACTGTACGCAAACGGCTGCGCCATGGGGAGCAAACAGCCCAGGGTTGGCTTCAATTGCAACCATACATTATCAACATTGAAAGCTGCATCAACGTGATCTGGTGTGCAATCGGTGCGCCTCGCCGGTCGTAAGCGTGGTGCTCGCCTGACACAGGCAGTGCGGACCTCGGCTCCGCCAGCTGTGCTCTGTGCTTTGTGTGTGGCCCGTCCGGCACTTTGGCTTCATCGCTAGTAATTCTGCTGGCCGAGCCTCCTAGTCACCAGCAATTGATTCCCAGCCCCTCTACTCCCGCCAAATGATGGTCAGCGTGCTCCAGGACCAGGTCCCGTTATGAAGCGCGCGACCTCCCTGGCAACGAGACGATACAGCCATGTCTGACTCTGTCGGTATGCACGCGCCTACTTTCCCCCCAACCCCCATGCAAGACCTTAGGCCGACTGTCGACCGCTGGAACACCTACTGAATTTGGTTCTGTGCGCAGATCGTGTCTTCGTCCATGCCCTCAACACAGTCAAGAAGATCCCGCGCATGGGCAGCGCGAGGCCGCCCCCTGCCCAACGCCTCCGACTCTATGGCCTATACAAGCAAAGCATGGGTACGCCCCACTGATGCACGCACTGGGTATAATCGCTGACGCGCTACCTTAGAGGGGGATGTCGATGGTGTCATGGACCGGCCGAGAGGTGACGATGATGAGATCAGATCCGACCAGGAGAAGTGGTAAGGCCTGCCAGCACACCGCAAGATCAATGCAGCTAATCGTATCAAGGGATGCCTGGTATCAGCAACGAGGCATGTCCCGAACAGAAGCAAAACGAGCATGTACGTATCGGACACTTCAATTTGCTCAGAACCGTAACTGATCCAGTGCTCTGCAGATATCACTACCCTCGTCGACACCATGCACCGATACGCCTCCAGCACACCGTAAGCCACCCCCCTATACACACGATGATGAAAACAGGCGCATATGCTAAAGTTAAACCCAAGTGACGCTCGGGAACTCGTTGCCGAACTCGAATTTGTTTGGGACCAGATAAAGTCGAACCCTCCATCCTCCAGCTCCTCCAACTCCTTTCCTCGAAACCCCGGATCACACCCCTCCCCCACCTCTACCCATGATCGCGTCATATATCCTGTCATGTCAGAGCATGGCGCGCGACATCCCACACACCGCCGCGAGGATAGACCGATGCGCGTCCTCAGCCCCACGTCGGAACCTCCGGACGAGGAGGTACAGCCGGGCCACGACGAGGAAGACGAGGACGAAGACGAAGTGGAGCACGACGTACGAGAACGTTTCGTCGACGCCAAAGACTCCCAGATTGCCGATGACGACCAACCCGCGCGGAGTGAGGCGAGTGAATCAGACGCCCAGAGCCGGCCCCGGTCACGCGACAAAGGCGGCGGAGGCCAAGGCATCATTGCGCCCATCGTCAAGTACATCAAGAGCGCAGGCGGCTCGGCCGAAGACCGGTGGCACAAGCGCATCGAGACGGCGCTGATCAAGATGAACACGGAGATGGCCGCGCTGCGGGAGCAGCTGGAGATGCAGCAGGAGGCGGCCACGAGTCGCTCCGGTATCTTCGTGCCCTTTGGCCACGGTCGGAAGAAGAATGTTGGTTGGCTGCGCTGGCTGGCGGAGCTGGCGTGGACGGGGAGCGTGGCCGTTGTGCGGCACGTCTTCATCAACGCGCTGCTGCTCGTCGCCATCTCGCTGTTCATGAAGTACCGGGGCATTCCGCTGGAGCGGCTGGAACACATGGCCTCGCGCTGGATACGGCGGGTGCAGCAGCTGGCGTTTGTGCGTCGTCTCGGCAAGATGACCGAGCACCAGGCACGCTCCTTGGGCATACGGCCTGCGCGTGTTCCGTCATCTCAGATCCGCGGCCCCGGCTGAGAGTCCCCTGGTTGCTGCAGCGCTGCTCCCCGGTTTAGAGAGGGCTGCCTCGCCGACGGCGGACTGGTGTTTAGCTATAGATGTCGACAAAGTACAGACAGGGCATGGTATCACCCCATGCGGCGGAGTCGTTGTACGAGTAGCATACATACATGGAAGCGCAGGTGCAAGCTTCCTTCACATAAACGAAGAAACGACACTACTACAACACGCGTCCTTGAGTATTTCATGATCCGTAATGTCTATCTGCATTGGCTCCTGTGCGCCTATCACGTGTGGAGCTCCTCCAGGCGCTGTGCCGCACCCGACGACATCCCCAAGAAACTCACAACGCCTCCACTTCCACTTCGACCTCCACCTCCCACCATTCCTCCCCACAATCTTCTTTCCCCCATTGCCTCCACGACCGCTACACCCCCGGTACCCAGACACAAAGATGCACCTCCCCACGCTCCTCTCGCCCGCCCTCCTCGCCGCCGCGGCCCTCGCCGCAAACCTCACCCTGCAGCTCACCCCCAACGCCCTCCTCCCCAACCCTAGCACCCTGCCGCCCTCGACAGCCGCAACCCTCCAGCGCGCCGGCTCGACGCTGCGCGCCCCGCTCTCGCGCGCCAACGCCTTTGTCTTCTCGCACCTCGCGCCCGGCAGCTACCTGCTGACGGTGCAGAGCCGCGACTTTGCGTTTGCGCCGCTGAGGGTCGACGTTGCGGCGGCGGCGGCAGCGGCGGAGGGTGGGGCGGAGCGTGTGGATGCGTGGCAGACGTTTTGGGGGCATGAGTGGAGTAATAAGGGGGAGCATCGGGGTGGGAGCGATCAGGGGAGTGTGGTGGTGGGTGTGAGTGCGGAGAGGCGGAAGGAGTATTATGCTGAGCGGGCTGGATGTGAGTCTTTTTCTCTTTTTTCTCGCTGGGATGAGGTTTGCGGAAGAATGGTTTGCTGACAAGTGATGGGTGTGGACAGTCTCGCCGCTGCAGTTTTTGAAGAGCCCGATGATCCTCATGGCGGTTGTGTCACTGGCCATGATTGTGGGGCTGCCGTACTTGATGGATAACAGTGAGTCTACGTCTTCTTTGCGTCGAGGAAGAGACAGCAGCTAACGAGTGGACAGTGGATGATGAGACGCGCGCCGAGTTTGAGGAGATGCAGGCCAAGTCGCCCATCAGCGCAGCAACGAACCCTGCTGGGAGCCTGCAGAACTTCGACTTTGCGGCGTGGATGAGTGGGCGTAGCGATGAAGGGAGCAGCAAGAAGAAGTCATAGCGATCACCTCTGGGTAGACAATAAACAGGTTTAAGGGAAACTATTTATCCAATATTGACGAGAGAAGAAGACGAGGAAGCTTCAAACCGAGTGCATCGAAACTGAAGCACCAGACACGCACAGGAATCAGTCACCGCCAAAGTCCCCTCCGTCGTCTCCTCCGCCGCCATAGTCATCATTCTGGCCGTCCTGGTACCCGTCCTGGTACGACTCCTGCTGCTCATGGTCCTCATGATCATCAATCGCATCGGCCAACAGCATACCGCCAATCAAGCCACCGCCGACACCCAGCGCCGCCGCACCGCCCACCCCCATCCCTCCTCCACCGGGTTTCCGCCCACCCATCTGCTGCTGCGGATACCCCCCATACCCACCCTGCGGCGGATACCCACCCCCATACCCACCGCCATACTGCCCCTGCGGCGGCCCATACCCCGGCTGCCCATACCCGCCACCGCCACCATACTGCTGCTGCTGCGGATACTGCGGATACTGTTGCTGCTGATTCCGCCCCTTGCCCAGCAACCGCCCCAGCAACCCCTTGCCCCCACCGCTCCGGTCCGCGCCCCGCGGCGGCAGCTCCTGCTGCCCATACCCCGGCGCCTGGCCGTACTGCTGGCCCGCACCACCACCACCGTAGTATGCATCACTGGCGCCGCGCGACCCAGCAGCGCCGCCGCCGCCGCCTTGCCGCGCGTCCTCCTCGGCCTGCAGCTGGCGCGCGAGGCGCTCGTCCTCGCTGATGTCGGGCGCCGCGCCCGCCGCGTACGGGTTGTTGGACGCCAGGCTTCCCTTCTCGGGGCCGGTGGGGTGGGCGGTCGCGGGGTCGTAGCCGGGGGGTGCGCCGGGCGGGGCGGAGGTAGCAGAGGCAGCGGCGGGGTAGACGGGCTCGGTGGGCTTGTCCCACTGGGACTTCTTGGTGTGGATGTTGACGTAGAACCATTCTGAGTATTGCTCTGTTGGGGAACGGGGTTAGTGGGGAGGTAGTCTGGTTCGGGGGGGTGGGGGGGCGTGGCGGACCGTTCCATTGGGCTTTCCAGCCTTCGGGGACCTTGGGCGGGGGTGGGCCCGCGGGAGGGGTGAAGTCTGCCATGGGGTGCGCGGTGGAGGGGGTGCTGTAGGAGAAGAGGGACGAAGGCGGAGAGAAGGAGAGGGGAGAGAATTGCAGCAGGCGGCAGGATTAAAGGGTCGGGTAGGGCATGATTTAAAGACGCAGTAGGACATGCGGGGCGCCGAGCGCTGTCGTCACGGAAGAGCGCGGGCCCTTGTGGCTGAGCAGCGCCAGTGCCGGCAGCACGTTTCCCACGACGCCACCGCTGATGCCTACTGCCGCTGCTCCAGTGCTGGCCTGGCCGCCGTAGTCATGGGAAAATAAACACAGATAGTAAAAGTTTGGTTTTGGTCTGGTACACTGTGCTACACAGAGGAAATATACAGCCGCTGACGCCGCCCATCCCAATGCAACGTGCCCTCTCTCTCTCTACAGTCCGCGCCCCCTCCACTATCCGCTGGCCTGCAGTTGGTCTGCACCATCCTGCGGCCCGTAGAAGGGTGTTGCATCCGGGTAGCCCTGCGCCAGGAAGTTGGTCTTCGGGTTGCCGCTCGCCTTGGCCGCCGAGCACCGCGCCATCGTTGGCGAGCTCCTGCTGATGGCATCCGTAAAGTAGAAGTTGTCAATCACCCGCTTCAGCTGCTCCCCGGTCGCCTTGGAGCCCTTGTTCCTCTCGACCAGCTGCACCTTGCTCAGCGCAGCCACCTGCGCACTGCTCGACTCCACCAGGTCGTACCGGCGCAGCGCAGGGCTGATCTCCGCCATGCGCTCCCGCAGACCCTCAATGTCGTCGTAGGGGAGTGGTGATCCCAGGTACTCGCTCAGAGCCCGCAGGATCTTCCAGTCGTCTCGCGCCGCTCCAGGCAAGCTGGTCGCAGCCCGCGTCATTTGCACGCGGCCTTCGGTGTTGACGTATGTTGCGCTCTTCTCCGTGTACGCTGCACCCGGCAGCACAACGTCGGCCAGCGCCGCGCCACGGTCGCCGTGGTGGCCCTGGTAGACAACAAATGCGTCCTTTGGTAGGTCCGCCGCCGTAATCTCATCAGCTCCGAGAAGGTACACCATCTTGGGTGTAGTTGAGCCCGTCGAGCTGGAGGGTGCTGTGAAGCCGACCTCGTAGGCCCCGGTGCGGGATGCTGCGCGCTGCAGCACGTTGTATCCGTTCCACTCCTCTGTCGCAAAGTTGGCCTTGTTCTTCTCCACGAAACTTCCAATCGTCTCGAACATGGCCTTTGCGTCGGGGTGCTCCGCAACGCCGCTGCCGACGACAATCATCGGTCGCTGCGCACCGGACAGCACCTTGCCCCACTGGCCAGACAATGCCTTTTGCAGGGCGGCGTGGTCGCTGCCAAGATGTTCAACGTCGAAGATGGAGTCAAAAGGCTCACCGACGAGGCCAACAGCTAGGTCGGAGCGCAGCCATTGCTTACGGATGCGGGCGTTGAGTCCAGCTGCCTCGTGGCGCGGGTTGGTACCAACGAGAAGAATAGCATCGGCTCCCTCCACGCCCGAGATGAGAGAGTTGAACGAGTAGTTGGACCGCACGTCAACACCGTGTGCCACTGCAGAACTTCCACCAGGTTGATCAAGGGCGAGGTTCTCAGAATTGATGCTGTTGGCAAGATCTTTCATGGCAACTAAGGTTTCTGTGTCGGTGAGATGGCCAGCAACCGCCTTGAACTCATCGCCGCGAGGGTTCAAGCGCTGGAAGGCGTTGCCAATCTCAACCAGAGCCTGCTCCCAAGTTGCGGGGTGGAATTGATCGTCACGTCGGACCAGAGGTGTCGTAAGTCGCTGAGTCTTGAGACCGTCACACGCAAAACGTGTCTTGTCGTTGATCCATTCCTCGTTGACATCGTCGTTCAGGCGCGGGATGACACGCATAACTTCGAGACCACGCGAGTCGATGCGAATGTTGGATCCGAGGCCATCTAAGACGTCAATGGACTCGGAGTGCTTGAGCTCCCACGGTCGAGCACGGAACGCGTAGGGCTTGGATGTGAGGGCGCCGACGGGGCAGAGGTCAATTACGTTGCCGGACATTTCGGTGTCGAGATTCTTCTCAAGGTATGTGCCAATCTGCATGTCATTTCCACGCCCGGTGGAACCTAGCTCAGGCGCTCCAGCAATGTCGTTTGCGAATCGAATGCAGCGGGTGCAGTGAATACAGCGGTTCATGGACGTCTGAGAAGTCAAACATGTTAGTAAGTCGTGTCAGGTAGTGCGTAAAGGAGACACCAGGCAAAGTATACCTTGATAAGCGGTCCAATGTTCTTGTCTTCCACGGCACGCTTGCCACCAAGTTCGTGGAAGCGTCCTCTATCGGCACCGTAACGCATGGATTGATCTTGCAGATCACACTCGCCACCTTGGTCGCAAATGGGACAGTCCAGTGGGTGGTTCGCCAGCAAGAACTCCATAACACCCTCACGGGCTTTGTGTGCGAGAGGTGAGTCAGTCTTGACAACCATACCCGGCTGTACCGGCCAGGCACAAGAGGCCACAGGCTTGGGTGCACGCTCGACCTCGACGAGACACATGCGGCAGTTGCCGGCAATCATGAGCTTCTCGTGGTAGCAGTAGCGGGGGATTGTGACACCGGCCTTCTCGCAGGCCTGGATGAGCGCCGAGCCAGCTTCAATTGAGACCTTTTTACCATCTTCCGGGTGTTGCGTCAGTACAGGACCACGTGGAGGCGCTCAGTGGAGGTGTGCATACCAATGGTGAGCTCCACTTCGGCAGGTCTCCGGGCGCTCGCAGCAAAGGCGCGCGAGGCACTGCTGGGCCCTGCGAGGCTCCGCGAAGCCCGCAGGGAGCGCGTAGCCTGGCGGCAAAGCATTGTGTGAGCAGGAGACGGGTGGGAGGCGTGGGTTGAGGCAGGAAAGCGATGATGTCCTGGACCTTTTGGCCTCCCAAGAGAGGTTCCGTAGGCGCGAGCTCGCCAAGCCTGCGCGGCAAGCAGCCAATTAGCGCAGCACGATTATTATATAACTTTGCCTGCGCCCACCATCTCCCTCCCTCGCTCTGCACTCATTTCGGGCACATTTTATTGTAGGAAGTCGGCGCCATCTCCGCCCCCATCCTCTATTACGTGTCCAAGACGACTGCATCGTAGCTGGAGCGCGAATAGGGTTTACCTTTGAGTCGCTTGTTCCTTACCAACGCTGCGACATCGCTTGCAAAACTCCGCACGGCCGTCCATCAAACAGACTCAGGGCGATGTGGATGCGCCATTGAAGAATGGCCATGTGACGGCGCGGGCGAAGAGAGACTTAATATTACAGTGCCCACATAAATTTCGTGCCTATATGTACATATCCCCTAGACGCCCGTATTTGGTATATTGTTTAAACCCCTTGCTCCGTTCACAAAGCTGTCGGACTGCTGGTCTGCGGAAGATCACTGGGCTTCCAAGTGTGTTCTTGTTTCGTGCCAGGCTTCAGCCAGTTGCCGTTGGCCACACCCCCGTTCTCTCCTGGAACCATCGAATAAGCATTTCCGGCTCCATCGCTCAAGGGAGATGGAACTCTGCTAGCAGATTCAATCTTCTTGTCCTCGGCAATCAGAGGCAATAGCGGCTGGTCTGGCCTTCCTAGCACCATCTTGGCGCGCCTGTCGGCCCTGGATGTATCCTTGGTTCTATCGTAGAGGTACAGCCCCACGAATGTCATTGCGATGCCAAGCCCTTGGATGGTGGTCAAAGGGTTGCCGAACCAGACCACGGCAAAGGTGATGACAAAAACGCGCTTGATGAGTGACGCCACCGAATAGGTCACAGGCGAAACCATTGAAAGGAGGACAAACGCCACCAGGCTCTGCGCGAAGTGAAAGACGCCGTTGAAGACAAACTCTAGTGCCAGTCGTCCGTGGTCAAGAGCATCTGGTCGCTGTGCCAGCTCGATGGTGCCATCGTTGAACAAGTCTTGCAGCAGCGTCACAGCCTCGGACCCAACCCAGATGGGAATGGTGAGAAGGAAGGCGAGGAAAGATGAATAGCAGAGCAGGTTGAGCTTGTCGGGCTTCTTGCGCATCTCGGAGGGCAGCACGCCCTCTGACTCGGCGCGGGCAGCTTCATTGAAGAGTTTCTTCGACACAATGTTCTGCGTGACGAAGAGTAGAGCAGAGCCCAGGGCAAACAAGAGCCCAACAAAGTCGCCAGACAGGTTTGCCGAGCATGCCATTACCACGCCCAAGGTCAATGGGACCAGAGACAAGTATGTCGGAATTGAGTAGTGGATGCGGAAGATGAGTCGATATGCCAGTACTGTGAAAAGCGGCGACAGGCCCTTGATGGTATGCACAAGCGACACAGGGATGCGGGACATTGCGTCGGAATTGAGGATGTGCCCACCAATCTGAAAGGCGGTCAAGGGGAGGGTGGTCAGGATGAGTTCCTTGCTGGGACTTCGGATACTGTACTTGAGCGCGGGGACCAGCGTCTTGAGCGGCGGGTACACGTGGGCCAACCATGAGGAGAAGACGCACAGGCTCGAGACAAATGCGAACTGCACAACCGTGAGGGTCACGGGGAAGCGAAAGGCTGTGAGGATAGCCTTGGACGAGGCATTGGAAAAGATGGAGGTCATGTACCATATGCCACAAAGGAGCTGCCGGGAGACATGTCAGCATTTGCGGGTGCTGAATCTATATCAGCACACTTACAATGAGCTTGGGCGAGACTGGGGCCTTCAGGGCCTCTGCCAGCTCGTGGGCATTGTCGGTCACGCTTGCCCGGCGATTTTGTATGGTCCTCAGAGCTTCAGTCAGACTCTTCTGCCGCGTGCGCCGTGGACCGTTCGGCATGACTGCCATGGCCCTGGCGACGCCTCCATTTCGCCGTGGTTGCCAGTGTTCCTCTCGCGGAAGTCTGCCGGACGCATCGACGGGCGTGGCTTCGCCATCGAGTACTGCGTCCTCGGAGAACCGAGGGGTGGCATCCGACACGAAGGCTGGAAACTTTGTGGGCTGCTGCTGCGGGTTGGACGAGGAGGATGAGGACGAGGTGCGGCGGAGGGATTGCATGGTGCAAAGAGTTGGGAGGGGGATCGAGGGGGCGCGCTGCCTCTACCAACGTGCCATGGAGGGGACGAGGCGGAGGTCGAGATGGAAGTATGGACCGGTCGTCTGCGCGATGCAATGGAGGTGGACGCTGTTATACCTCGTGGTCGACGGGGGCGAGCTAGGGGGAGTCGCCAGGCGGAGTCTCCGAAACGCGATCAATCGGCAGATGGGTGAACGAGTGAATGTGATTCAAGGCGCGTCGTCCTGGTGGCGGATGCAGATTCCGGCCACTTCAATACGTCACGATGGTGAAGTACTAAAGCTTATGGCAGCAGCTGCGGCCAATTTCACGGAAGTCGACGCCCGAATGGGGAGATGGTGCACGTCCAGGCGTGGGCAAAGAACAAAGGGAGAGGCTGCGCGCCCTCAGCCTTACCGCTTCCGATTAATTGGGGCATCGGCTGGGCCCGCGCCGCCTTATTAGTCGGCCGTTATCGCGTCTGCAGGCACTTCTGATGCCCTTTCCGAAGCATACACGCGTCCTTCTTCCTGGACTGTCTCACTTGGGGTCGAAGCGGTGGGCACGTGCTTCTCATCTGCAGAGATCGTGCGGCGAAGCATCCTATATAACTTCCACCCGAGAACCTGCGCCACAACCAGCTTTAGGATTTGCTAGCGCCACAGCTGCGTCCGAGCGTGGCACACTTCTGTCTTGGTCGCTTTTCAGTCCTGATCACCGTCAAAAGCCGTCCTTGCCGAAAGAAAAACACATGTGGTTACAAGAGAAAGTCCAGTTCCCGTCGGGCTTTCTTCAAACGTTCCTCTTCCTGTGCAATCTGGATCGTGTCCGGAGGTGGCTCCCTGTACCTGCATCCAGTCTTGTCTTGGCGCCAGGGTGTTTCCTCTGTAGGCTCTCTTTGGCTCTATGACCTTGACGGCCAGCAAATTCAACTCGTGTCAAATCGCTTCCGTTAGCGCTTACCGTCCTGCATTTCTAGACGCTTTTTGTTGATAAACCGCGTCCAATGCTTAGTCATATGGCCGCTTCTCTTACAAATCATCCATGCTCGTGCAGCTTCTCCTATTAGTAGGTGCTGTCGGGGTGGTCCATGCAGCACAAGATTCAAGTTCGTCAATACCTGCCGTAGAGCAGCACCCTATGGCCGAACAAGATCACATTCACTTTGAGTCAACCTGGGAGGCGCTTGGCCCCTTCCAGGTAGGCACTCGAGAGGCGATCTGGGGCGCGGATCCATTAGCTGCCTTCGGCGGCTTTTCCGCCCTCCACTATGATTCCAGTGCTTCATTCGCCAGCTCGCTCGCCTTCAACGGCACGGTCGGCTGGACGCGGCACAACAGTGAGCCTGACTACGCCAGTGAGAGTGCTACCGTCGCCCTCGACATCACCTTCTCCTCGGGGGACTGGCGCGGTCTCAGAGACGTCTACGGTTGGGCCGGTGCACAATATCAAGGTTGGGTGCGCTCAACTTTTGAACTCGTCTCCTCCAGCCCGAGACGAGTAGCTCTCTTTTCCGAACAGGTGCTCGAGTTCAACATCGACAACCAGTCTTACTTTGGTGGCGATCTCTTTTCTTACCGAAGAGCACCCTTGATCCTCACCCTTGACCCAGGCAGACACGTCATCGAACTGCGCCTTGTTCGAGATGCGCGAGCTATGGGCATAACTGCAGATGTTCCTTCTGTGCAGGCGAAGATTGGGCTATCTATAGCTAATGATCAGCCAAAGATTGATGGGGAAAACACTATTTTACCCGATGTCGTCAACGGCAGGTTTGCAAGCAGCCATGGTTCTATCTCAATACAGAACTTTTGTAATCATCCCATCGAGATCACGGAAGTTTCTGCAGCCGACGTAAGTGCATGTTGCTCCTATCCTACTGCCCCAGTCAAAGCCCCTACAACTCCACGAAAGCCGTCTCCCTACAGCCATGCGCTTTAGCAGAATACCGTAGGAAATTCTTGTAGGCTCTTGAACATGACGAGCGAAGGGAATCGTGTTTGTGTTGGAGAAATACTAACGGTCATGCTCGTAGCTACCAGGCATACTGTCAATGCGAGATGTCAGCGTAACATTGCAACCGGGCCAAACGAGGCCAATTGCATTGCAGCTGTCCACCCAACCTCTAACAGTATCATCACTTTCCGTCCACGCTGTCTACAGAACCACTGAGAAAGGCGCTGTTCCTAAGAATGTTACCACGATCTCTCATCTCCAGACACGCAGGATCGACGAAATTCACAAGTTCACTTACCTTCACCCATCTGGCATCGTCTCTTACTCGATGATCCGCCCGCCGCACCGTGCACCACATAGCGCGCCGTCTCAATTGCCCGTCATGATCAATCTGCATGGGGCTGGTCTCGCTGTCGAATCTCCACAAATGACCAAATCTCTGGACGACGTTTCAGATATGCCATTGTGGTTCCTGTTTCCAAGTGGGGTGACCTCTTGGAGCAGCGACGATTGGCACAATTGGGGGTGGCAAGATGTACAAGCTGCAATTGCCGCCGTCCCAGACTGGATACAAAATAACTATTGGGAGGGCAGCGGAGCTGACGTGCAACGTTTGTTTGTGGTTGGCCATTCAAATGGCGGCCAAGGAACCATCTTTGCTCTGACACACTGGCCCGACCTCGTCATTGCAGCTGCCCCAGCATCTGCGTATCTGTCTATCCAGGCTTACGTTCCATTCCAGCTGTGGAAAGAAACGGACCCCAGCCGGTGGGCGGTGTTGAATGCCGCAGTGAACAGCTATCGCCATGAGCTTCTGGTGTCAAATTGCCAAGGTATTCCAATTTTCTTACAGCACGGCAGTGCAGACGGCAATGTACCCGCCTTTCACTCTCGGCGTCTGGGACAATTATTACAAGAACAGAGTATTGTAGCAAACTATAGTGAAGTCGAAGGCAAAGACCACTGGTGGGATGGTGCACAGGTTACTAAAGAACTGCAGAAATTCTATCTGGCGCATGCAAATTCGCCCGCACCAGAGAAGAGACCAACCAATTTCACCCTCATCGTCGCAAATCCAGCAGATACTGGGTCCAAGCACGGTCTGCGAGTAGGAAAATGCCACCTGCCAGGTCAACTTTGCAGTGTTGATGTAACCATTCGTCAGAGCCTAGTGGTTTTACAGACTTCAAACGTCTTGGAAATGTCGTTTCCAAGCGCCTGGACTCACGAACATGAAATTCAAATCGATGAGCAGGAATTCAAGTCTTCTGAATACAATACCGACGGTACGGATTTGACGGTTTCAAGAGTCCATGGAGGTGTCTGGAAAATTGAAGAGGAATACAATGATTCATGGTCAGAAAAGAGCAATAGATTGCTCGGTGGAGGACTGCAAGCACTTCTGAGGACTTCACATAGGGTTGGGATTCGAACGACGGAAGAGAGCTCGCGCTCCATTGCCTCCATGGTGGCAAGAAACCTATACCAGTACTTCGCCGCAGATGTCCTGTTCTCTGTGAGCACCAACAAGTTTGAAGAACCAGTCGGCAACATCATCACTATCGGGACGGGTGATAACATAGGCAATGGAATACTGGCCAATCATCCAATCCGAGTTGATACGGAGAGCGTCAGAGTTCGAGGAGCTGATGGCATAGAGCGGAGCTACAAATCAAAGGGGAAAGATCTTGGAGCCGTGTTCTTCCGACCTACAGAAGAAGGTAGACTTGAACTCGTTGTCTGGGGTTCTAGTTCACATGGACTTAGCCTTGCTAGTAGACTGGTGCCAACAATCACTGGGGCAGGCCAAGCTGACTTTGTGGTCATCAATTCCGACAGCCAGTGGAAAGGGGCAGGCGGTGCTGTTGCCATGGGCTTCTTCGACACACAGTGGAACGTCACAGCAACTTCATTCTTACAATGAGAGACAGACTCTAGCTTGGACCGAGATAAGTGTAGTAGCAAGGCGGACAGCGTAAGTGCTTTTATTCGTTCAAATATGTGCTCAGGTATCATAGCTGAGACTGAAGACCAGATCGTCAGACCATCAACGTACAAAATCCTTCAGCATGGATTCAATAGATGCAAAATATAGAACCTCATAGCAGAACAGGAGCAGATGTAATTCCCAAATCCGTTGAAGCGCGTGGCACGCGACCCTCTGATAGACGCGCGGGTGATGCTTGTCCGCGTTGGTGAATTTCACCTGGAGACGCGTCCACACACAACTTTCGCGACTCCTTCCTCACCTCGATCTTTCTTTTCCGCCACTGCAGCAGCGTCCGCTTGGAGGTTTCCTGTTCCCGTCTAGGCATTCACGCCGTTCTCATCTTTCCATTTCCATCTTGATCATCTCCGCTTCTTCCTTTTGACTTACACGCAATCCCTCCTTTTCCTGCCCTTCACTTTTCGGCCATCTACTCTTGCCTGTGCTTCGACATAGCCTCCTTCTGGTTTTCGGCAATATTGTTGTGATATCTAGAGATCTCTTCCTGCCGGCTCCCTGCTACTTTCACACCTTCTACCAACCTTGTGGACGTTGCTACCTGTCGATTCTTCAAGATGTTGACCTCTCACACCAACACCACTGCTTCAAAGAAGCTTCCCTCGGAATTCCCCATTCTTGAGGAGAACACAGATACTCATGAGGTCTCTGTGTCACTATCATCCGAGGACAAGGTCAGTCCTGATGCTTCGCCTCTCCCCAACCCTGTTGCTGAGAGCTCCTTCCAGCCTACCCAGCGACTCAACTCTTCGTCACAGCATGGTACAACCATGCCCTTGACGACTTCTAACAAGGTCAATCTGCAACCTTCTAAGGCCACCAAATCTACTTCCATTGTGCAGGTAAGGTGTTCCAAACTTCGACTTCTCACGGTTTAGATTACTGACACGATATTCTAGGCCAAGATTGACTGTGGGCCTTGCATGCCCTTGCAAGAGTGGTCAGCTGTTGATCATCGACTTGGACTATCGTCTCCTTGCCATACTGATGTCACCGATACTGCTTCCTCAACTTTTCATCACCGCCCCAACTTCAATGGAAATCACCCGGCACTTCAACCTTTCCAAGAGGAAAATACAGACACAAATGTAACCAATGATCTCGAAAAACCTCATGGTGTAGAGCTGGCACGTCTTCGCCGGGAGCTGGAAGTAGCTCAGAATAGGATTGCACTTATGGATCAAGAGTTGACCCAGACCCGCATAACCGAGCATACACTGCAGCAAGTCCTCGGCTCTCCTTCAGGAAGCGACAAAACTCCTCATCTGATAGCTGACCAGATACCTGAGAAGTGGGAAGGGAGCCAGTCGTCTCAGTCATTAGCTGGTGGAATTGCGCTACCTGACCAGCCAAACCCTGAGACTCGTGGCCTCTTTTCAAACGTTCAGGCGGACTGGAGCGATCACTACAAAACCAGCATCTTACCTAGCTCTAGTCGTCCCCCGTCTAGATTGCATCCTGCTTGGAACCACCAATTTCCAGCCTTCTGGGCAAAGTCTGATCCCGAATTCGATGCGATCACGTCTCGTCTACCGCCCTCTCAGTTCGTTAGTTCCAACCGCTTCGATCCTTTCGCTACCAATCGTCCAATGAATCAATCCCGTGGAGATATTTCCACTGAGCAGGCTTTGCGACGTGTGCCATTTCAAGGCGATCGCTCCGGTACAGCGTTAGGAATGAATACACGTGAATGGGTCTCTTATCCTGCCAGCTCCATGTCTACTCCTGGTATCAGCCCTCCGATGACACCAATGCCATTTCCTTCATCTGGCTATATTCATGCTCCTGTTCCATATCAACCTCGACCCATTGGCACGCCCCTTTCACCGACTGCTATGGAATTCAATGCTGCAACTCTACCCGCCCATGGGGACCTGACAGGTGGTGTTTGGAATAATCACCCTGTTTCGGAGCATGCATCAACCAGCAGCGCGTACATGAATCATGTTGAGCCCATCAACTACCGTCGTTTGCTTGACAAGAATATGAGCTGCAACTGGAAATACATCGTTGACAAGATTGTGTGCAGCAATGACCAGCAAGCATCGATATTCCTCCAGCAGAAGCTCAAGGTTGCCACTCCGGAACAAAAGTTTGAGCTGGTCGAGGCCATCATCGCTCAGGCTTATCCTTTGATGATCAATCGCTTTGGCAACTTCCTAGTTCAGCGATGCTTCGAGCATGGAACTCCCGAGCAAGTCATTGCCATTGCCAATGCTATTCGAGGCAACACATTGAACCTCAGCATGGATGCGTTTGGATGCCACGTGGTTCAAAAAGCTTTCGATGCTGTCCCCGAGGAGTATAAGGCTATCATGGTGCACGAGCTCCTCCGTCGCATCCCAGAGACGGTCATCCATCGATATGCTTGTCACGTTTGGCAGAAATTATTCGAGCTCCGCTGGAGCGATTCGCCCCCTCAAATCATGAAGTACGTCAATGAGGCTCTTCGCGGCATGTGGCACGAGGTTGCTTTGGGCGAGACTGGTAGTCTGGTAGTGCAGAACATTTTCGAAAATTGCCTCGAAGAAGACAAGCGCCCCTGCATCAGTGAGGTGCTAGCAAGCATCGACATTGTCTCCCACGGTCAATTTGGCAACTGGTGCATCCAGCATGTCTGCGAACATGGTGCGCCGCAGGACAAGACTCGTGCAATTGAACACGTTCTGAGGTTTGCAACCGAGTACAGCACCGACCAATTCGCCTCCAAAGTCGTCGAGAAATGCCTCAAGGTAGGAGGGTCTGACTTTCTCGATCGCTATCTCAAGCGTGTCTGCGAGGGACGCCCTGACCGTCCTCGCATGCCACTCATTGATATTGCGGGTGACCAATATGGCAACTACCTCGTGCAGTATATCCTCATCAATGCAGAATCTCAGCATCGGGAGCTAGTGGCGCAGCACGTGAGAAAGCACATGGTATCGCTGAGAGGTTCCAAGTTTGGGTCGCGCGTAGCAATGCTCTGCAGCAACCCGGCCTTCTCCACCCGACCGGGACCGCCATCAGCAATGCCAGTCCACACTCGTTACTACCATACTGGCAATTCCATGGCCAGTGGGGGTCCTGCACGCCCAGCTATGCCGGGAACGTTCCGTTAGGACAAGCTGCACACGTGGTCACTCGAAGCACACAAAAGTGTGGTCGAAGGAAGTCGGATACCAGACAGGGGTTCCTTCTGGTAGCCAAACTTGGCGAAGGTATAGGTAATTGAAATCAACATACACATACAGAAAAGGGCTTGAGGGGTACAGGGAAGGATGGGAAATCAAAACGTTTCATCTGCTGTTGTGGTTGCATCTTGCATGATCGATATCACGGCATCTTACAGATTTCAACCGGCCATTGCAGTCGTCAAAGAGATTGGGGCATCTGTAGGAGTAGCATAGTGTCTTGAGCCATCCAAGCACAATCGCAACCTAAATTGGATGTAGCATAGACATTGAAGTAACAAAGCATCCAATTCGATAATGCCAGAATAGTCCAACCTGATCGTTCTACATTCATGAAATGCATGATACATTCTCCTACATTTTGAGTCAGCCAAGTATCTTACGGGGTCTATCGCACTCCATGAATGCATCTCCGTGGTCGATAATTTTTAGCATGATCAGCAAATTGCCATGAACTCGCTTAGATCACGCGCCTCGATTATCAAAGAGGCCCGGGCTTTGACGAGTGGCCTTTTCCCAGGGCTTCTGCCTTCCAGGATTTGAAGATTCGGTTCCCGCACCCTCCAGAACGGTGTCTGGAATGTCTTTGACTCCGGGAATAGACTGACCGCTCTGAACAAGCTCCATCACCTCTGCAAACGACAGAGATTTTGCCTCGGGCTCGTCTGAGTGGGGCGGTTCTGATGGAACACCGCCAGCAGGGCCCGAAGGCACAGGTTGAGGAGCTGTGCTGGATAATGATGCTGCAGGCTGCGATTCTCGCCACGATCGATAACCTTCAAAATCTATGTTGGTGTTGAATTTGCTAGCAACAGTCAATTGCGAGCAGGGCTTTACAGCACTGATGCGCATTCAGCACGTGACCACATACCGTGAAAAGTAGAAGCAACGTGCATGTAAAGTCAGGTCGTGAAGCCGGCTCTCGGACAGTGTAGCAGGCTCTGGGCCGAGGATAGCAGTGAGACCTGATTGGAATTCCGCGTCCGTGTCCCAGGAGTACGATTCCAGCTTCTGGAAGACGGCCGTACCAGCATCTGAGGACGCTTGCGGTGTCTGCTCAGGCTCTCCAGACATTTTGCTTGTTTGGAGCAAATTATTCAGTCTCCTGCTCTTTGAGCGGTGAGTCGGACTAGTCCAGGCAAGCTCACGGAAAGCAAAATAGCCAATAGCTTTAGAAGCAGAAGGGGGAAGGGACAGCAGCAGTGGTTGCATACGCACGCCTTAACTTTGAGGCGCTCACTCCAGCCACTTTCGCGCGCACGACTGAGCTCTTCTTTCCAAAGCATCCCCGTCGCACGCGTACGCATCCTATCGCGTGCTTCTCTTATATCTTTGGACGTAGGAGATTTACTCTTGGCGCGTGTCGCGTTATCTCTGGATTTTCTTTTGCAGCCTTTGTCTTGCTGCGCCCATCTGCCCACTGCGCACATTCCTTTCCTCTTGACGACACGCTTCCACCCTCCGTCTCCACAATGTCAGAATTCATTGGGTGAGTCTGGCGCATGCTTCCTTGGCTAGTCGTCATAGCTGATCGGTACACAGCTCTCGTATCTCTCTCATTTCAAAGAGTGACATCCGGTAAGGTCAAGTCGACTTTCGTGTCCTCAAGCCTCGCGCTGAACATTGCTCTGCAGATATGTCGGCACATTACATGAAATCAACTCCGAGAACTCGACGGTCGCTCTTGAGCAAGTCAAGTCCTTTGGCACAGAGGGCAGACGTGGAAATCCAAGTGAAGAGCTCGCAGGCTCCGACAGCATCTACGAATACATTGTCTTCCGCGGCAGCGACGTGAAGGACCTGAGGATTGAGGAGGCGCCCAAAGAAGCACAACCAGCCCAGCCTCCTCAGGTTCCAAATGATCCTGCCATTCTTGGGGTAAGTTTTTTTGCGCACCATCCGCCGTGACCCCACTCAATGCTCGAATGATGAAAGACTTCGGATGTAAACAGTATTTCACACCGAGAGCGCAAAACCATGTGGAAATTTTTCCGTTGCCTTCCTTCTGACTCGAGCTCCCCTTCTGCACACCGTTGAAGCTTGCACTGCGAGACCATCTTGACTGATACTGTCTACAGAGCCGGGCCCGCCCGGACGCCGCGCCATCCCAGCAGAACCAGCGCCAACCCCCCTTCCAGCAACAACCACCTTATGGATATCAACAGTTCAATGGAGGATATCCTGGTCAACGCTTTGGCGGGCCCCAGGGAAATCAGCCTGGCCCTCCAGGTCCTCATGGTCCTCCTCCCAGTGGTTTCCAAGGCTACCCACCCATGCCCTACGGGCCTCCTCCCCCTGGTTACTATGGTCCTCCGGGTCACGGTATGCCGCCACCACCACCGGGCCCCTTTTCTCCCTCCCAACAGACACCATTCGGCGCTCCTGGTTTGCCGCAACACCCCGGCCAAGTCCCACCTACCCAGAAGCAAGCAGGTCAAGGGCCGCCGAGCGGTGCACCTGGAAATGAGATCCAAGAAAAGGAGACACCAGACTCGGCACCCAAAGCTGCAGGCACCGGAAAGCGAGGACCAGCCAGCGGGGCGCCCCCAACAGGCCCGAGAGCAGCACCACGTCCTCCGATTGAATCAAAGCCCGACGTTGCTGCTGCGACCGCACCTCCTGATTTCAACACAAGTGGGCCCAACGGACGGAACAGCAAGATCATTCCCGCCATGCCACTTGCCGCCGGGCGTCCCAAAGGCGCATCAGGGCCAGGAGCGGGTGCAGGTGGTGCACGGTCGAGCCAAGCGGCAGCCAACGCGGCCTTGCAATACCAGAATGCCACGCAAGCAGCCACGGCCGCTGTAGCAGCAGCCATGGCGAAGCTGCCACCCTCGGCTGGAGGCAGCGGGGCCAAGCCGCAGCCTGCGGATGGCGACAACAACTTGGCCAGAGCAGTGCAGGAAATGCGCATAGACGATCGCGCAAGAGGCGGACACCCCGGGGAGAGAGGTGGCCAACGGGGAGGCCGTGGAGGACGACGTGGAGGACGCGAGGCGGCCAAGCCGGTGGACGTGCCGACGACAGACTTTGACTTTGAGACGGCCAATGCCAAGTTCAACAAGGGCGATCTCGTCAAGGAGGCCATCGCGACCGGCTCACCCGCAAACGGCGACGGGCCGACCGACGGGGCCAACGACGCCGGCAACGACGTCACGATTCCTGCAGCAGTGCCAATGTACAGCAAGAGTTCCTTCTTTGACAACATCTCAAGCGAGGCCAAGGATCGCGAAGACTCGGTCAAGGCCAACCGAGCGCCCGGTGGAAGCGAGTTCCGCACGGAAGAGCGAAAGCGCAATCTGGAGACGTTTGGGCTGGGCAGCGTGGACAATCGCTACTCTGGGCACAGGGGTCGCGGCAGAGGAGGCCGGGGCGGATACCGCGGCAGGGGAGGAGGCTTCCGCGGCGGCAGAGGAGGAGCTCTGGATGTTGCTCAGTAGGGCTGAGTTGGTGCTACTGTCCCTACTGCTGGCAGAAGGAGACCGGGACTCTTTGCGTATCAGGCTAATTGGAGCGGACACGCCGGCGCGGCAGGGGCCGCAGCACAAAAGCAAGCAATGCACGCTACGTTGACGAGATCGATGGTGAAATGCATCCTGTTCTGTAAGCGCTCCCGAGATTTATGCAGAGTGCTGCCCAAGGGGGGGTTTGTGCTGTGCCATGCGGACCAGGAGACACGTCCTTACTTTACAACCCGGCCAAGCCCACATGGCGCACCGCTGTCGAGTGCATCGTCAAGCAAGACCTGATGCCAAGCAGGCGCACACTGACAGCTCACGAACGATGCGTGACGTGTGTTGGCGCAGCGGGCGACCCACAGAGCTGAGAGGCGGCGGATAAGCCAAGGCCGGACAAGCATACCAGGCGGGAACAAGCTTTCCCCTTTCCCGCCCTAGTCGCCGCCCGTTGCGGTGATGCGGGTGCTGCTCGCAATTCTTGCTCGTGTCTTGCCGTTGCTGATTGGGCCCGTGATGCGACCTTCCTAAAGAGCACCGCGATTGTCCCGCTCATGGATGTTACGCTGCACGCCGCACCGGCTCCACCGGTCGGGCTGCTGTATATATGCTCCCTGGCAGAGCCGTGGCAGCTCGGCTTCTGCTCACGCGCAACCTGCACCGTCAAGCCGCCATGGTTTTCATTTCTACCCTCCGCCTTGCTGGCTTTGTGTCGCTCCTTAGTCTGCGGGCCCTTGCGCTTGTGCTGCACGAGCAGCTCGCCGACGTGCCCACCGGATGGACTCTGACAAGCACCCCCAGCGGCGATCAGCAGATTGCTCTGCAGGTCGCCCTTGTGCACCAGAACATTGACCAGCTCGAGTCGAAGCTGGCCGCCGTGTCTACCCCAGGCTCCGCTTCCTACGGCAAGTATCTTGACCTCGACGATGTCAATGCCCTCTTCGGCGCGAGCAACGCCAGCAGCTCCGCCGTAGAGTCTTGGCTCCAGTCTTCAGGCGTGTCCGCCTACAAGACCTATGGAGACAGCGTCTGGTTCCAAACCACCGTCTCGAATGCAAACAAGATGCTGGGCACGACCTTCCATACTTATACCGATTCCACCGGAACGTCAAAGCTCCGGACCACTGCGTACTCGGTCCCCAAGAGCCTCACCGGTCACGTGGACCTGATCTCGCCCACCGTCTTCTTCGGCAAGACCCAGGCTATGCATGCCATTCAGCTAGACCGCGCGAACTCGCTCGTGGAGCGTCAGGCGCCTGCCAGCTGCAAGGGCACTCCTATTGTGTATCACAATCGCAACTTCAACGTCTTCGGACCAGACTGCTTGAAGGACGTGTACAACGTCAAGGGCTACAAGCCCGACGCAAAGTCCGGAAGCAAGATTGCTTTCGGAAGCTTCTTGAACCAGAGTGCGAGCTACAATGACTTGACGCTTTACGAAAAGAATTATGGCATCCCCGCTCAGAGCTTCGCGGTCGAGTTGATCAATGGAGGCCAGAACACGCAGCCGCCGGACCCCGCCAACGACGGCGAGGCCAACCTCGACGTCCAAAATATTGTTGGTCTCTCCCACCCACTGCCCGTCACGGAATACATCACTGCTGGAGAGCCGCCGTACATTCCCGACCCGGTCGAACCCCCCGGGAACAACGAGAATGAGCCGTATCTGCAGTACTACGAGTACTTGCTGGCCAAGAAGAACGCGGACATCCCCCAAGTCATCACCAACAGCTACGGCGATGAGGAGCAGACGGTGCCCCGAAGCTACGCTGTGCGAGTCTGCAACCTCATCGGTATTCTTGGCCTTCGCGGAATCTCGGTGTTGGAGTCGTCCGGCGACGAGGGCGTCGGAGCATCTTGCCTGAGCGCCGACGGCAAGACGCCTCAATTCAACCCCATCTTCCCAGCGAGCTGCCCCTACATCACCGCTGTGGGCGGAACCGTCAGCTTCGGTCCTGAAGTTGCCTGGGTTGGCTCTTCAGGCGGGTTCTCCTTCATCTTCAAGCAGCCTTGGTACCAAAAACTTGCGGTGGGCAACTACCTGAAAAACCACATCAGCGCAGAGACCAAAGCTTACTACTCGCGCTACACCGACTTCACCGGCCGGGGCTTCCCCGATGTGGCAGCTCACTCCGTCTCGCCTGAGTAAGTTCAAATGTCGACCATGCCGATTCGTGCACATGCTGATCTTTCTTCACCAGCTACGGTGTCTTTAACAACGGCGTCCTGTCGCCTTCTGGAGGCACGTCTGCGGCAGCTCCCGTCACGGCCGCCCTCATTGCATTGCTGAATGACGCCCGTCTGCGCGCGGGCAAGCCTGCACTCGGGTTCCTCAACCCACTGATTTATTTTGGGGGTTTCACCGGCTTCACCGACGTCACTTCTGGCCAAGCAGATGGGTGCAACGGCAACAACACGCAGACCGGTGCGCCTGTGCCCGGGGTGAGTACAATCTATTCTGACCGCACGAGATATACTGACAAACGGACAGGCCGGTGTCATCCCTGGCTCTCATTGGGTAAGTCTATACGGACGAGCCGTAAGCAGACCGATACTAATTTTCCTCGCAGAATGCCACTGTCGGCTGGGATCCTGTGACTGGCTTCGGAGTGCCAAATTTCCAGAAGCTTCTGAAGCTGTCGCTGCTGTAGATACTATCAAACTTGGGACGCCACACCGTGCAGCCAGTCAGATACTTACCCACAATGCTATCCATCAGCATCAGTGTCAGCAGTGTATGCGTCGGCCTGTCCGTAGGGTATGTTCTTTAGGTGATTATATGCATGTTCTACGACGTCACGATGATAGTGCTGCTTCATTTAGAATGCAGAACTGGCGTGGCGGGCCCGTCTTACTAACAATGCGGCGGTGCGTATAGTACGAGAGCCGCCGATCGCAGGCGAATGATCTACAGTGAGCAGGCGAGATGCAGATTAGAAATGCAATACGAGGGGTTGCTCAAGAACACTGCATGGCCACGTGTGCCCACGTGCTAGTGGGTTGCACAAGCTTCGCGGTGGATCTCCTGGTGCAGTAGATGTAAATTGACGCCGTGACGGGGGGGCGAATTGATGTGGAAGAAGCGGTGCAGGACGCAGTTGTGAAGGACAAGCATATGTGCTGCGAGTGAGACGGGCCGCCCCTCCTATTTTGCATATGCCGCCAATGAGCAATGATCAATGATCATTGATCATTGATCATTGATCAGGCAACGTAGCGGTCAAGTCGACGAGCGGCCATGGCCAAAAGCGTAATCAGCATTTCCTCGCTCAGAGCAAGCACGTCTTCGAGAAGATCGCTAATCCAATCACGGTAGCCGAGGGCCCACCGCTGGGGCTCGGGGAAGTGTGCAGCAGCAGCTTACAAATGCCCGTGCCGCAGCGCCTCCCCACGACTCGCTCGCAATGCAGCTGCCCGCTAGCCAAGGGTGCTTACGGCCTTAAAATATACTGATCTGTTCGCCATGCAGACGCACTGCTGACCACGCCGTCACAGCCGAGAGCTTCTGGAGTGACCCATATTAACAAGTGCCCCTGCAACACCCTTGTGCTGGCCCATTATTCAGCCTAGGCGAGATTGCTCTAGTTGCACTGCGTAGTTCGGTGCCAGATCATATAAGCCCGCCACGCGCGATTTGGAAAGAAGCATATTACAATCAAGCATACGCCCCACTCGTCACCCAACGCCACAGGTTGCACTGACCTACACTCCACTTCGAAATCTTTCTCATTAACGTCCATCACATTCACCTTCCAGATGGTTGGCAAAGGCCGGGCAAGCTCGGACAACTCTCACAGCACGTCCGAAGTGCGAAGAAACCAAGTCAGGCAAGCACAGAGAGTCTACCATGCTCGCAAAAAGGAAGCCTTCCAGCAGCTGGAGACTCGTGTCCAGTTCCTCGAGCAAACTGTGCAAGACATGTCCAACGTCATGCTGGGCCTCAACGACGGCCTCGTCGCATCCGCGGCCTTCCGGGGTCAGGTAGACCTGGTCCAGCAACTCGAAGGCGCACTACGTCAAACCCTATCCTTGGCCTCGAGGGTACATCCACACGGCGAAGCAACTGCAGCGACGTCGTCCGCGGCAGATGCTGCTTCAGACTCTTCCCTCTCTACGTCCCCCCCACCTTCATCAAACCCCACCGAACGGCAACAGGCTTTTGGGCCACAGCCCGTTCCCACACCACCCCAAACTTCCACAGCAGAGTTCAACGATGGGATGGCCTTGCTGGAACGACGGCTATTCACCATGTCGAACATCAGGCATCCGACTCTGCAAGGGGCGAGTGTTACAGTCAAGCATCCGATGGCGGCAAGGATGTTCCCGTACTTTGAGAACTGGTCAATGTTCACATTACGTCTGTATTGGCAGACCTTGACCGTGGCGTACACCGCACTCTGTGATGCCAACCAGATGTCTGGGGAGCTCTTTCGTTTCACCCTCCAGCATCGCACGCGAGAGATGATACTCAGGGGACTCCGAAACATGCTGGACTACCAAGCAACCACGCCCGAGCGCCCCGACGGTACTGTCGTCTTGACACCACGGTCCCTCAACTACGCAGGAGCGGCACAGCGACCCGAGGGCGCAACACTGCAGGAAGGCCTCTACCGCTGGTTCTGCGCGTGCCAAACGCTCGAGGATGACATGAGCCGCTCGGTTGCCAAGAGTCTCGGTCGCGATCAGAAGTACTTGCGAGCACACGAGGTTGAGCCATATCTGGAGTCGCGCGGCGCACGGGTGCACCAAGATGCGATCATAGAGCTACCTCTGCCTCAGCAACAGACACCCAGCGAAGAGGTTGGTATGATGGACAACGACGCCGCAATGAACTACCAGGCGTCTGCGTCCACGATGGAGGGTTGGTTCGACGGTCCCATGCCGTACCCGATGGAGATCTCTTCGATGAGCGAACTGGCGACAGACCAGTCCGCGTTGAGCATTCCCACGACCTCATCGCTTGGCAGCTCGCTGTTCAACCCCTTGAGCTGGCATGATCCTCGCTCGGTCTTCCCGGGCGAAGAGGTGGGCCAGATGGATGCTCAGACGCTGCCTCAGTACGACGACACGAGCAGCAAGGCCGTCGACCCTGAGCCTGCACCAGCCCCGGCCAAGGAGAGTTTCCTCATCAGCTTGGACGACCTCGTGGCGCACTTCACACGCATCTCAATCTGCGTCGGATCGGGTGCGAGATACCCGACCAAGGCCATCGATGCCACGCTCGACGCTCTGGTGACCAATCAGATTGTGTATTGATAGTATATATGACGAACAAGGACGAATAATCAAATGAAGCTTTCTGAATTTCCGTGGTGCAAAGTGCCACGGGCAGGAAATTGTGAAGGATGCACTTCCCCACAGATCTTAAGCATGGAATCTTCCCGATTGGTTGCTGCAGGATTCGCTAGCACTGACCTTTATGTCAGCGGAGTAATTAGCACCGGGGGCCTTCAGCATGGAGATTGCATTTTTAGGGCATACGTCAGTGCCCTCGGCCGCAATTTGTTCGATGCGGCCAGAAGAGGAATGTTCTGAGAACACCGTTCCAAGCTTCCGGCGAGTCAAACACCCCCCACGCACAGGGCTCGGAGGCGACCCTGGACAAGCACGTGCAGTCGGCCCCTTGCTCCTTGCGAAGCGCGATGAGTGCACCGCAGAAGGGCCGATAGCAAGGCGTCCGGCGCAGACGAAGGAAGATCGCAAGGGACCAAACTTCCCCACAAATCGATCTGCCGCTGCGTCTAGACCTGCCAAGGCGCTCCCAATCACGCGCGCCCTGGTGAGAAGCGAGGAGGGCTGTTTCGTGTCATGCTCTGTCGCGTGCCTAGTCGCCGCCCGTACGCCACCAGCCCACGCATCTCTGCGCCGACGCCCCACCCACACGCTAAGGCGCGGCCCTTCCTGGGGTGGGTTGCCTTCCTTCGGCCCTCCACGTCCAAGCGACGGCAGCTACGCCGCTGGGGCTCGATCGCGCCGTGGGGCCCTGCTCGCACGGGCAAGCTTCGCAGCCGCGGCCGTGACTCGCCTGGGGGCTGACCCATTCGGCGGCGCTTCGGCGCTATCACGCCCCCGCTCCCGCCATTCGCTCCGCAGTCTAGTCAAGTCTGGCCTGGTTAGGGCCGTGCGATCATGCTTGCTTTGACGTGCCGAGAGTGCGGAGAAAGCGATGATCCACACGCTACAGGGTCCGACCTTGCGACGCGCGCGCGCTCTCTGTCCCACAAGCGGCTTCTTAAAAGACGCTTTCTGCCCCCTCGTAACATTCTCCGTTGCCTCGATATTCCCCTCTTCGCTCGACCCACTCTCAATCGGGCGGCCACTTGTTCTTGACGCGTGCAGCCTGCCTCGTGCTCGCCAAGCTCGTCTGAGACGCCGCTGATCCTAGATCGCCGTCGCTTGAGCTCCACAGCACCCATCATGGGATATCTCATCAAAAAGCCGGCCGATGTGCCAGGCTCTGCGCTCCCCGCCATCATCATCGGCCTGTTCGTCGCTTTTGGCGGCATTCTATTCGGGTACGCTACGTCCTTCCTCGTGGCTAGAGATCCGTGTTTAATGTTTGTTCTAGATATGACACCGGTACCATCGGTGGTAGTATGTTTGAGCTTCACCATGCATCACAAAGTCGCAGTCTAACACGTCCCCCAAGTCTTGGCCATGCCAGCCTGGATTCAGCAGTTCCACACCGCTGGAAACGAGGCTATTGATCCCGCGACCGGCTTACTAACGCCCTTCATCACCAATGACCAGTCTTCTCTCATCGTGTCTATTCTGTCTGCTGGCACCTTCTTCGGCGCTCTCAGTGCTGCCCCGGCTGGTGACCTGCTGGGTCGCCGCTTCGGCTTGGTCCTTTCCAACGCCATCTTTTGCGTTGGCGTGATCCTCCAGACTGCTTCTGCTGATATTCCGGTGTTTGTGGCTGGTCGCTTTTTCGCCGGCTTCGGTGTTGGCCAGCTTTCTGCTCTTGGTTAGTTTCCCGGCCCGCCCCTCACAAGTAAAACGACTGGTGAGCTAATGTATTGCAGTGCCGCTGTACCAGTCCGAGACCGCGCCCAAGTGGATTCGTGGTGTCATTGTCGGTGCATACCAGCTTGCCATCACCATTGGTCTGCTTCTCGCCGCCATTGTCGACAACGCCACCAAAGGCCGCTCAGACTCGGGCGCTTACCGCATTCCCATTGCTGTGCAATTCGCCTGGGCTATCATCCTCGTGGCCGGCCTCCTGATCCTGCCCGAGACCCCCCGCTACCTCATCAAGACGGGCAAGATGGACAAGGCTGCGAGGGCTCTCTCTAGGCTCCGCAGGCTCGACATTGGCCACCCCGCGATTGCCTCGGAACTGCAGGAGATTGTCGCCAACCACGAGTACGAGTTGTCCTTTGGACAGTCCTCCTACATCGACTGCTTCAAGGGTGGCATGTTCAAGCGCCTGGCCACCGGCTGCCTTCTGCAGTCGCTCCAGCAGCTGACTGGTAAGTTTGAATTTCTTCCGTCCCGCAGTTACTGCAGTAGACTAACGAGCGGCGCAGGTGTCAACTTCATCTTCTACTACGGTACCTCTTACTTCACAAATGCGGGCTTCACCAACCCGTTCATCACGACTATGATTACATCGGCCGTCAACGTGGCCAGCACGTTCCCGGGTCTGTACATGGTCGAGACGTGGGGCCGCCGCAACCTGCTGCTGTTCGGCGGCGTGGGTATGTGCGTGTGCCAGTTCATCGTGGCCATCACCGGCACCGTGACGGCGCAGGACAACCAGGCGGCGCAGAACGCAGCCATCTCCTTCATCTGCATCTACATCTTCTTCTTCGCCTGCTCGTGGGGCCCGGTCGCGTGGATCGTGACCGGCGAGATCTTCCCGCTCAAGGTGCGCGCCAAGTGCCTCTCGATGACGACGGCCAGCAACTGGCTGCTCAACTTCGCCATCGCCTACGCCACGCCGTACCTCGTCAACAACAACCCCAACCAGCCGCCGCGCGGCGTCGACCTCAAGTCCAAGATCTTCTTCATCTGGGGCGGCTGCTGCTTCATCTGCATCCTGTTTGTGTGGGCTATGATCTACGAGACCAAGGGTCTCTCGCTCGAGCAGGTCGACGAGCTCTACGACAAGGTCGCCGTCGCCTGGAAGTCGCCCGGCTTCAAGCCCACTGTTTCCTTCCAGGAGGTGCAGGATGTCAACGCCGGCGCGCGCAAGATGTCGCTCGTCGACGCCGAGTCCGAGGCCATCCGCAAGAAGTCTGTCTCGCACGAGGAGGCCGTCGAGCCTGAGAAGACTTGGGCTTGAGAGGATGTCGGCTTTGCTTCCGCGAGTGTGGGAAGCGCGCCGTCGGTTGTGGCAACATTGTGTTTCTGAGTATATAGGGGTACAATTGATGTTCTTTCTTCGTAGCTGCTTCTACGTAATCCATGTGAATATGCTTCTTGTTTGCGTTCTTGCTTTTGGTGCGTTTTGTTGCACGTTTCTTAGCTTTTGGAGATAGAATTGGTTGGCATCTGTATGACGGAATCGGTTATTCCATCCATCGAGAGGAACATGTGCATTTGGAAATTGGGATGTTCTGTTTTGGGGCGGGATACAGGTAAGGTTTGGGTGGGTAAAGTTGTTGCCATCATCTGGAGTGCTTGCACAGAGAGCTTCCCTGAAAATCATGCATTTCTGCCAATGACATTACATTTTAAGCTCGCGGGGATCAGAGAATGCCAAGCCCCGACTACAGAATTATAGCTGTGGTCTTGGTGAGCTAATCTCTGGTCCCCGCGTGCTGTTGTCCAAGACCACAGATGCTGGCCAAGACTACAGCTCTGGTCCGGGCGGGCACCGGTGGAATCGTAGTCGGGGCTTGGCATTCTCTAGTCGGGGCCAGCTGCGACACTCTGCTGTCCACGACCACAAATTTGCCAACCAAGACCATAACTATATTTCTGTGGTCGGGGCTTGGCAATCTCTGGTCCCCGCCATCTAGGCACCGATCCCTGCGAGCTGGTGTCATGAGATTGCAGCTCGCGGGGACCCGGAAAATAGCTGACCAAGACCACAACTTCGTTTCTGTGGTCGGGGCGAGCTCGCGGGGACCAGGAATTGCCTGACCAGGACCACAAAACAGGGCTGAGCCTTGGATTCTCAGAGTTTTCATGGCCAGATTACATGCTGGCCAAGTCCACAATTGCTTGACCAGGACCACAAACGGCTGACCAAGACCACAAATGTCAGCCAAGACCACAGCTGTAGTCGGGGCGGGCAGCGATGGAATCGTAGTCGGGGCTTGGCAAGTTGTGGTCCCCATCAGCTTTCACCCTGGCGAAATCATGCATAGCGAATGATCTTGCACGGCAAATAGCCAAAAGCCAAAGAAAACGACGGCATGGTGGTGGAACGACTTTGCTCATTCAGACGGACAGTCTACATTCTTATTCTGCTGAAGCTAGATCTGTATCCCAGATCGGTAGCGGAGGTCTTATCTGCCCGACTTACCATGCTATTGAATCCTCGCTTTCATTGTTACAAATCCTCTTCAGAATCCTCGAGCGAGACATTAGCTGATCTGGGCATGGGAATCTTGCACAGGGGTTGGTTGATGGCAGACATGTCCTCCAGCTGAGAATGTCACGCTTCAGGAGTTTGACCAGACCTGAGTACGTTGTAGCTTACCGTGCACATTCCAGCACTCCATTTTCTTCTCCTGGACAAGCTCTTTGTGACTCCTGTTGACTTCATGAAATTCATGGACAAGCTGTGCGCAGCTTGGAAGATGCACATGAATGTTGAAGTCCACGGTCAATTAATAAGTCCGGAGTTGGTGCAAGGTGCTTCGGCACCTTCCGCAACGCCACAAACTACACCAAGCAGTACCAAGACCGCAAGTGCAGCCGATTTGTATCCATTTGCTGTGCCGAATGCGAAGATAGGAGAGCTCCTCAGTTCAAACCGACTGCACTGGCTATGGCGTCTTTGACTGCGTCCTCCAACGATGCCCTGGCACCATCCCCACCGCGCTCAGAAAGTGCCAAGCAGGGTGTTTTTGAAAAGTACGCTTCAGCAAGCACCGAAAGTGATTCCAGAAGTAAGGAAGAGAAGATAGCAAGCCAATCTCAGCAGAACTTGTCTCCAGGACCTGTTCCACAACCGGCTATACCCAGCTCAGAGCCCGTCTATGCTCAGGGATGGAGGCTGGTCTTGATTGTCTTCTCGCTCAGTATCACGGTGTTTTGCGTTGCAATTGATAATACTAGTATGTTGTTCCCGGGCTAATGTTTGGACTTGCCTGGCTTATTCATGGCAGTTCTGGCAACTGCAGTCCCCAGAATTACAGATGAATTCCACACCATATCCGGCATCGGATGGTATGGCTCTGCCTATCTCTTGACTAATCTATGTGAGAACTAACACCGGTCGAAACTCTGGAATGAGACAAGTACTGACATCCAGAACAGCGTTTCAAGTGACCTACGCCAAGTTTTATCAGTATCTACCTGTAAAATGGGTGTTCTTGACCTCGCTGACCATTTTCGAGATTGGTTCTGTTGTGTCAGGTGCCGCGCCAACATCCATTGCGTTGATTATTGGCCGAGCCGTTGCAGGTATTGGCGGTGCCGGATTGCTTGTCGGGTCGGCGACTGCCTCCGCTCAGGTTGCCCCGCTGCGCCTACGGCCGACAATTATGGGCATTAATGGCGGTCTATTTGGCATTTGCAATGTTCTTAGCCCTCTGGTTAGTTTTGTTGCTTTCGTGGTTCACCTTCTTTCTCCTGCTAACTTGCTCAGATAGGTGGTGCGTTCACGCAAACAACTACATGGAGATGGTGAGCTCTGATCCCAAATACTGTAATTTTGATTCTGACGGGGACATACTAGGTGCTTTTATATCAATTGTGCGTGCTTCTGATGCTGTCTCTCCCTAACTTTGGTAACTCTAACGAAGTATTGCAGTACCCCTGGGTGCGATTGCAGCGTTCTTAGTGGTGTTGCTGCTGGACGTCAAGCCACCACCTAGAAAGCTGGAGAATTCTTTCTGGAAACGTATCGGCCATTTTGATCCTATCGGAAACGTCACTTTCACAGGTGCAGTAGTTTCGCTTTTGCTTGCACTCAGCCTGGCGCCGCAAAGAGGCTTTGCAGATGGAAGTATAATTGCATGCTTTGTCATATTTGGAGTTCTCTTAATTACATGGGTCGCGGTCCAGTACTATCTCGACGAAGAGGCTACCGGTTTGTATAGAATATCGATGTCAATATTTGCGCTGCTTACATACCCGATAGTCCCGCCTCGAGTCTACAAGCATCGCAATGTGAGCTTCGGTGCAGTTTTCGCTTTGTGTCAAGGCGCTTCAGTCTTTTTAGTGACATACTACCTGCCAACATGGTTCCAAGTTGTGCAAGGAAAGACTCCAATCGGATCCGCAGTCTGCATGCTACCTTTGGTAATCGCACAGTCAGTTGCTACTGTTGGATCTGGAATATTGACTACACGACTGGGGCATTATATGCCGTATGTGGTTGCTTCATCAGTTCTGGTGCCGGTGGGTATCGGCCTTTTGACGACCCTGAACCAAAACACTACTATAGCCAGATGCGCAGGATATCAAATCCTGTTCGGGTTGGGCGTAGGTCTCGGCTTTCAACAAGCAAGGGTGGCAGTGAGTGTGGTTCTACCATTCAAAGATTTGGCGCTGGGTATCGCGACAGTCTTTGCAGTACAGTTTCTGGGGGGCTCGGTCTTTGTTGCTGCCGGTCAGACTCTTATTACAGAGACCGTCAAGACAAGAATCACAGCTCTTCATATTCCCGGCTTGGATGCAGACTCGGTATTTGCAGCCGGGGCCGCAGAAGTGGCGCAGTCTGTCGCGCAGCCATACAGACAGTTCATTGTGAATGCTTACAATGATGGAATTATTCGGGCATTTCGAATGGCGCTAATTATGGGATGTCTAATGGTCTTTGGTACAGTTGGGCTAGAGTGGAAGTCTGTGAAGCCCAAGAAACCGGGTACTGGCCCAAAAGCGTGAAGAGCTTGTTTGGTTGAGGACAGTACCAAGACCATCTGCAGATGATTGGCAAATTATGAGCCAGAAGCATCGGAATGAAAACAAACCCTTCTATTGTAAATTTCTATATACATCAAGGCTCACTTGACGCTCCAGTACGACATCACGACGCTGCTACTGACAAGCTTCTCACTTCCCGGAAAACTCACGTCAACACTGTCTAGAACACGCAAGCTACCTGCCATCGTGAGAATTTTCTCGACAAGAACTGACACATCTTTGGTCTTGACGGGAACCCTATGGTCTCCATCCCATTCAAAGAGTGAGACTCTATCAAGATCGCAGTAATCCTGTAAAAGGCGCCGATGCCGCTCCAGCCCAGGATCTCTCAGGCCATGGACATGGATTGTTGGAATGGTCAACACGCTCGGAAAAGGGAAGCTTGATCGCCAACTAAGAGGGCCCATTGACAGTGCAGATGCGTCTGCGAGACCCATGATCAAAGGCCGTTCAGGCATAAGAGAAACCAGTGGCGCTGAGCCGGCCAAAAGAACCCCAAATTTAAACACAGGCTGTGGCCGGTAACCCTGAAAAAGTGCTGAGCCTTGTTGTTGTGCTAGAAGGATACTGGCGCAGATCTTGGCACCCTGACTGAACCCAAGAAGACCAACCCATTCTCCTGTGGCTCCTTTGAGGTCGTCTTCTGTCATGGTTGAGACAAGGGCATTCCTGATGCGTTTAATGACGCTTTCAGAGTCTATGAATTGATCGTCTTGATTCCATCGCAGCCATGCTTTGAAGGGTCCATAGGTCTCATAGACGGAAAGCACATCTGAGCCCGCCCGTGATGAAAAAGGTGCTTCGGCGTAGCAGAGGCGGAATGAGGATTGAAGCCAGCGCTCGAGGATCCGGCACTGTTTTCGAAAGATTCTGGCGTTACTACCACCACCATGCAAGCATAGAATTCGTGGTTTCTGCAAGGTTGCAGCATCTTTTAGCAATGTTTTTGTGTCCATGGTCCTAGTGCTAGGATCATAGTCTTTTGAATTCTGTATATTCATTCCATAACATAACCTGTAACAACTGAGACGATCCAACTCGATGACTGAGACGTTAAGCTTGGCTGGCGTGGCCATAAAGAGCGTCGGGGTTGTGCGAACTCCGGCTGATGGCTGCATGGAAAGGCTGTAAGATGTCGCCACGTGCACCGGAGTTGCTACCTGCGTCGTTCTATTCTTAGACCCTATTTCGGACACGAGCCAGGAGAATGATAGAGACTCAATCGTGTGCAAATACATAGCAAATTTATACTCCGAGCATGAAAGGGCAAACAGCTGCAACCAACAACAACCTCCTCGCAGTCCTGGCACGCGACTTTCTCGTTTAAGCTACTTGATTTATTAAATTTTTTCATTACAATGACTTAGATATTTTTCATGCTTGTATCTTTTGCTCCTCAAAAATCATCCACACAGAGATAGCCAGCGACCTGCACGATGTCGTCGATGAATAGCGAGGTACCCATCGCCATCATTGGCATGGCATGCAGGTTCGGCGGCGGCGCGACAGACCCAGAGAAACTCTGGAAGTTAGTCGCAGATGGGCAAAGTGCATGGAGTGAAATACCGTCTTCGAGATTCAACGTCGACGGTGTCTGGCACCCGTTTCCACAGAAGCTGAACAATGTAAGAACTGACTCTGTCGTGCGTATAGTGACTGAGAGCTAATGCGAAAAGATGAATGTTCGAGGGGGCCATTTCCTCACCGAAGACGTAGGATTGTTCGATGCTGGCTTTTTTGGATTGTCGGCTGAGGTTGCTGCGGTATGTTGGGAAATGTAACATGGATCCCTATTATACACGTACTGACTGCTGTCATGCAATAGAGCTTAGACCCCCAATTTAGACTTCAGCTGGAGTCAACATACGAAGCTCTTGAAAATGGTAATGAACAACCTTTCCTCCAAGAATTCGTGAACTCGCGCTAATCGACAATGCGCAGCTGGTCTCAAAATGGAAGAAGTTGCCGGGTCCAACACTTCAATGTTTGGAGGTACTTTTTTCCGAGATTATCACGATGGCGCACTACGAGATCCAGAGACGCTTCCAAGATTTCTGCTCGTTGGCGTCGGTTCCGCCATGGCTTCCAACCGTGTATCACATTTTTACGACTTGAGAGGCGCAAGCATGTCACTCGATACCGGCTGTTCCACGACTTTGGTTGGACTCCACCAAGCATGCCAGAACCTCCGTGCTGGTGAATCAGATATGTCTATTGTGGGAGGCGCGAACGTCATTTTGAATCCGGATAATTTTATTGCCATGTCATCACTCGGGTCAGTGTGCTCCGCTCTCCGCTGGCCGTATCCATTCCCGTAATATCTAACACAAATATCTTGCAGACTCATTTCACCATCAGGTCGATCGTATGCGTTTGATGATCGAGCAAGTGGCTATGGTCGAGGTGAGGGGTCTGCAACAGTCGTTCTCAAGCGTCTTGATGATGCCATAAGAGATGGAGACCCAATCAGGTCCGTCATTAGAGGAACTGGGAGCAACCAGGACGGAAAGACCGATACAATCACTACTCCCAGCCAGCAAGCACAAGAACAGCTGATTCGACGGGTATATGCGACTTCAGGTTTAGACCCTAGAGATACAACCTACTTCGAAGCCCACGGAACTGGCACTCCAACTGGCGACCCAATCGAGTGCAGGGCAGTTAATACTGTATTTACACCAGGTCGGCCTCGAGATCAACCATTGAGGATTGGATCAGTTAAAACAAATGTTGGTCACACCGAAACCACGAGTGGCCTCGCCAGTATCATTAAGGTCACACTGGCGTTGGAAAAGGACCAGATACCACCAAGCATCAACTTTGAAAACCCAAATCCTAATATTGATCTGGAAGGCTGGAATCTCACTGTTCCTCGACAAGTTGAGCAGTGGCCGGCATATAGAGATGTGCGACGTGCTTCCGTGAACAATTTTGGTTACGGAGGTGCTAACGCGCATGTTATCCTTGAGAGTTATGCTTCTTATATGGCTGGTTTGAAAGCACAGAGCTCGGTAATGGCCTTGGAATCGGCCAAACTCTCCACAAAGTTATCTAATGGACTCACCAACGGTCACTACAATGGGTCGTACCTCAATAATGATTCAGGTAGCGACTCTGGCGCGGCACTCATCTTTCAATCTACCACGGACGACGAGAAAACATGTCCTAAATTGGTTGCGCTCAGTGCAAAAGACGAACAAACTGCACAAAATATGATCATAAACCTACGAAACTACCTAGCTAAGACCAGGATTGTGGATAAATCGTTCTATGAGAGCTTAGTCTACACTCTTGGAGAGCGCCGCTCAATGTTCAACTGGGTGACAACTCTCACAGCATCGAACACGCACCAGCTGATCGAAGGCATTGATGCGGGCAAGGCAAAACCAGTACGTGTCAAGAAACAGCCGCGTATCGGCTTCGTCTTCACTGGCCAGGGCGCCCAGTGGTATGCGATGGGCCGAGAATTGATCACGGCTTACCCAGTCTTCCGCGACTGCCTTCTAGAGGCCCAAGATTACCTGACAGGATTTGGCTGCTCGTGGTCACTCATGGAGGAACTCCTCAAGGATGCGGAAACAAGTCGTGTGGACGACCCTGTGCTGAGTATGCCTCTGTGTGCAGCTGTGCAAATTGCCCTGGTACGTCTCCTGCGGTCTTGGGGCATCACTGCATCCGCGGTCACTAGCCATTCCAGTGGCGAGATTGCCGCTGCGTATACTGCTGGATCTTTGACGCTGCGCGATGCCATGGCTATTGTCTTCGCTCGTGGCAGCGTCACAGGGGCCGGCAGCGCAAGGGTTTCAGGCAAGTTAGCAGGTGGCATGTTGGCAGTCGGTCTCAGCGCCGAGCAGACCGCTGAAGAGTACTTACCGCGCGTGACTGCTGGAAAGGTAGTAATTGCCTGCTACAATAGTCCGACAAGTATCACAGCTTCTGGTGACGTTGGTGGTATTGAACAGCTCGAGGGATTTCTCAAGGACGACGGCATTTTTGCCCGGCGACTCAAGGTGAACGCGGCATACCATTCCCACCACATGACTGCTATTCAGGATGAGTATTTGGCATTTCTAAACAAATTCCTCGCCGCTGAAGAAGAAACAAATCCGCATGTTCTGTACACTTCTCCGGCCACTGGAGACCGAGTACTGTCAGGGAAGATTCTCAGTAGAGCCGGACACTGGGTGCGAAGTCTGGTTTATCCCGTACAGTTTGTGCAGGCTTTCATGTCCATGTGCTTAGGCGACCACGGCATCTCAGATGCCGACGCCGGAAATCTTGACTGCGTGATTGAAGTTGGACCCCACTCGGCGCTGGGTGGCCCAATTGCGGACATTTGCGCGCAGCCCGAATTCAAGGATATCAAGGTCCCCTACTACAGCTGCCTAGTGCGAAAGAAGAGCGCAGTTGAAACCATGCAAGCACTCGCATGCAGCCTTCTTCGAGCTGGTCACACCCTGAATATGAACGCAATCAACTTCCCTTCCGGAAAGGAAGGCGTAGTCGTTCTACAAGATCTGCCACCGTATCCCTGGAATCACAATATTCGCCACTGGGCTGAGACAAGGTACAACAAATCGCATCGTGAACGTCGAGAAGTGCCACATGATCTCTTAGGCTCTATGGCCATAGGTACGAATCCGCTCTCTCCAACGTGGCGCTTGGTCATTCGGCCTCTAGATATGCCGTGGGTGCGAGACCATGTCATCCAGGGCACCATGTTGTATCCAGGCGGAGGATTCATCTGCATGGCTATTGAAGGAGCTTGTCAAACAGTACTTCCATCATTGCGAGGTCAGATTACAGGAATTGAGCTTCGTGACATTGACATCATGGCCGCGCTCGTGGTCCCAGACAATGCAGAGGGCATTGAAATGCAGATGAGCTTCTGTGAGGCTGGTGATGCTTCAATACACTCTAACTTCCAGCAGTTTAAAATTTGCTCAGTCACAAGCGAAAACAAGTGGACAGAGCATTGCAAAGGCTTCATAAAACTCAACTACACTCAAGGAGCTCCATCATCGGTCCCAGAGTTCTCGCCTCGAAAGATGTCCGATTACAGGAAACGACTTGATGCACGAGACATATACTCGTCTATGCACGCTGTCGGGCTTCAGCATGGAACTATGTTCCAGAACCTGCGCGAAATCCGAGCTGATACAGATCAATCGGTGGCAGTGGTCGAGATTTCGGACACGGCTGCATCGATGCCATATCAGCATCAACACGAACACATCATCCACCCAGTCACTCTCGACAATGTTTTCCAAGCTGTCTACACCGCTTTGCCGGACGCTGGATCAAAGATGCATCACGCCATGCTGCCTCGGTCGATCAAAAAGCTCTGGATCTCGACCGAAATTTCGTGTTCAGCAGGGGACTCTTTGAGAGTCTTCCCCAAAGCTAGCGACCTGACAGGTCAAGGTTTCAATGCCAACATTTCCGTCACCGCAGACAAAGACGACAGTACAGACATCTTGTTGGCCATCGAAAAGTTTACGTTCCAGTCTATTGGCGCCGCTCTCCCCCAGACGAGCAATCGTTGGGAGACGGAAAAGTTCAGTCGACTTATTTGGGCCAGCGATTTCACTATGGCTAGCCCCGAAACAACTCAAAAATTGCTAAAATCCGTCGGCGAATCGAGTAGCAGAGGATTCACTGCTACTCAAAGTCAGCTTTGCGAATTGGTGAAGGAAGTTACGAGCGTTGTACCCCGTGGCAATATTCTTGAAATCAACGCCAGAAGCGGCGAACTCACGCAACACATCCTGGGAGCCATAGGAACCAGCTACAGAGACATCGGCATGGCTGCATCTTCCTACACGTTCACGGATCCCTCTGCTGAGGGTTTCAAGACTATTGAAGATACCTTTGTCGATTGGAGCGATTTGTTGACTTGTTCGAAGCTTGATATTCAGAGAAGTCCCGAATCGCAGGGCCTCGAACTACACAGCTATGATCTTGTCATTGCCAGCCTGGATGGTAAACCAAGTAAAGAAGTTCTCGCCAACATCAATTCCCTTCTCAGACACGGCGGCAGATGCATTGTGGTAAAGACCTCCGTAGTATCTTCACCTGCTGACCATGATGAGTTTCTTCGACAAGCTGGCTTTGAGGTGATTCTCACAACAGATGCCTACGATCTGCTCACGATGTCCAAAGTACCCCAAGAACGCTTCATAACTGATGATGTGGTGATTGTCACGTTGAATACATCATGCTCGTTTTCATGGTTGGAAGATCTCAGCACATCGATTAGAGATATCACCGGTAAGAAGCCATCGGTTGAGTCTCTAGAGACGGTAAAAAGCGACGGCCGACTCGTGATTCTCCTTGCTGAGCTAGAAACGCCCATCCTGATGAACCCGACTGAAGCTCAATTCAATGCAGTCAAATCACTTTGCATTGACTCAAAGGGTCTCTTGTGGGTGACCAAGGGTGGGATGGTGGAATGTAAAAACCTCGAGGCAAGCATTAATCCAGGTTTACTCCGATGCCTCCGCGTGGAGTATCAAGGCAAACGTCTTGCATCTTTCGATCTGGACTCGTCAGAAGAGAGCAGCACCACAGCACTTGATATTACAAAAGTCTTTTCAAAAGTCTTCAACTGGTCCAACAATGACTTTGCTCAGGACTTCGAATTTGCCATCCGTAACGGCAAACTCTTGGTTCCTCGTTACATCGTGGATGAAGAGCGAAACAAACAAGTATTTCACGACGGATCTTCAGAAACTGTGTCCATGACCGTTTCCTTTAATAATACCGAGCGATCTTTGAAGCTCGTTGCCGATAGGTTCGGAGCTGTCGAAAGCCTTGTCTTTGCAGACGGGGACTGGATAGGTATCCAAGATCTAAATGATGGCCTGGAAATCTCACCCCACGCTTTCGGTCTTGATTCGCAGCAACTTGTCGGTATTCTGGGACAGAGTGGCAAGAATATTCTTACCGAGTGTTCCGGTATAGTCACTCGACTCCAGCCTGGTGCATCCAATCGTGGCTTCAAAGTGGGCGATCGTGTTGTAGCACTTTACCCAGGATCCATCCAGAACAAAGTCATCGTTTCCTCCACCAAGGTCGCCCGCATCCCTGATGGTATTAGTTTTGAAGACGCTGCGTCCCTACCTCTAGCTTCAACAGTGGCTGAAGTAACTCTAAGAAGAGTGGCGAGGCTTCATAAGAATGAAACAGTGCTCATTCATGCTGCTAAAGGATGCATTGGCCAAGTTATCATTGACATGGCCAAAAGTATTGGTGCGCATGTCATAGTCATCGTCGGAACTGATGAAGAGGAAAGACTATCGATGGAACGCGCTGGCATCCCGGCTACTCACATTATCTCTGATCAGGATATGAAGCTTTCGTCCAAGGTGAATCACATCACCAATGGCCATGGATGCGAAGTTGTCGTGAGCTTGCTCAATGACTCTTTACTGAGAGCAAGCGCGGATATCCTTGCACCGTTTGGACGCTTCATTAATCTGGACGACCACGATGCAGAGAAAAAGAGCCCATTGGACCTCTCTTTACTGCGCCGCGGAGTATCATTCACTTCAGTCGATCTCATGTCTTGGTTAGAGCTGAAAGAGTTCGATCTGGAAGATATCCTGGGCGATCCTCTCCGAGCGTTGCAGAGCAACGCTAGTAACCCTGTTGTTGCGGTAAACACTTTCCCAGTATCTCTTGTGCATGATGCATACCGCGAGATAGCAGCCGGTAATGACGTTGGCAAAGTGGTGCTGACGGTATCACCATCCGACGTAGTCGAGGTAAGCCGTAGCGGACTTAATATGACATGGAATAGTAATGCTAACCTATTGTATAGGTAAAACCTCACATGAAAATGGCTGAGTTTCGTGAAGATGCATCATATCTAGTCGTCGGTGGTCTTGGTGGAATTGGACAAGCAACCTGTCACTGGATGGCTCAACGTGGAGTCAAAAACTTGATCATTCTCTCAAGAAGCGCAGGGGCCAAAGCATCATCCATGCAAAAAGTGTTGGCCAAAGAAGGGTGTACACTCAAGGCAGTCAGTTGTGACATCGCCAACAGCACTGATGTTGCACGCGTGATTGCAGAATGTGCCAAAGACATGCCACCCATTCGTGGTGTCATCCAAGGCGCCATGGTGCTTCAGGTGAGTTGTGCTTATTGCTCAAGATGACTTACGACTGAACTCATCTAGGATTCAATTCTCGAGCAAATGACGGCACAGGACTACATCAAAGCTAGCCGCCCGAAGATTCAAGGCAGCTGGAATCTTCACGAGCAGCTCCAGTCGCACGACCTCGATTTCTTCGTCATTCTCTCTTCAGTCGCCGCGGTTGTAGGATTTGCAAGTCAATGCAACTATGCAGCTGGGGGCGTCTACGAAGATTCTTTGGCGAGATATCGCACGCTTCGTGGTTTACCTTGCGTGTCGCTCGACATTGGTGTGGTACTCAATGTAGGTGTGGTTGCAGAGCACGACGCGATCGAGGAGAGGCTGCGCAAGTCAGGAAACACCCTGCTCAGCGAAGGAGATGTGATGAAGGCCATTGAGTCTTCTATTGTAAATCCTCCAGCGTCGGGACAGGTGATTATTGGCCTGAATCCTGGGCCTGGCCCTCATTGGGAGAACTCGGGCATGGCGCGCGACACCCGTTTCTTGCCTCTCAAGTATCAGCAGCAAAAAACGAGCGCAGTCACTACAGGTGGCGTCAGCGATTTGAGCAGTCTGATTTCTGCGGCCGAGTCCTTCGATGATGCCATGGGCGGAGTTCTCACAGCCTTGTGCGGCAAGTTGGAGGAGATTTTCCAGGTGACGGCTATCTCAACGGGTGATTCGGTCGCCGACATTGGCGTCGATTCTCTTGTTGCGGTCGAGTTGCGCAACATGCTTGCTCTGAAAGCGGGTGCTCAGGTGTCTATCTTTGACATCATGTCAAGCGCGTCGGTGATGGGACTGGCAAAGGTGGCAACTGGCAAGAGTACTTTCCTGAACGCTGACTTGCTCCCAAAGTAACGGAGAACTAGAAAGTCTGTCTCTGGTGTTTAGGAAAGGAGTTTACAAGGGAGTTTTGTCCTTGTAGAGTTGGATTTCATTGTCAATGTGATTTAGAACACGATTTCCTGATCGTCTATACTGCTCGCGTGTCAGTTCACCTCTGCAAGACTTCACAATTAGCTCAAAGATCTTTAACGCTGACATTCAGACGATAACTCTTTTTGATTAGAGATTTGGCTGCCAGATTGATCATTGCGCATAACCGCGCATTCCCATACTCTCGCTATATTGCCTCGGAAGCACACAGAAAGAAACCATCTTAGTCATCAAGTATCAAGAACGGCCTAGAGAGCTGTGATCAACTTCCCCTTATTTTCACCATCGAACAACTGCAACCACGTCTTTGGAACGTCCTCGAACGCGGTCTTGACAATGTGCTCCGTGCCCTCGATTTTGATCTTACCATGTCGCACAGCTTCAAGAAACGCCTCTTTGAACTCGGCCATTCTGGGAAAATAGTCCACCACCACGAATCCTCTAATGGTAAGCCGCATTGAAATGACCTAGTTCAATGTTAGCTCTTGAAATGCCGCAACTTCGCCATAAAGACTCACATTCGACCAATTCTTGATCCCTTCTTGCTCCTCAGGCGGCACATTCGACCTCGAGATTGCGCCACAAGCAACGATGCGCCCATCTTTGGCCATATAGCCCAGCATAGTACTCAATAGATCCCCACCGACATTGTCGAAGTATAAATCTGCGAGCCCGTCCGGCCCCTGCAGCGTAGCGTCCAACTCTTCGCGAAACGTCGCACTCTTATCTGCTCCAAGTCAGTCAACCTCCCCAACCACAGCCATGGAAAATGCAACAGCAAACTCACAGTCAAGACACAAATCCGCCCCCAATCCACACACCCACGCACACTTCTGCCGTCCCCCCGCAATCCCCACCACCCGCCGACACCCTACCACGCGCTTCGCAATCTGCACCACCAGACTCCCCGTCGCCCCACCCGCCCCACTCACAACCAGCGTGTCCGCCGTCCGCGCCCCTCCAACCTCCCGCGTCCCGAACCACGCCGTCAACCCATTCAGCCCCAGCGCGCCCAGCAGCAGCGTCGCCGGTAGCCCCGCGCCCGGCACCTCCGCGCGCACAACCTGCGCGGCCGGCAACACCACGTGCTCGGCCCAGCCGACGTTGGCGACGACGACGTCGCCCGCGGCGTACGCGGAGTCGGAGCTCGCGAGGACCTGCGCGAGGCCACGCGCGCGCATCGCGCTGCTGAGGGGCACGGGTGGGACGTAGAGGCGTTTGGGGTCGACGTGGGGTGAGATCCAGCCGCGTTGGGCGGGGTCGTTGGAGAGGTAGAGGGTGCGGAGGAGGAGGGCGCCGGGCTGGAGGGGTGGGAGGGGGGTGGTGGCGAGGGTGAAGGTTGGGTTGGGGCCGGTGAGGAGTGGGCGGCTTGAGTTGGGGTGTTAGTTGGGTGTCGGTGGGGCAAGGAGTAGAGCGTACGCAGTGGGCTTGGAGGATAGGAGCCAGTGGCGCGTGTGTGTTGGGAGGGGGGTAGATTTGTCGGTCATGTTGGGCAGGAGAGCGTGATGCGGGCTTTGGCGATGGGGTACGGTCTCGTGAGAAGCAGTATTGCAGATGAGCATTAGGGGGCCTATGAGTCGTCTACTTGTCTATCTGTATGTCTGCGTTGAGTCGAAGAAGTCGAGTCGAGCAACTCCGGTCGAGTGTCCGGAGTTTTACGTGGCAATCGAAATGGACTTTTGGCTCGATGATTTGGAGTACTACATAATCTGCTGTACCGAGAGACTATTTGCAACTAGCAGCGTAGCATGTTTTCGTGTTTCGCAGCTCTACTTGGAAACGATGGGATGGCCACCCGTGAAGAAGTTCTTCGGATCCCACTTCTGCTTGATATCCTTCAACTTGGCCACATTGCTGGCACCATACCATGCATTTGGTCCTTCATCGCCGTGTGCGTAATTAATATAGACGAGTAAATCGGTAAAGCCGCTGGCAGCTTGGAGCTTGGAACGCCACGTCTGCATGAAGCCGTTGACAGCACTGTCAAGGGAACTATCTGGGTAAATGTTGGAAAAGAGCCTGCTGGAGTCAGCGAAGAACAGTCCTTGGAAATGGTTGTGAGAAACTCACAGGTGCGACTTAATCTCGCGGCCAGGATAGACACCTCCAGCACCGGCATTGGCGACCGCCTTTGCCTCGGAGTAGCGCTGAATATTCAAAGTGCCTGCGTAGGTGGGATGCGCCGCAGAAAAAGCAGTAAAAGCATCGAAGTAGGCTTCGAATGTCGCCGCATCATTCTTCTTCAAGCCAATCGTGTACAAATTGTTGTATGTTCCATTTGTGCATGCAGAGGCAGCGGGAGCGCCGAAAAAGAGAGAGTCATCGAGCCCGGTCCACGGAACAGTGGTAGTCTTCGACACTAGCGGTTTAAGCGCCGTGAGCTGATCGATGTAAGGTTGAATGTCAGATTGAGGACCGTGCGAAACCAGGTTAGCGAGAATCACAGGCTAGACAAGACATCAGATCTGTATTCCCAAAATGTGACAGGAGAGAGTGGAGAAAAACTCACGTGCTGAGACGTCTTGTTATAAATCATGGACACTTGAGCTGTCAATGATGCTGGGATCGAATTGTCAAGCGACTCGACAAACTGGAAAAGCGAGCGGTTCGTGGGTGGTGCAAATATGAAATTGGCACTGACGGCATTGCCATTGTTTGTAGCGTCGTAAATGCGATATGTGGCAGAAGTAATGATGCCAAAGTTGGCGCCAGCGCCGCGGATTGCCCAAAACAGATCTGCATTCTCAGTGGCAGACACTGTGACCAACTTTCCAGACGCCACCACGACACGGGCTGAGACAAGAGAATCAGCAAGAGGGCCATGGAGACCTTGTAGAGTCCCGATGCCGGCACCGACGGCAGCGCCGTTCACGCCGACACAGGCAGCATTTCCCACAGCTGTGAAGACGGTCAATGTCTGTAGATGCGAGTGGATATATGTGAGTGGTAAACTTACTGATTTCCTTGCCAACCTTGTACAGGGCGGGAATAATCTGACCAAAAGTAACCGCACCTCCGACAGTCACAAGATTGTTTTGTGGGTCAATCTGCAGAGAGTCCAAAGTATCCAAATCAATTTGGAGAACGTTCTGGTAGTCAGCCAGTCTCGACGAAAAGCCATGACCAGTGGAGATTGGTAAGAACGGAATGTTATTAGCAGTAGCTACTGTAACCTATAATTGTGACATGGTAAGACGATGGGCGACGTTGGTCAAGGATGTTGGACGTACGATCTGCTGAACATCTTGCTCGGTAGCAGGCTTGATGGCACCACAGAATGTAGGCTGATCCCAGACAGTCCACCGACCAGGCACTTCAGCAGAGTAATTTGCCTGTGACGGGGAGAATATCTGCGCTTGCGGGGAGAGGTGAGGCGTGAAAAGTTGTGTCTCGCAGCAGCGAGCGGCAACGGCAAATTGGATCAGGCCAGCAGCAGCAGCGACAACGCTGGTAGCAGCGGTCCCGGTGTTGCTTTTCGCAAACATCATGTGTGGTATTCCTCAGCAAGGCGTGGCGGAATTATGAAAGCTTGGCAAGACAATCTAGGTCGGCAATGTGGACCACCATAAGAATCATCTGTCATATATGCAGCCCCTTGAAATGCTAAAGCCGGACTCAACATGATGTTAGTTCTCTCATGCCTTCTGAACAGACGGCAAGCACCGAAAAGGCGTGTGACTGGCATTGTGAGTGCGAGAGCAACTACGGCCGCCGCAGGCAAAGGCACAGGAGTTTTTGATTCTCCTGGGGCGCCGGCCAGGGGTTCGCTTAAGTCCGCCTCCGGAGTTTGACGACGTCTTGTTCCATGTGTTTGGTATGTCCCGTCAAATTCGAAGCAGCATTTCTGACAATAATCTAACCAGATAAACCGCCAGTACTTGATACGAGAAGTATCCTTGGCTTTCTGTGGGTGCAACTCTCCCCTCGTACCTGGGCCGATATTGCAACTTTACCTGGTCTAGCAGTGGCCTCTCAAGGCTACACAACACTCAAATCTCTAATCTCTAGACATCGAAAAATGTCCTCAATCAAGTATATCGAGCGCGTGGCGCTGGTCGGAGTAAGCAAGTCCTCACGAGAAATCAAGCATGCGCCTGATGACGACAACGGCGGCGGCAGTGGCTGACTGACACGGCGACAGGCCACGGGTCACATTGGAAAGCACTTTGCGGAAGAGCTTGTCAAGACTGGGAAGCATTCGGTGCGGGCGCTGACCCGCTTTGGCAATTCCAAGGCATTCCCGCAAGGTGTCGAGGCGGTCGAGGTTGATTACGACAAGGAAGAAAGCCTTGTGGCTGCTCTCAAAGACCAGCAGTTTCTCATCATCACCCTGTCGGTCCGGGCGCCACCCGCGATCCATGAGAAGCTCGTCAAAGCGGCCTCGGCAGCCGGTGTGCCGTATGTGATGCCGAATGTGTACGGGAACGACCTGCAGCACAAGCAGCTGCGCGAGCAGGACCTCTACGGTGCCGCCGCGCTGCAGCGATGTCTCAGCATCGAGAAGCAGGGCAACACGGCCTACATTGCCATGGTGTGTGGTTTCTGGTACGAGTGGAGCCTGGCCATGGGCGAGCAGTGGTTTGGTTTCGACATCAAGGCGCGCACGGCTATCTTCTTCGACGAGGGGACCACACGCATCACTGTGTCTAGCTGGAGCCAATGCGCGCGGGCTGTGGCTTGCCTGCTTAGCCTGCCGGAAAGTGGTGGTGAGCCGGCGGTGGCACAATGGAGCAATAAGCCGCTGTACTGCGGCAGCTTCACCGTCAGCCAGCGTGACATGCTCGACAGCCTGCACCGCGTCCTGGGCACGGCGGACAGCGACTGGACGATAAGCCATCAAGCCAGCGTCGAGCGATACCAGGAAGGCTTAGCGGAGCTTAAGCAGGGGGTCATGACAGGCTTTGCCAAGGCCATGTACACCAGGGTGTTCTGGCCGTCCGGTGGGGGCGACTTTGCCTCATCCCGGGGGCTGGCCAACCGGGCCATTGGGCTCGGGGAGGACAACCTGGACGAGGCAACTCAACGCGCGGTAAGCCTCGTTCAGAGCGACTGGAATCCTTTTGCGTAGCGAGAATGATAACAATAGCTACATCTTTCGCAGGTTGAATGCAACATCACGGCAGCAAAGCGTCGGGTGGCGTGGCCGCGACGCTTGTGCCAAAGCTTGTCAATGGTTGCAAAGCAAGTGCAGCCCATGGGGATGCAGAGGCGGTGGGCCTGCATCTATTTCACTTTCATTTAGAATAGCTCGTCCGGCCGACACCTGCCTGTTCAGGGTCTGCCAAGCAGCAAGACGGCACGTTCTGTCCAACCACGCGCCTGGCTGAGGCGCTTTGTGCTTCGCCAGAAAGTCAATTGGCCTAGTACCCACAGCAGCCGCATCGGCAGCCAGGTTGTCCTGCCGAGAGTACCGAGCTTCTCCCCTCGCTAGACCCGAAATACGAAGATTTCCGAAGGAAGATCAAGACGCCTTGCCCGAGCTTGTGCCGGTTTTATACTCTTAGCGGCGGGTATGGCGTCTAGGCCATGGACCCTTGCAACTTGACATGATTTTGGTTGTAGGTAATGTCTTTACCCCTTGGTGGCCGAGCTTGGCTGATTGCAGCGAGCAGTGCCAAATGCACCACAGGGCCGACTGTCAGCCCGGGTACCCCAAGTGGCCAGCATATAGACAGGCAAGAAGCATGGCGTCTACCCCGTATAGTCCCGGGACCCATATAATCACGTCCTAGCGCCGTCATGGCGAGGGCGCCAGAGTATACTTTACATCCGAGCTCGCCAGACCGCTTATGCAAAGTCATAGAAGACGACCAGCCAGACAGCTCGGGTGAGCTACGAGATTGACCGGGGGCCGAGTTTTAGCTGCGGGTATGGCGTCTATGGGCTCAAGACTGCGCCCAATTGGAGTTACTTAAGCGCCGTTATTATATCAAGTCCGCTGACCCCCGCCATGCACGCCAGCCTGCCTGACTACGGCGGATACGAACGCACGGACTGGCGGTCTCTTCCTCGTGGGATTAGGCACAGAAAGCAACCAGGGTCTCAGCGTAGCGCCCGCCCCAACTTGTGTGCTCCAGTGGCGCTGAGGATGTGCAAGCGAGGACGGGTTGGCTAATACGAGCCTTGTTCATCAGCAGCGCACATGCTAGCCTTGTGGTTGCAATGCATTTCGGGCAGATGCAACACAGCGAACCTCACACGATAAGCATGTAATTTTTTATAACCACCACCCGACGCCGCGGACTCTGGCCGGATGGTCTCGCCATCGCACCACAGCTGCAACAATGAGCCGACGCTCCTCGCCCCCGTCGTCGCTGGGCACTGCGCCCTCCAAACCACCACGTCAGCAGCCCGGCCTGGCGTGTGATGAGTGTCGAGTTCGCAAGCTGCGCTGCGACCGCGGCCAGCCAGAGTGCGGTAGCTGTCGGTCGCTGGACATTGCCTGCCACCGAAACACCATGCGACAGCCCCGCGGTCCCAAGACTGGTCACATTACACTTCTCAAAGCTCGTATCGGTGGGTTCTCGATGCTCTCTGGCGATGTTGTTGGATAAACATGGCTGACTTGGCCGCACGTGGCAGCCGCCCTGGAGCGTCGCCTTGGAGAGGACAGCACCTCTGCCGACGACTATGACGAGAGCAGTGATCCAACTGGCGCTGGCGTTAGCAGCCAAGGTGTCGTACCTCTGCCACCTTCTGAAACGACTCTCACAGAGTGCGACAACCTCGAAGGTCCATCTACAGCTGCTACCGGTCCTCGTCCCTCGACTATGCATTTGGACGAGGCCATGCAGTACATTCAATCAAATGATCCTGCCATGAATCAGCCGGCCCCGGAGAACGAATACTTCAATACCATGTCTGACTTCTACTGTCCAGACTTCACGGGCAACTTCGACAACAGAGCCTGGTCTGTTCCGCATGCTGACTTTGTTCTCAACTCTCACGCCGGAGGGGTGGCGAACGATGATGCCTCAGTCGGCCCGCCTGGCCAGCTCGTGACCCCACCGCCTTCAAGCCTGCAGCAAAACCCTTTGCACGACTATATGAGCGTTGGTCCTACCTTTTCGTGGGGTACTCCTCCGCTCGAAGAACATTTGCAAAGATCCGAAGCCAGAACCACATCTGTGAGCAGCAGCAGCACCACCGCCAGCAAGCCAGGCTCCTACCTGTCTTCATCAACATCAACACACGAGGCAGTGTTTGCCGAAATACCCCCCCTAATTCGTGCAGACTTGTAAGTCTGCCCTTCTTGCTCTTTTGCATCACTTCTGACCAAGTCTGCAGGGACCACCTCTACTTCGACCGCCTCCATCCATGCCTACCCTTGCTGCACCAAAACCGATACTTTGCCAGGGTCTCCAAGCCCGACTCACAGCCTTCATCCTTCACAGCCCTACAATGTGCCATGTGGACCCTGGCCTCGTCAGTTGGTACACAATTCCGCAACATACAATCGCGACTGTACACCTACTCGCGTAGTCTACTCGTGAATTTTGAGTCTACCGAATTACCTGACGCGATCCCCATAGAACATATTCAAGCCTGGATGTTAATAGCCATCTATGAGATCACCCAAGCTGACTTTCAGCTTGGCTGGATCACCGCAGGCCACTGCTTCCGTCTCGTTCACCTTGCCAACCTGCATCAACTCGACGACGCTGTCGACGGCAAAGCTTCGACTCTGCCAGATAAGGAGACGTGGACATCCCTTGAATCTAAGCGTCGCACATTCTGGATTGCCTATATCCTCGATCGCTGCATCAATCTGGTCAATCAGCTACCACTCACCCTGACCGAACAGATCATCCGGACCAATCTACCCGCCCCCGAACGAGCCTTCCAACAATCCAACCCCACATCTACCTCGACCATTACAGATGCCATGGCCCGTCTCGACGAGCCGTATTCTTCTTTCACCGACACTATCATCCTCGTCACCATCACAGGCCGCTGCCTCTCCCTGCAGCACAGCCACAACGCTGAGCAGCCCGATTCTGTCGCCCGTATGGACTGGCTCGACAGGATCCTTGCGCGCAAGATACCCACGCTGCTCCAGCAATATGCACAGGTCGAGCAAGCACCTTTCTTGCTGTTGTTCACGAGCATGATTGCATACGCTACACGGCTCCTTCTATGCACTCCGTCGTTGCCTAGATGGAGGGAAAAGGCGGCCGAGGCAGTTGGTGGAATTGTGGAACTGCTCGCCGACGTGGGCGAATATAATTACTTCAAGGTTAGTTTCTCTAGTCCTGTCCCGGTGCTTGTCTTCCAGCACTAACATCTGAAAACTGCCAGATCCATCCTTTTACGCCCATCCCGCTGTTTGTCTGCGCAAAGTTCTTGCGCTCGCAGGGGAAACAGGATCCAATGCTCCAGGGGCAGTATGCAAGACTTTTCAAAGCATTGGGCCTTCTCTGTAGCGTCAATAAGTTGGCAAGTACTTGCAAGGTTAGACTAGAGCTTGGCAACAAGATACGATAACGAGACACGAATCAAAAATACCCCGGCTGAACAGATAAAGAATGTGTCCTTTGATAGAATGATAGACTGAGAATCTGGACAGCTGCAGTGTCGTGTCAGGAATTAATTCTCGGACCATCATCAAGATCAGGTCACTGTGCGAGGTGTGCGACACGCAACATGCCAGAAGAAGACATACTTTCTATCTACATCTGAATTCAACCTGAAGCAGCGCCGGTGGCCAAATGCCTGAGCCTGTGCAGTTAACAAAATCCCAGCTGAAATCACTTCAAGAACCCCTCCTCTCTCCATGTATTCACATATTTCACCACCAACTCCCTACCCACAGCCTTGATATTCCGGAACGACTTTGAATGTTCCTTTGCATGCGTCGTATCAAGAACCAAATCCCCACACGACATGCGTATGAAGTGAGCCTCCAGGAAATCAGCAAGCATAGCAGCTGGGTTGTCCTTTGCGGCGACCCGGACCTGCGCATCCCTGACCCGCCGCAGCCACTCGTCGAACGCGACAACCCCAGACTGAGGAATGCCAAGCGTGCTCGAGAGCACGGAGATCATATCGACCCACGGCTGCCGGACGGGGTTCTCAATATGATACATGGCATGCGGCTCATTCTCAGCCAGCGCCAGCTCGCCCAAAGTAGCCGAGACGTCGTTGACAGGGCACCAAGACAGATGCTACAGCGCTGTTAGCAAAATCATACGCGGCGAGAATTGAGCTTCAAACTTACGCCTTTGAGGTCCGGTAAGGCCTTGATTGTCTGGGAGGACTTGATCACGAACGCAAGGTGCTCGACGGGATTCCAGTAGCCGCTCGTTTTGGAACCCGTGATTTGGCCGATGCGTACGGCCATGGCCCGGAATGATGCTGGGTCTTTACGGAGTGTCGCCTCGAGGAGATGCTCGCAGACGAGTTTGGCGTCGCCGTAGCCCGACGGAAGCACGGAGGCTGCATCGAACTGCTGCTCTGGAACGAGCGGATTGTGGGTCAACAGGGGGTGGAATCCGGCTGTTGCAATCGACGACACGAATTGGAAAGTGATCTTCGGTGCTCCTGGTGATCTATGGCTGGCAGCGGTGCGAGCCAGATCGATAAGGTTCCTCATGGTTTTAAACTGCGCCTCGAATGCCTTGATCGGACGAGTGAGACTCATAGGCCAGGCATTGTGAACAATGTGCGTGACATTCTGGGATATTTCCGCGTACAGGATATCAGAGAGGCCAAGGAAAGATTTGGAAGTGTCAGTTTCCAGCATCGTGAGTTTTGCCAGGTCTTTGGCAGACAGAGACAACCCTCGAGACTCTAGAGCCTGATGCTGGCGTAGGGTAGCGTCGATGCTACTATGACGGTTGAGACAGATGACATTGGAGATACTTGGCTGTGACGCAAAGTATGCAACAAGATGTGACCCAAGGCTTCCAGTGGCTCCCGTGACGACTACGTATCCGCCTGGTGGAGATGTTGGCTCCATGATTTGAGGCCGTTGCGTTGGCAGAGCAAATCCTTCGGCGTACTGATTGACGAAAGCGTCTATGGCTTCTTGACGCAGAGCAATGTCAGTAGATTGAATGGAAATAGGTGATGGTTGCAACGGTACCGGAAGACGTGATTGACTAGAAGCAAGCGCTACAATTACGCGCTGTATCCCGGCTTCGGGCAAGAGGCCATCAGTCCAATCGACATGTCCGTACCCGCTCGCTCTCAACGTATCTGCCCACCTTTCAGCCGGTGCCAGGGCGTGCTTGCGGCCGTCATCAAAGAGCCACCAGCCCTCGACCAGACCGAACACGAGATCAATCCAAGGTATAGTCTCTGTCATCTCCAACATGAGCAATACACCGTCAGGGCGTAAAAGCTGGTGGATGTTGCTGGTAGATTGCGCAAGATTGTGCGTGGCGTGGACGCAGTTGGTCGCAAGGACAAGATCCTGGCTGTGGAGCAGTGCCTCAGAAGGAGCCTTTTCGATATCCAGAACCTTGAACTGCATAAATGGGTAGTTCTTGAACCTCTTGCGAGCACCAGCAACAAGCGAAGAGGACAAGTCTGTTACCGTATACTGGATCGGAACGCCGATGCTAGCTAGGAGGGGTACCAGTTTTGAAGTAGTCCCACCAGTGCCCGCGCCCATCTCCAGGATGTTGATTGTGCGACCCTCTTTGGGAAGGCAGGAGAAGAGCTGCTCCAGGAAATACTCGATTTGCTTCAGCCAGGCTACGTTGATGGGAGATTTCGCATACATCCCGGACACGACCTCCTTGCCCTTGGGATCGGCGAACAGCAGTTGAATTCCTTCGATTTTGCCAGTCAGGCAATCAACCAACTTGCATCCGGTTAAAAACGTCAGCTGATGGTCGTAGCTGTGATCCGGATACCTCTGTACAAGTTCCCGAAGCATGTCCTCTGCAGACGCAGCCGGCAACGGAAGATTGGTTCGCGTGCATTCTTCCCTATCAATGTGAATAACACCCATGTCGGCAAGGAAGCTATATAGAAACTCGACAAGCTGTTCATGTTTGGGTAGATACTTAATCCTTGGAAGGACATCCCCTGAGCGAGACCCCCGGAGGGAGCAACCGAGCTGTTCGAACGCATCCGCAATCATAACCACACACATCTTGTTCGACAGCGGCAGTACGTCATTCGAGTAACCAGACAACTTGTAGTCGCGAATGAACTGGTCAGTAGCTGCTTTTGTCTTACTGAATACTTCAATGATGGTCGAAGCAGGTAGGCCTTCGTTTGCAGGTGCGGAGTGACCATTCAATCCAACGAGACTTGACACTGACTCGTTTTCATCATGATGGCCATTGGGTCCATCCACTCCATTGATTCCGTTGGTCGTCGAATTGTTGCGACTTGTTCCATTTATGAGTGTAGAGTGTCCATGATCTCCATTAGAGAGCTTAGGCATGAAGACTGGATGTTGTGCACCAATCGTAGTCTTGGAACTTATCACTCCATTTGTACCATTGATCGGATGGCCAGTAGGGTTCTCAGTACTGTCCGTTGCAATGGATGTGTCGGTCGTGGGTCCAACCACTGCCTGGACCAAAGTGACAAGGCTTTGGAAATCTGTCAGATCCATGAGATCTGAAGAGTCGATGCTGATACTGAATAGGTTCTCAATCTCTCGGGTCAATTCCATGGCCATGAGCGAGTCAATTCCAAGGTCTACGAGATCTGAAGACGATTGGATATCGGTGGTCTCAAGTCCAAGAATGTCGCATAGAAGATCTCTGACTCGGACTGATACGTCATTTCGTTCAGATTTGACATCTTTCCCTGTCTGTATATGAGGGGACTCTTGAGTTTGTTGAATGTTGACGGCACGGTTGCTACTAATTGCCGCGGTAATCTTGTTCTCTTGAGGTACAACGTGAGCTGCAGGAGTCTGTGACTCTGGGCTCATTTTCCCTAGCATCAACGCCAAGCGGGCACGCGGGATCCGCGCATAGTGAATGCCCAGTACGACTTCCATCAGCTTTTCAGTATCGGCATCGAATACAAAAACATCGCTGATGTACTCCTTGGTGCTCAAACGATGGTGACGCGCCAGAACTTCCCAAGTCTTGGGCTTACAATTCTGCCAAATGCCAGGCGCAGTGATGATTTGATCAATGCGGTCTGAAATGAACATCTCGCTGTCAGGAAGGTCTGTCATGCAGTTCAAGAATATTCCTGCCACTTGACAGAAGTTGTCGGCAAGACCAAAGTCAAGCATGGTTTCTCCTTGATGTTCGGCTATGATACGCCCTGCAGATTCCTCGGATGTACCTGCTAGTTTTTGAAGCCCGCGGTAAAGCGTATGCTGGTATTGGACGGTTCCAGAAAATGCTCGGTAGATGTTGTGATTTCCTAAAATGGCTCCATTCGACGCATTACCATCAAGAAGCTCTGAGCATCGTTTCTGTGATACTTGTCGCTCAAATTGTGCAAACCTTTTCTGAAATACAGTGTCATCTTGACTTTGGAGAGCAAGACGGCCAGAGACATAGACCGTAGCAGCCTGGTTCGACTTCGCATTAGATCCGAAGATTTTCCATGCCCACGCATTGGCGTCCCCGACAGAAGATTCAAAGTCGAGATAGAAAACTTTGGCGTCGTCGATTGTCATCGGCACATGGCTTTCCATTCCCAAAAGCTCAGGTTGTAGGTCTTTTCCCTTGGGGGTCGCAACAAGTTCGTTAAGGGCACCTACAGCAATGGCAAGCTGGAGTGTGCTAGGGCATATTGGAGCCGTCTGAGCTATAACATGTGCGGAGACATACTCAAGATACTTGTCACCAGTAGTGTTGACCAGAAACCGTGCCTTACCCTCTTCGCGTCTAATCAGCGTCCACAAACCTTTTCGGGGTGATGAACCTTCAGCTTCGCTTGCTACCTTGACCAGAGTTCCTTGGGGTCGGACCAAGTCTAGCCAATGCTTCGAGTTCTCGAACTGGTATGGAGGAAGAATGACCGTGTCGTAGGATGAACTTTGGGACGAATGGTGAGTCCAGAACGAGACACGCAGACCTTGCTTCCACAAACTCATCGCAACTTCGGTGATAGAGTGCGCCCCAAGAGTGGTACTCAAGTTGACTGACAGGAAACGAGGATCTTGAACCAAACCAAGAGCACGGCTGGCCATGTTGACAATTGTGGAATTGGAGCCGGCTTCCAGCCAGATAGCATTCGTGAACTTTGATGCCAGACGTTCCACAGCGTGGTGAAAGTAAACAGGATTCCTCAAATGGGTTGAAGCATAACCAGGGCCGAAAGAAGATGAAGAGTTTTCTTTGTTAGCTTTTTCCAGGGGAATTACTGGCTCTCTGAAAACAAGATCCTGATCGATTGAATCAAGGTGCGGTAGAAGGGAATCCACGAGCGCAGAGTGAAACGCATGTGTAACTTTGAGCTGTTTGGTCTTCACGCTTTCAAAAGGTCCGCCACTGTTAGTCAGGCTTTGTAGGACCTCAATAGATTTTGCTGGACCTGCAAGTGTGAACGATTGTGGACCATTAATGCACGCAATTACAGTGGCTGGTTCTCGTTGGAACTGACTGTTGACCTCGGCGAGCAGATGCTGAACAACTTTCTCATTTGTTTCAACAGCCAGCATAAGTCCTCTCTCTCGTGGCCAGTGTTCTTCAATAATTCGAGCGCGTCGAGCAATAAGCTTAAGGGTATCCCTAACGCTAAGCACACCAGAAATGCATAAAGCTGTAATTTCGCCAAAGCTGTGGCCGACAACAGATGCGACTTTGACACCACAATCAATCCAGCTCTTTGCTGAAGCATATTGGCTCGCAAATAGCATTATCTGCAGCTTGACAATATCATTCGAAGGAGTCTTGTTGAAAATTTCAGGAAAAATGCTTGAGTATCCTAGGGCGAGGATAGTGCTATTGCAATAGTCGAGGTGGTCCCGGAATATTTTGACTTGGTTGTAGATATTTTTGTCCAAGCCAATCGATGTAGAGACCTGGCCCCCAAAGCACAAGATAGCTGGGCGTTCCACAGGTCGAATTTGTATGCTTGGGAGGCCTACCTGGATGTCTGAAAAAGTACCCAATTTGTGTTTCAGCTCTATCACATCACTGCAGCTGAAGATTAGGGATCTCGGCAGCGCGTGGTTTGACTGTTGATACAAATGGTACGACAAACTGTCAAGATTGAAACGTCCATTGTGGGATTGCAAGTAGGCAAGTAGCTTGGAGCAGTACCTTTGCAAACTTTGATCATCCCGGCCACTCAACCAGATGGGTAATTTGAAAGCTTGCGGCGACTCTGAGAGTGAAAATGATGCACCCACATCTCGATGCATAGGCGATGGCTGAGTTATTAATAGAGAAGCGTTGGAGCCCGATGCTCCGTAGTTGTTGATGAGAGCAGCGCGGAGCTCATCTTCCCATGGACGAAGGCTCTTAGAGATCTCGATATTGTCCAAGGATGTTGGATTGACAGCGGGATTGAGTGAATGGAAGCTAGCCTGTGGAGGAATAGCACCCTTGTTGATCATTAGTAATACCTTAATAAGGGCCACAATGCCCGATGCTGATTCAGTGTGTCCAATAAGGCCTTTGACTGAGCCTAGAGATAAGCTTCCGTTGCGTGCTCCGCCGCAAAAAGCGTTGCGTACTCCGTTATACTCGGCTGGATCTCCGACTTGGGTCCCTGTACCGTGAGCTTCAACAACAGAGATTTGCGCAGGTATGAGTCCAGCTCGTCGAGTCACATCTTGGAATAGTCCGGACAGCGACCTTGCGCTGGGTACCGTAATGCTCGCGCAGTTTTCGTTCTGATAGACTGCCGACGCCGCAATGACTCCCAGGACGTGATTGCCATCCCTACGAGCGGCCGAGAGCTTCTTCAGGAACACAGCTCCAACACCCTCTCCTGAGCGTAACAATCATCAGTCTCGTTATTTGTGAAACATGGCATACAGTAGGAACTGTGCGACTCACCTCTGCAATAGCCGTCAGCGTTCACATCAAATGGTTTACATTGTCCTGTTGGACTCAAAAAGGAGGCTCCGGCCAGATTTTGAAACCACTCTGGACTAGTCATAACGTTGACTCCCCCAGCTAGGGCAGCCGTACACTCGCCGGATATGATGGCGCGACAGGCCTGGTGAATTGCAACTGCCGAAGACGAGCAAGCAGTATCAATAGTTAGACCAGGGCCAGTCCAGCCAAAATAGTGACTAATTTTACCAGCAACAAAAGCTTTTAGGTTTCCTGTCGCTGTATATGCTGTTGCAGCGTGACATGCTACATTGTTCTCATAATCGCCAAGACCGACTCCAATATAGCAACCAATCTGGTCTTCCGTCGGATTGAGATTGAAGTATCCTGACTGTTCAACTGCCTGATACGCAACCTCAAGCATGAGACGCTGCTGTGGATCAGTTGATGACGCTTCTCTGGCTGTTTTACCGAAAAATTTATGATCGAAGGCATCATGCTCAGAGATGAAGTTGCCATACCATTTTTTGCCGGAGTCGTTTTTTCGCCACGGTGTCTCAAACTGAAAGCGCTCTGCTGGTACTTCTTGATGCTGTGATTTTGCCTCGCAAAGAATATCCCAGAATGCTTCAACATCGATGGCCCCAGGAACGCGACAAGCCATTCCCACAACTGCTATGCTCTCCTCAATCTCAATCTTGGGAATCAGAGATGCAAGCTGAGGCAATCCTTGGGTGTTTTCCAAATTTGGATCGAAAATTTGGCTGAACCTAGATCCAAGCTTCTTCCGAAGCCACTGTGGAGCACATCTTTCTTGCCCAAAGCAAAGGCACAGGGACCGTGAGTCTTCCGATCCCCCTAGCACAGAAAAGGCCTCGATCCAATTTGATTGCTCGGAAAGCATCGAACAAGCAATTTCACGATGTAGTTCGACATTTGTGAGGTACCCGGTTCCCCGATTTGATCGTGTAGGAAAATGTAGTTGTGAAGAGTGTGGGAGCCGAAACAGTGGGTTACTTTCCAAAATATTGAGATATCTTTGAGCTTCTGTGGCGTTTTTAGAATTATGGAATGCTCCATGGAGTGGGATCGCCGCAACTGCTAGATTGGCTTTCTTGAGCTGCTGTGTGAGAGTCGTAAATGTTGCTTCAGGACTTGTAATGGTTGCTCGCTTCTCTTCGCTCAGGACTGAGATATAAGCCTTCAATTTGTTAGACCGAACAAGTCATCGAACTCTTATGATGGTTCCACTAACCTCAGGGAAGATCTGTAATACTTGATCTAAGTCCAGTCTTCCTTCGCTCGAGTTCCATCCAACAGTCATCGAAGCCCATGGACCGTGTCCAGACTCTTCACCATTCTTGGCGTCGATGAAAGCTCCTAGTGCCATGGCTAATCGGAGCGCTGTAGCCCCGTGTTCTTCCAACTGTAGTCGCGTTTTGGCGCAAGAGACTGCTGCAGCGCTCAGCATTCCTGTGCAAAGACCCAATGTTTGAGCATGGTGCCGAAAGGGGAGGCTTGAGCTGCTGTTGCTAGTAGTTGAGGGTTGGAGGATATCCATGAGGGACGAATATTGAGTAAGGTGATTTGCCACCACAAGTGGTGTGAGTATAGTGTTGCACAGAGGTATAGACAGATTCGGTAAATCCCCTGTTCTTACCCATCGACTCAAGACATCCAAATGTGACTTGCCATCAAACTTTTCTAGCATAGGCGCCGATCTCGAGATGGTAGCCCAGTGCTGTGGAAGCTGTAAAAGAGTATTGACAATCCATTGAAGACTAGGATCTCTTGTCAATTTTGAGCGTAGCTCTTTCGCATATTGCTCGTCGAGTCCCAAAGTCTGTGGCCCAAATATGAGAGTCAAATCATAATCACCCTGCTCCAATGAATGTATAGGCGACATGGTGAAGTAATGTTGTAATGTCAGATCGATTCCTCTTTTCCAGAGATCAAACACCCATCACAGGAAAAAAATCTATAGAAGTGCACATCGTGGCGAGCGACTACCGGGTAGAAGGCTACCCTCTCATACTGTCGCATTTGTCCTGCCGCATCAGCTCAGCATGGACAATGTCTCGTCCTTCCCCAAACGGAGTTTTCCGCAAGTCCGGTACATATTCAAGCTTGGCAGTTTGATCAGATCAAAATAGTCACTGTACCCTTGTGCCGCTCCGAGATAAAAATAAATATTGTCCAATACGAGGTGTCCAAACGGGGGTTTCGAGCGGACTTTCTTTTGTGCCGCCGATCATGCCGGTCATCCAAGTCAAAGGACAAACCGTTAGTAGAAGATAAGTGGTTTTTGTGTCTTGTTTTTCACGATAACCGAGAGCCAAAGGACCAGCCTGAGGGTCACTCATCCGGACTTGAAGGATTACCATAGTCGCAAATGCAATATAGTCGCAGTGCATCCACAGTAGAAGAGAATTTACAAAACCTTTTCTGAGTTCCCAGGACCTATCATCATTACAAATACACGTTTCGCATGCTTTTGACATAAGTCCGCTCTAGCTCTTGCTGCACCAAATCGACACAAATTTCACCCCAAGTCACGCCAACTGTCTCAACATGGGCAACTGCAATGTGCTGGTTTTCTTTACCCGCAAGCCGAGTGTCTCCATTGACGATTTTCGCGACAATTTTGAAAAACATCTACTCCACATGAAAAAGGTTGCCGGCAGTGCATTTCCAACTAAGCACACACGAATCTATCTAAAACGCAACGAGGACGATTCTGTCCGTATTGTGTTCGGCGAGCCGACAGACTTCAATTTCGACGGCATTGTGATCATGGAATTCGAGGATGATGCACACAAGGACCTGTTCTTGAAGCGCACTCACGTACCCGAGGAGATGGATGGGTTTGAGGCAAACCCATATCTGCCAGACAGGAACAAGAGGCGCGTGGCAAGAATCAGCCACATTTGCGTGACTGAGGCTGATTGAAGGCTTTGAGGAAGAAAGTTTACCTGCGTTGTCGGAATAGCATATGAATGTTCATGACAAAATTATGTTTGCATAAATCAAACATCGAAGATCATATGAGATGGTCCTCGTGGGACCATTCGCTCCTTCGGGCTAGTGCCGTGTACATACCCGGACTTTTTGCTTGTCCGGCTGGGCTTCCACTATGCCAAGCATATATGTACAATCTTCCACCAAAGACACGAATACATTAAACTCGCAAATGCCTGTAGAAGGTTTAGACAATATCTCTTCATCATGCAGCGAGAAATCAAAGACGAGGCCAACGTCGGTGGCAGACCCAACGGTATCGTTAATTCGCAGGCTCAGCGGCCCCCCTCGAATGCAGTAGGCGGTAAGGCGGCACTACTAAATGTGAGTAATTCTTGAAGACTCTGTTGCTTCTAGAAGTTATGAGCTGATTACAAGTAAGGTTATCCGGGATCAATTTTCCATTTCAACGTGGCTATGCCTTGGAGGCTTGATACAAGCCTCCCTTTTCTGGCTTATAGGTCGACACGCTGTGATTGCTACGGGAGCTCTCCTGCTCTACAAATTTGTCTATGTGCGGTTGATTGTATCCGGATTGCTAAGAGATACTTCTAGAGATGGGATTACAATGGGCAAGTTCACAGCTCAAATCCCAGACTCAACCGGGTTATGCGGCAAGCCTTCCAATACCGATGTTGTCGTATTTCTTTTGGGAACAAGGTGTAATCATCCCCTCGGATTATTTGCCCCGGGCTACAAAGATCTAGGAGGATATTTCCAACAGATGACTGAGAGCCTCGATGCATATGCTGAAGATTTCGACTATTTGGGAATGACATCCTGGATCAATGCAAGCGACCGTACAACAAGCTCTGAACTCTTGTATATCTGCTACTTCAAGACTGTCGAAGGCCTGCACCGATTCGCGCATAGTTCTCACCATCGTAAAGGCTGGGACTGGTGGACGCGTCATACCAAACAGTATCCCCACTTGAGCATCTTCCATGAGACATATCATGTTCCCAAAAATCATTGGGAGAACATCTTCATCAATTATCACACATCAGGAATCGCAAGTACTTCACACAGAATCATCTCAGAAGAGACCGGGCAAACGTCATGGACTCGGTCTGTCGTCGACGCGAGCAGAGGTGTGCTACGGACGAGTAATGGAAGACTGGGTCGCTCAGATGGTGATGAGCATGATCAGTACGCAGACGGAAATAAGCAAGTGTGAAGTGTGTAGAACCATGTGTAACATGAGATAGTCAAAAATGCATGATGTGCTCGTGTCCAATGTCTTACCAGCAATTTGCGGACTTTCGGAGTTCACGTCCGTTTCGTCATGTAAAAAGGGACAAGCCTCAATCGACCTTTTGATGTGTAGTCATGCTCTCGATATAAGGACTATTTGCCAAAAAGACTGAATCTTCCTGTATTATCGCTAGTCAGGAGCAACGTTCTATTAGTATGGTCCCACTACCGGAGCCCCTGTTCGAAGACGTGGTGGGCCAATTTCCGCAGCTCAAAACTTACAACCATGGCCTCGCCATGTTTGCCCAACCCGACACTATCACTCGTGGAGACATTATGAAGGCCATGGAAAGTGCAACCGCAAAGATTGTGGAGGCAATACCTTGGCTCGGACAACAGGTCATCCACGAAGGAGCCAAGCCTGGAGATTCTGGAACTTTCAAACTCGCCCCATGGCCAACGGATGCACCCAAGAATACGCTCATACGTTACAAAGATGTTTCAAAGGTGTGTGAAAGCTATAACGATATTGTTGCAGCAAGAGGACCGGCGTCCATGTTTCCTGGAGACGTCCTGTGCCCCGTTCCTGGGTTTCCCATGCGATATGATGAGAAGGAGATTGGACCAGCACCTGCGGCGGTGATGCAGGTCAACTGGATCAAGGGCGGATTGATTATTGTCTTTTCTAATCAACACAACGTGATGGACGGCTCTGGAATCTTCCAGTTCATCGCACTTCTCTCCTACACGATGAATGGACTACCCGTTCCTGAAAGCGCTATTGCCAACGGAAATCTGGATCGTGCGCGAGTCATCCCTCTCTACCGTCCAGATGAGGAGGTTCTTGATCACAGCCATTTCCTCGCAGCCAATGCTCCCCCGCCGCCACCAGCACCAGCAGCTTCCTCCTCCTGGAAATACTTCAAGCTCTTACGTTCCGCAATACCCACCATCAAAGAATTGGCTACCAAAGACGCTGTCCCCGATCCCACAGTTCCTTTTATTTCAAGTAATGATGCCGTCAGTGCTCTCTTCTGGAAACGCCTTGCCATCGCTCGCGTTCGCCGAGGCATGGACCCCAAAGCACGCTCCAAGTTTTCACGCGCCATTGATGCTCGCCACGCCATGGGCGTTTCCCACGAGTACATGGGTCAGCTTGTATACATGTCACCCGCATATCTCACCTACCAAGAGGTCGTCGATCTCCCCTTGTGGCAAATCACACAGCATATGCGCCGTGCCTTGAACGAGTCGAACACTCCACATGCCATTCGCAGCTACGCAACATTTGTGTCGCGTATTAAGGACAAGAACGAAATTGCTTATGGAGGTCCATTTAATCGCGAGACGGATATTGTGTCGTCTTCTATGGCGCAGGCGTCTGTGGTGCTCAAGTTTGGTATCCTGGGCATTCCCAGTCTAATTCGCCGGCCTACACTTGCACCACTCCCTGGAACATTCTACTTTTATCCACCGGAAGCAGACGGGAACTTGAATATTCTTGTGTGTATGAATGATGCAGATATTGATGCACTGGTCCACGATGAGCAGTGGAGCAAGTTTACTGAGTACGTTGGGTGAACATGTCAGGCACATTCTGCGATACGGGTTTGTCGTCCATCTAGCTAGCTTAAGGAACATTTCATCTTCTATCTAATTCAGCGTGTAACGGCGTTACGCTGCATACGAAGGGGTAAACCTGTCACTTCTAAGATAGAACTGCAAGAAAAGAGGCACGGGGTTGGTAAAGCAGGGACTAGCAATCCTCCACGCGCAGGATACAGGGTGGTAAGTCTAGCCGCGTCGTCGCAGGCGACACTCTTGAGTGCCAAAAATTCTACTCTCCTAGCTTGATTCACGAGGACTCCGGTTCGGCGCGCTGATGTGGTTCGTAGCCCTGTGATTTGGTCCCCTAAACCGAAACTCCGCTGTTGAGATCATAAAAACTCCGGACACACGACGGCCGTCAGTGGGGCACCACCAACAGACCTGAAGGTGGCCAACGAAGGTGTCGTGTATTTCTGACCCCTTTTTACATATGATACATCTCTTTCTAGGCCACCAGCTTGGAAATCCAGAGTGTCAGCGTCATCTTCAACAAGTATCACATAAGTGCTCACAATGCCCAGCCTACACACCAGCCCCGCTCAACCCCAGCCAATTTCGATTGCTATCGTCGGCGGCGGAATAATAGGCTTGGTGCTCGCTCTTGGGCTCCTCAAGCGTGGCGTTCACGTCACAGTTTATGAGCAGAGTGGGTCTTTGCGCGAAATCGGTGCTGGTGTTGCCTTTACCGCGAATGCCGTGCAATGCATGAGCAGGATTGACCCAGCCATCGTCAAGTGCCTTCGTGCCGTCGCGACGGCAAACGGCGATGCAGACAACCCCAATGACTGGTTGCGGTACGTGGATGGCTTCCACCAGGATGAGTCCAACCCGGATGAGGAGCAACTTTTATTCAAACTCTATGCCGGCTACCGAGGGTTCGAGGGATGCCACCGTGCGCATTTCTTGGCGGAGCTGGTCAAGATCATTCCTGAGGGCACAGTAGTGTTCAAGAAAAGGCTGCAAGACGTGATTGATTCGCATAGCAGGCTGGAGCTGAAGTTTGAAGATGGCACGACTGTGGAGGCCGACGCAGGTATGTTTCTTGACACGGCCAAATCTAGGCGTGCGGCTAACAATTGGTGAAAGTTGTTGGGTGTGACGGCATTAAGTCGCAGGTACGCAAGATCATCCTCGGTGAGGACAACCCGGCCAGCTACCCACGGTACACACATCGTGTGTGCTACCGTGGTTTGATCCCAATGGACAAGGCCGTGGAGGTTCTCGGCGAATTCAAGGCGCGCAACCAGCATATGCACGTCGGACCTAAAGCCCACATGATCCACTTTCCGGTGGCAGGTCAGACACTAGTCAATGTTGCCGCCTTTGCGCTCGATCCGGAAGAATGGTCGCTGAGCGAGGGCATGGTCAAGAGTGCAAAGCGTGAAGAAGTCGAGGTAGCATTTGCCGATTTTGCGCCTACCTCACGCCGTATTGCTGGATTGCTACCGGCACAGCTAGACAAGTGGGCCATCTTTGACACATATGATCATCAGGTGCCCTTCTATAACCTTGGTCGCATATGTATTGCCGGCGACGCCGCACACGCAGCAGCTCCACACCATGGAGCAGGTGCCGGCATCGGGATTGAAGACTGTCTATGCCTGTCTACGCTGCTAGAGTCAGCAACGAAAGCGGTGGACGACGGAGCCATCGACAAGCCCAACGCCCTCGAACGCGCCTTTGCGTCATTCAATGAGGTGCGGTTGGAGCGTTGCCACTGGTTGGTAGACAGCAGTCATAACATTTGTGATGTTTATGAATGGCAGGACCCGGTGATAGGCAACAATGCAGAGATGTGTTTCAAGGAGGTCGAATGGCGGTCGCACAAGATCTGGAACTTTGATATCGAGGGCATGCTTGGGGATTCCAGACGAGTATTTAGGTCGAAGCTGGCAGGTGTGCCTACATAGTACCAGTGCCAGCTGTAGCCCTCAAGTGTACTGGCAGAAGAATCGGATATCTGGCAAGGGGTTCCTAGAAACAGGCTTGACGTCTCGTCGCCATGCTCGATATTGTAGGATTGTGCATTTTTCGTCTCAGCCCATGGGCCGTGCAGGACGGTGGCTCCGTTCCCATGGTGTGGTGGCCCGTTCACAAAGTGGACAGACAACAACTCCCAGCGTCTCCGAAAGAGGATGACATCTGGTTCATAATGCTATTAATGCATGTGCTTCACAATCTGGTGAAAGGGTCCTCGTCTTGGCGCTTGGCAAATTTCTGGTTGGCGGCCCTGATTTGTTGCAGTGACGACCCATCTGTCGCGTTTCACCCTACACTCATGCACCTATAGCGTCGCCACCTCTTGTGCACATTGCTTTCACGTTCAAACTCAAGGCCAAGCTCTGGCTCCAAGCAACGCAAGTTGTTCGAACCCTTAGCCAGAGGTCTGCTTCACTATCAACGCGTGGGGCGCTGTCCGCCCTCATGCCAGGCAAGGTCGCGCAGAACAAGAACGCCTGGCGCCGACAGCAGAAGAAGAAGCAGAAGTCCGAAGTAAGTAGGCCAATCTCTGTATCCCCACATCTATGTCAACATGAAGCAGGGCGTCACGCAGCAGACTGCCGAGCAGGATGCAGATGCAGACGCAGAAACCCAGCTGGTGAGCTCCGAGCCAGCTGAGCCGACCGCCACCACTACCGAATCTCTCGAAATCGCCGCAGACATCTCCGAAGACGATCCCCTCTATGCGCAATTCAAAGATGTGCTCCAGAAGTTCCAAGAGCCCCACCTCGAAGAACCTTCTGTCAAGGAGGCCGACAAACCTCAAGTCTTCTTCGATGACGATGACGGGATACAAGACGAGGACGAAGAGCTCGAGACTGCAAAGAAGCTCTCTAGAAAGAAACGCAAGGAGCAGTCGAAGCTGTCCATTGCGGAACTGAAGGCCGTTGTGAGCAGGCCAGACCTTGTCGAGTGGACCGACACGTCAGCCGCAGAGCCGAAGCTTTACGTTGGCCTCAAATCTGCATGGAACGTTGTGCCCGTTCCCAGCCACTGGTCTTTGAAGCGCGAGTATCTTTCCAGCAAGCGAGGCGTGGAGAAGCCGCCATTCGCACTGCCCAAGTTCATCGCAGACACGGGCATATCCGAGATGCGCGATGCTGTCCTGGAGAAGCAAGACCAAGCTACCCTGAAGCAGAAACAGCGCGAGCGAGTGCAGCCAAAAATGAACAAACTGGATATCGACTACCAGAAGCTGTACGAGGCATTCTTTCACTTTCAGACCAAACCAGAGTTGACTCGCTTCGGCGAGGTCTACTACGAAGGGAAAGAGTACGAGACGAACCTGAAGCATCTCCGTCCCGGCGAAATTGGTGAAGAGCTGAAAGAGGCGCTCAGTATCCCTCCCGGAGCCCCGCCGCCGTGGTTGGTCAACCAACAACGTTACGGCCCACCACCATCCTATCCTACGCTGAAGATTCCCGGCTTGACTGCGCCGCCTCCCCCGGGTGCAGCGTGGGGCTTCCACGCTGGCGGTTATGGAAAGCCTCCGGTTGACGAGTTCAACAGGCCGCTATACGGCGGCGACATCTTTGGCGTCTCCCAAGCTCAGCAAACCCAGCAATCGGGCGAACCCATTGAGAGGACTCTGTGGGGCGAATTGCAGCCAGCGGAGGAGTCTGAGGAAGAAGATGACGACGAGGACGAAGATGAAGGGGAAGAAGAGGAAGATGACGAGGACGCCGAAGCCATGGCGGCCGGCGTGAGAACAAATGCTACAAGTGGTACGGCTTCTGTGATCCCAACCGAGTTTGGTGAGTTCGAAAACCCGGATGGTGAGTTCAGATTGCGAAAGCAGAGGAGGGGCGGCACAGAGACCGACGACTCGGCATACCCCAGGAGCGCAGGAACCGTTATTCAAGAGCGCGAAGCTCGGGCAGCTGGCTTCTTCGGTAGCGATAGAACCTACGACATCCGTGGCGCACAGGCTGGCCTACCCGTTCTGGGACAGGAGGAAAACTCCAAGAAGCGCAAGATCGGAGATGTCGATGTGGCTGTGGATGTGGATGCACTGGAGGGTAGCGGCAAACTGAGCAAAGAAGAGATGCAGAGACGCTATGACGCAGGCAAGAAAGAGCAGCAACCCCAGCAGTGGATGGGCAACAGTGACGATCAAGATGCGATTGCGAAGATGATAGCTGAAGAAGGCAGCAAGAGGCTGAAGAAAGATCAGGAGCGTCACACCAAGAAGTGAGGGCGACAGGAATTGTATTATCATGAATCACGGAATGGACCACGAGCAGAATTGCTCAGCGCCTGCTTAGGCGGATAAGATCTCGTCTCAAGATGTGGAATGAAAATGGTGAAATGTGGCCGAGTGGAGTAGGAAGAAGGTCTGCGACCCTCTCGCAGGCGCTCAGGATTCAGAAACGTGTCCAACAATGCCATTGTGAGTGAGAGAGGCGAAGATGGACTTCATCACGTGATAGCCCGACCGTTCGCGCGTCACGACTTTTGACGCTTCCCGCTTCCAGATTTCCCATCATTTCGCCGCGTCCACGTCCACATCTTAACCTCGACAAGCACCTGCGCATGCGCTGAATATGGACGGCTACCGAGATCGAAGGTGCGTCAACCTCATTCCACACGTCTTCTGATGTGCGCTGCGCATCGCCTGGTTTTGAAAATCCGCCTCTGGTCGACTAACATCCTTGTCTCTAGGTCGCCCGACCGCAGCCGTGATCGTTACCCGGCCCCTCGACCTAGCGGAGGCGACAGCTACATTCCCCCTGGCAGTCGCGCTGCCCGACCGCGCAGTCCATCCCCTGGAGGCTATCGCAGAGGCCGCTCTCGCAGCCCACCGCCGCGCCCTGGCGGCGACTCGTGGCGCGCCAGTGGACGTCCGCGATCGCCTCCTCCTGCGCGACGCTTTGATCGAGACGACTTGTACGGCCCCCGAGCTGAGTCGTACAGGCCAAGAGACTACGCTCCTGCACATGGACGATTCGATGATAGGCCCGCGCGCGGAAGATCACCACCTCCATTGAAACGAGGTCGTGACCTCAGCCCAGCAGGCCCAGTCAAGAGAGAAAGACTGGATTCACCGCCCAGGGATCACGGGAGAGCTAGAAGGTGAGTGTGCTTAAAAATAAGGATGTATGAAGAGGACATATAATTGACATCTGGACCAGTCCACCTCGGTATCCTCCTGAACGAAGCTACCGCCCTCCTAGATCACGCTCACCTCCCCCTCGCCGTGACGAACGTCCAGAGCCGTACAAAGCAGACTCGTGGAGACGACGCTCGCCATCTCCTGCCAGAGCAGAGCCACGATCGGCCGGAGGATCGGGTAGGGGGTCTGTCCATTCAAATTCCCGCAGATCATCGCCGCGTAGCTACAATCGACGTCCTGTGGATAATTACGATGGACCTTCTTCTCGCGCCCCGCCCGCGGACTCCTACCGCTCCCCACAGACAGCGCCACGCGACCGCTCTCCCCCGCCCACCCGCACACGCTCACCCTATCGCGAAACCCCAGCCTCCTACAGCCGTCCAGCACCGGACCGCGAATTCTCAAACAGTGGCAACTTTCCTCCTCGCGACCCTGACGCGCCTGCAGACTATCGTGATCGAGCTCCACCGAGCGGTCCTTCTAGTGCCCGTTACGGCGCAGGCCCTCCCACACCGACAGGACCAGCAAGTGGTGCACCGGCGACCATCTCTGCCCATACCCGGCCTGGTAGTTCGGGAGCCGCAGGCCCACCCTCTCACCCTCGCGGTGACTTTGGTGGTCGCGGCTTCGGAGGCTACCGCGGACGCGGCGGCCCACGCGGCGACTTTGGCCCTCGTGGTCGTGGCGCGTCAACCTGGAGCCCTGGTTCATATGGCCGTGGCGGTCCCCCTCGAGATCCGTACCCTCCTCGTGACTTCGACCCGCGCGGTCCGCCCGCTGGTCCGCGTGGCGGCATGCACCACCGCGAGTCGTACGGCGGTGGTGGGGGTCCACCCTTCCGTGGCTCGTCGAACGGCACTTCGACAACCTACCCACGTACGCAGCGCTTCAACACTGCGCCGGGGCCGTCGGCGTCGCAGCAGTATCTTGCTGACACACCGGGTATCAAAGAGGGCGTGGGAGAGCGACTGCCACCGCTATATGATAACGCCAAAGCGGAGAAGCTCGAGGAAGAGGCGGCGCGGCTGAGGAAGATTATCGATGAGCGTGAGATGGCGAAAAGGGCGGGACTAAGGGAGTGGGATCGGATGGAGCGTGAGAGCGAGACGGCAGCGTTGCGGAGTGATTTGGCGGAGGAGCATCTGAGGGATTTGAGTGGCGAGGGAGAGGGTGTTGGCGCATTCTGAGCGAGGCGAAAAGGAAAAGCGAGACTGTTGAAGGATGATTGGTCACTCAATTGGTCTGTGGAGGCGCATAGCCAAACAGATTGCATGGCCGTGATGGCCGATGAGGTAGTCCAAGGAGCTCTGATAGCTGAATGCTGAAACCTAATGGTGAACCTGTATTGTGCTTGAGGTCTTTGCTTCCCACGAACTGTGTTGTCGACACGAAGTGCACCTTGACTCTGCTCATAGTGTAACAGGCCCGAGGACACAAGCAGATATATTAGTTTGCTAAAGTCTCTGCGTAATACCACGGTCTCAGACGTCGATTCGCTTTCAAACTCGTGTCTAGTTCGAGCAACCAAGATAGAGACATGCGAAATCATCTTTGATCTATGTGACGAGAATATCTTATAAAAGTGCGGAACTCTCAGACGATGAACAGTCTACTACAGAGCCTTTCATTTGGTTGCTATCATAACACGCTTCGAAATTTGATCCTCAATTAATACAGGTAGCAGGAACATGCAGCCATAACCGCTGCGTACCGAAGACACGCGTTCAGGCTACGCGTATACAATTGACTACCCATGCTGCGTAAAATACGCAACAAAGTCGTACTTAGTCCCACCAGGTTCCTTGTTAAATGATATCTGATGTTAGTGATTGACATCATTTAGAAATGAGTTGACAGACGCGGGGTTATAGAGCTTCGTCTGACGTCGAGACGAATTGATATTCTCAAGTTTTCAAAGTTTGCATACCACTTCCGTACCTTCCGCCGGAGAGCTCGGAACATAAGTTGGCATTTCGTCATAATAAACATGTCGGCTTGCTCAAGTCAAAGTATCACTTATATTTTTCAAGTAATCTGCTTGAATTTCGTTACAATTCACAATGTAGTTCTAAATTCCAATTACGACCATGTATCCAAGATTCAAGCCCAGCAAATAAATCGAAGCACATGAACGAGAAAATCTAAAGCTTCTCAAGTGCCACAATCAGGTGAGTTAGATGTAAATCTTACCGTATTCAGCTCCTCAACCACGGAACGACATTCTCGCAGAATCACAAGGAAGTCCAGAGCGAGGACAAGTGGATTCCTCACCGGCTACTCCGGCTATGCTGTGAGTCATTCAGCACAAATATAAACAGACCTATCTGCTCTGCTCATTTTCTCTACTCTCCCTCCCCAAGATCGCTCGCATTTTCTTGCTGATTCACGTCAGCATAAAGGTACGCCAGCCATCTTACTTTTACTCACATTTCTCTCCCGCGCAAGCAACCAGCAATGGTTCGCATTGCGCCACTTCAGACAACGACTCGCCGCCTAACCAGCGCCAGCAGTCACAAAGTTGCCGCCTCCGACCTGCAGGGCCGTGCGGCTGCTCGTCAAGAGCGATCACGCCGTAAGTCCTCTCCTTTGTTTCCCCTCTTGCTGCTGAGTCGTTTGAATGATTTTTGCTTGTCTTTACTATGTGAAGACCGAAAAAACAACTTTATTGTTCGTTTGTTTGTTATGTTGTTTTGACGCGTTTCTGGCTTTCGCCCACATTTCACTTTTCTGCTCTGACTTCACAACCTTTCAGCATCACGGCTTTCATTGCATCTTGCTTCAGTTCATCGCTTCGCCATCTTCAAAATTTTCTTTACTCTTCCTCTTTCTCTCTTCAACATACCCATCTACCGACGTACATAACTAGGTTGACACTGCTCATCCGAAACGAATTACCCCGACACGCGCCCTTACTGGGCTAGCAGTACGCCTCGCGACATTTTTGAAACCCTTATGACTAATGAAGCATTCTCTACCGTCCCATGTAAACTTTTCGAATCCCAATGAAAAGCAATTTTCAGCCTTCTGTGACTTCTCCCGCCTAGCCAAAAGCACCATATTGGAGAGCTTATCCAGCATTGTCACTGCTATGTGACTCTCTAAGATACTTCCAAGCAATCTGCTGACGGATTCTTTTCTCTAGCATGGCGCCAGACCGCTATGCCTCCCCGGAGGCCCAGCGACCCAGTCGCCGCTCAGCTCGAGGGAGACGTCACCCCAGCACCAACCCCCTCAGCACCGCTTGCCCCGATGCTGGAGAGGTTTGTCATGACTACCCCTCTTGCTGCACCATCTTTTGCCCCCAGCATACCCTCATTTGCAGATGTTGCCCTCCGTCGACCCCTCCCGCCGCTTCCCATCTCCATCTTCACCCCCTCCCCTTGCCCCTCGTCTTCGCCCTCTCAGTCTTCGGGTCTCGACTCGTTGGTGGGAGGGTTTCCTGCTCCCCCTCGTTCGCTCTCTCCTTCTCCTTGTCCTGCCTCGACGGCAAATGTGAGTGTTTCCGGTTCTCCTAACTGGGAGGTGTTTGATAGTGAGGGGGAGTATGTAGAGGAGTGCGCTGAGGAGAGCGACTCGTGTTCTCCCAACTGGGAGGTATTCCCTAGTGATGAGGAGGATGAGCAGGTGGTTGAGAGTGTCGAGAAGGATGAGGAGAGTGTGGAGCTTGACAGTAGTGACGATGAGTCGGACAGGGGCAGGTTGATTGGGAGGCAGTATGTGCATAAGCCTTGGCAGGGAAGGTTTCGGCACGAGGATGCTTGGGGATGGAACCCCAATGAAGAAGTGTTCTTCACCTGGGACTGGGATGCAGTGGCGGGCTGGCCGGGATCGGAGACGGAGCGGCGTGAGAGGGGCTGTTACGAGTGGGACGACTCGAAGGAGGTGGAGCGTCCGGATGAGGTGAAGTTGGAGGTGCGGTCTGTGAGGCCGATTGACTTCAGAAAGAAGCGAGGACCGCCGAGGACACCTTCACCACCGCCTGACTCTGAAGACAGCAGTCCTTTCGTCACACCGGACTCTGCACGGTTTACGCCGTGTCAGTTTCCAAGGAGGCTTGAGCCTGCAGAGGAGGTCAAGTTGTGGTTGGTGCCTCGAGATCCCCTCGTGGTGCCGGTGCCAGGTTGGGTGCGGCGCCGGACGAGGATTCCCAGGCCAAGTTTCCCCATGCTCTTGTCGATGCCTCGGCGTCGACGTGTCTAGTTGGCTGACTGTGACAGATTTGCCGGTTTCACTCACTCTTCACCGACATTCTCTCGAGTTTGCCCTCACAAATACATTCATTGACTGACATGGTGCTTTATTGACAAGGTGGTGAGACTTGTGGGGGTCGTTGCTCGGGCAAGGGGTAGCGGCACTCACGTTCACCTCATGAGCCTCATTGGTGAGTATCACCCTTATCTTTGTACGCTGACACCAATCACGATGCTGTTGAATCTGCCTGAGCTGGTGTCCCGGGGTCTCAAAGGTGAAGCATGAGGAGGCTGGCTACCTTCTTCTGTGGATGTGGCGGGCCTGCCCGTGGGTCTTGATCAGGTGGGCAAGATGGATATTGAGATGGTGTTTCAAGCCTCGCGGCGTTTGGGATTTGAATTTTTCTAAGCGTGGTTTCTGGGATTTCGTATTTGTTGGAGTTTTGGTTTCTGGTTTTTGGTTTTGAAAGGTTGCTGCATCGCTGGATTTGAATCATTGCTGGGTCAGAATGGTCAGTCTATAGATGCGGCACTCTTTTCCCTGTCACGGCACTTTACGCCGGGAGGGTTTTTAATGAGGTCGCGGGTAAATCGACATGTGGTTTCCCGAAAATTTCAGCTTGTCTTGCGGAATCGTGAGTGAACATTGATCTCACATTTTTTCGTGATCTAGACCTGTCACAATATTGGAAAATATGAGAAAAAATTCGTCGAAATAGTGGTCAGAGTATCTGTCTTGTAATCATTTCTCTCATAACTGGCATTACTAATTCTTTAGTCCATGTCTTTCATCTTGATATCCATCCGTTCCCTCCACCGCTCGCCGCATCTGCGCATGATAGGAATGATAACAGCAGCCAACCCAGATATTATTCCCAGGATTGTAAAAAGCCATCCATTCCCAATTGCCTTGATCAGTGGCTCTGACAGGAACGTCCCGATAAATGCGACGATATTCCGCACACAATTATTCAGCGCCACGCCATTCGACGCCCGGCCCGGCATCATTTCGGTGAGCATGGTCGTCGCGGCCCCAAACAGCAGCATGCTCCCGATGCCGAAGACAAAGTTGGCAGCCATGGGCGCAAGGAAGTAGATGCCGTACTCGGCCGTCCAGCCGTACCACAGCAGCGCCGCGGGCATCAGAAACGCAGCTACCCAGACGTTCTCCCGCATGCGATCCTCGGGGCGGAAGAGCAGCTTGCCGCGAGCGTCGATGCGGCCGGCGGTGCGGGCCTCGCGGGCCATGATGTGGTCAACCCAGGGCCCGCCGAGGAGCGAGGCGAGGAAGTAGCCGGCCGAGTTGAACATGTAGAGGCAGCCGACGATGATGGTGGAGAAGTCGTAAGGTGCGCGGGAGAAGGTGCGCTCGACTGAGATGTTGAGGAAGTAGAGCGAGCCGAAGGCGATGGATGCATAGGTGATGGTCAGGGCGACGGCGGGGAACTGCAGGTATTTGGTGATGGTGAGGGGCTCGATGAAGATGCGGTGGGCGAGGGAAGCGTATTTTTTCGTCTTGAGGGCGACGGACTGTCGTGTTGAGGTGCGTGTAAGGGTTGGTCGGACGGACTGGTGTGTGCTGCTGGTGAAGGAGGTCGTGCGGGAATGTACGGCGATGGCTGAGTGTATGTGCGTCTCCGGAAGGCATAGGATGATGCCAATGACAACGACACCACCGAAGATTACCTGAAACCACTGCGTCGAGCGCCACCCGAGGCCTTGAGAAAGAGCGCCTCCGATCACCGGGGAGAGGAGGGGCCCACAGAGGGGACCCAGATAGAAAATCCCCATGGCACGACCACGTTCGTGCACATCCCAAATATCGGCAATGGTGCCAGCTCCGACGGCCTGGACGGCGGCAGAAGTTCCTCCACTGAGAAGGCGAAAGACGATGAACATGCCAATGGACGAGGAGAGGGCCGCGATGATGTTGAAGACGACGAAAAGAGTGAAGGAGATGACATATACCGTTCGACGCCCACCGGTCTCGCTGAATGACGACCACCATAGCGGGAAGATGGCCATGGCAAGCATGTATAGCGCGACCGATAGATTGGTAATAGTTGGTGTCGCGCCGAAATCCATGGAAATATCTGTCAGTGCTGGAAGAATAATGGAGCTACCCATTGGTGCGACCATGGCTGCAATGGAAATCCAGAAAGTAATGAGCCATTTTATGTTACGAGGATAATGTTTTGGCTCTTGGGCTTCATATACCAAAGAGAAGCGAGCGAAGAGGCCAGAGCGAGAAGCCATGGGCACTTCGATCACCGATGGAGTACGAGTCGAAGTCTGCTGCAGGTCGATCCGACCTGACTCTGGGTCTTCAGAGGCCATGTGTTTTTCGTCTGGGTTTTCACCATGGTTCGTGATTGAGGGAGAGCGAAAGCGGCCTGCAGACTTGCCGTCCAATGACGCCTGTCTTGACTCTTCGTGCTCTTCATGCTCTTCATCTTGGTCGTGTGCAATTTGTTTCTCCTCTCCAGTAGACTCTACCGGCACCGCAGTGTGCAAGTCTGGCAAGGGGACATCCTTCCTAGGGTGATCCATATTCAACAGGGGTGACAAAAGGAGTCGGCACTAGGACCCATTGGCTCGGCACTTTTTCTCTGGAACGCGTGAAACCAAGATGAGCTGTGGACACCTTCAAACTTTAACAACGTTGCAAAGGTGCTGCACGTTTTCAAATAGCAACATATATGGACTGAAGAAGTTTTATGACTGTCTATTGCGTAACAAAGAGGAAAGTGGCGTGTGGAGGCAAAGATCATACGGTTATTCGAACGATTTTAAGGTTGGTTTTTACCTTTCCAAAGAGGGGCCGAGTGCCGAAAAGCCGAGTCAATGCAATGCACGGAGCTGTAGCATTTGCAAAGAATTCGAGGCGTCTGCACTATGGTAATTTCGATTCTTAATACCCTCTCAACTCGAGTTCGCTGATCGAACATGCCTTAGCCGAGTGTTGCGGCCTACTTGGGCTTCTAATTGGCGTTGGTGCCTGTCCGCTAAAGCGATTGGTGTCGTGGAGATGTTCCGAAAGGCACGGTTGGCTGGGCAGGACATTCCCACTTCTCTTTGTCAACTCCTTTTTCCAGATCACTGAAGTCAAACCTACCAGATAGAGTGATCCATGCAAACCAGGTATTCTCATCAGGATGATCGGGCCGGTCGGCCGATACTCTAAAATCCGGTGACCTCTTCAAGGGTCCACCCCCCACTTGGGTATCCCTGCTCCTGTGGGGAGAGAGAAGATTGTTCTTATAAACAAACGATTGAGCAGAAAAATTCACAGACAAATTGAAAAGATGACAGATACTCAACCCGAAACGCCACTTATTGGTTCTAATGCCCCAGATGCACGAGCTAGACTACTTGCCCATTTCAACCATGATTATGAGAAGCATCCCACCCTGTGGGATGACTTGTACAAGCAAGACTTCATCCCGTGGGACAAAGGGTTTTCCAATCCAGCCCTTGCAGATACTTTGTCAGACCGGACAGACATCTTAGGTTCCCCAATGCACTCGTTAGGCCGGAGGAAGCGTGCACTCGTTCCTGGCTGTGGCAAGGGCTACGATGTATTGCTGCTGGCTAGTTTCGGATACGATGCGTTTGGGTTGGAGGTTAGTGAGCGCGCCCTAGAGGCCTGTAAGGAAACAGTACAAAAGGCTAGCGATACACGCCCGACCAACAGCGAGCACGGGAAGGGATCTTTCAACTTTGTCAGTGGTGACTTTTTCAAGGACGGTTGGGTTGAAAAAGCTGGCGCAGCAAATGACGGCTTTGACTTAATATATGACTATACGGTGTGTCTAGAAGAGCGTCGGAGGAGCCTACTGGCCTGATACTAACGTGGATGCAGTTTCTATCCGCTCTGCCACCCACAACCCGTCCAGCTTGGTCGGAGCGTATGGCAGACTTGCTCAGCAAAGATGGCAGATTCATCTGCGTCGAGTTTCCTACTTACAAGGAGCCTCATACAGGAGGCCCACCCTGGGCCCTACCGCCATCAGTCTATCTTGCGCATCTCAGTCAGCCTGGACAAGAGATACAGTACAATGCAGAAGGCTACCCAGCTGAGAATGCGGGGCAGCCACCGAGTGACAAGGGATTGAAGAGATTGGCGCATTGGCAGCCTGAGCGTACGCATGAGATAGGCAAAGGTACCGACTGGGTGAGCATATGGTCTCATTGACCGTCTCATGTCGTACCGAGCGTTTTGTCATAGCGTAATGAGTTGTAGTGCTCTCCCAGACCAAATCCATGACGATAATATGCCAACCATGCCTCCCGTTCTCCACTTCTATCGCCACCCTCGATCTTTTCTACCCTCCCCTCTGCTTGAAGTACATTGATGTTGATTCTATAAGTCTTGGCAAGGGCCATCAATTCCAGTTGGCCGCCCCATTCGCCAGTATCTCGAATCTTGTCAACGTAGCCCTCCAGCGGTTCTTCCAAGAACGGTACGAAGTCATCTGAGTTTTTGGAGATGTAGTCTGCCGCAGCCTGGCGGATGATCTTGTAGTCGTTGCTCCTAAGCTCTCCAGCTGCAGCCTCGTTGGGGGAATTAGTCTCAGCATCAGGCTCCAGGCCCAAACCGAGCTGATGCAGTTGATCAGCGATTGATGAATACATGCAGTGGCCGTTTGCTGCAACTGCCTTCTCCTCTAAACTGCGCTTTTCAAACTCTTCCATCAAACGCGCGCGTTCTTTCTTCCTAAGATCTGGCATACTCTCTGCCTCTTGTGCAGCTTGAGCGGCAACTGCTTCCTGTTCCGCAGCTCGTCGAGCTAAGCGGTCTTTCTGTCGATTCCTTTTCTTTGGATGTTGAGACGGGTCTTCCGCTTGTGATGATAGGTCGGTGGTGTTGTCCGAAAACCGCACAGTCTTTGCTAGGTCATCTGCTAAGGGCTCGGTCGAGTCATGACCGGACTGATCAAGGCCCTCATCTAGCTTGGTTTCATTCACGTCTCTCTGTGCACTGGCATCATCACCATTCAATGCTGCGATTTCAGCTGCTTGGTGCTCTTTGAGCTCTGCCTCTAGCACTGCACACTCATCGTTGACACCTTTGCGCGTCTTTTTGCTTGCATTCTTCTTTTTCGACGTGATTTTTGCTTGGAGCTCTTTGGCCTCTTTTCGATGTCGTGCGCGCAGGTCATCCATCTCGCCGAAAGGGTCCCGTTTTCTTTGGCCAGATGGCCTTTGGCCAATCTCTATTCTTAGGTACTTCGCTCTTTCGTGGAGGTTGAGATGGAGCTGTGCAGTACCGCTCGGATTTCTGAGAGGAATGCAAAGCTCTGAAAACAATCTATTGCATAGCCAATGAGAGTTGCTGAGACGTTATGAGCCTGTCGAGCTTTCTGGAGGCCTGGCCAGTGCGTTTCATGGCTCCAATCTTGGACCCTGCAGTGAATCGATCGGACTTCCCCACCTGCTCACGCCTCCGCGATCATTCGCCCCCACTCGTCCTGATCTTATCACAGCCACGTGTGCTGCCATGATCAAGTGCATGAGCCCAGTTCCAAAGAATGGTCATCTTGCTCGACCTGGAAGACGAGTCTATCGATCCGCCGATAGAGCATATTCAGCCACTTGAGCTGCCTTCCACAGATCCTGATGAGGATGAGGAGATCATCTCTTCCAATCCTCACGCGGATGCGTTTGCGACCGCCTTGAGTTGTTACCCGTATGAGAATGCCTTGACACTACCCTCTTGGACGTGTCGCTAATGCATATGCAGTGTGGTGTCCTCTGTTGCCCGCCACCTCGACCTAAACACTCTCCACGATCTTGCTGCCACGTGCCGTCAATTTCGCGATAGCCTCTTGCCGTATCGCTCGCAGCTTAAAAAACAGACTCTGCGCTGTATCAACGATGATGTCGATATGTCTTCGCGTCTAGCCGACCGGCTCCGAGAGTCTCACATGCAGATGCGGGCTGCAAATGGCCTCGCGTGGTCCGGCAGCCTCACCAGTGGTCGCGTTGGCCTGTGTGCCAGAGACCTAGTCGGCGAATGTAGACGCTGTGGCATGATTGTGTGTAGGGTAAGCATACCCTTCGCGTAGCTTAGCCTGTACCTGCACGCGATGTTGTAGCACAGGGCCTGGTCTCTGTTTCCTTTACATTTGCCTACATGCCACAGATCCACACCTAGACCCGAATATACTCACACTCCCGCCAGAACTGCACCATCAAGTCCCCAGCGGCGCCTGCCCTCAAGGCACGACACCGCCGCCTCTGCAAGACCTGCCAGAAAGCCCCGCTCCGCACCATCATCCCTGGGCCCAACCAGCACGATGACCACGCTGCAACTTTCACCGCCGATGCCTTTTCACGCGGGCCCTGCACCTGTCCCGACTCCGTCTACATCTGCCTCTCCTGCGGCAACGCCATGCGCGGCGCCGACACCACCTACATGCGCGGCTGGACCTGGCGCACGCGCTACAGCACCTACCTCGGCGGCCTGGGCACCGGCATCGGCGAGGGCAACGAGGGCGTCGCGTGCGGCCGCGAGGCCGCCTGCCTGGCGGCGCGCGAGCTCGAGAAGGAGATCGACTGCTGCGCCGAGGAGCTGACGGCGCTGCGGGCGCTGGAGCGCGCCAGCACGCCCGGCCGCGAGTGGGCGCCGGGCACGAGCTACATGACGCAGGAGATTGAGGGCATCGGCGGCATCGTCAAGAAGAAGGTCAAGAAGCGCGTGCGTGTCGGCGCCGTCGTCAAGGAGTACGAGGACGAGCGCGAGCATGGTGGATATCTGAGCCGCGAGCAGGAGGGCGCGAATCGCAGCTGGTGCCATTGGTGTGCGCGTGTCGTGCTGGGGCGCAAGGACCGTGAGGGGGGTTCGGCCGACATGCGGGCGAATGGACTCACGCGGACTATTACAGATGACAGCAGTTCGTCGTCTATCAGTGCGTAGGAAGGAGTGATCACTTGAACCTCTAAAAAAATTACGGCAGGTAGGATGAATACATGGGGCTACAAATATTCGAACCTTTATCTTCTGTCATGCTGACTATTGCTATGCGTGCATAATGACAAAAGACTTTTTAGGCTTCAGCGACTGGCCCTCAAAACTTCTCCTGTGCTGGTCGCAAGTCAAGCTCGTGCACCCACAAGCTCGGCTCCATCTGGCTGAGCCACAAGTAAGTCTTGCCCACCGTCTCGGCGCTCATCTTGGCGCCCTCCCTCGTAGCTTTGCTATCCTCGTCGATGATGCCACCATTGGCAATGGTATGCACAACGTGGACGCCGTTCTTGCTGACCTCCTTGGCCAGACCCTGCGCGACCATGCGGGTACCAGCTCTACTCGCGCCATAAGAGTTGAACTCGGGATTAGTGCGCAGGGCGCCCAAAGTGCCAGTAAAAATGATTGTGCCTTTCTTCGCGCCACCCGATTCAGAGAGAAGCGTCTCGCCGCCGTTCTGCGCGTACATCATCTTCAAGCTCTCTTGTGCAAACGCGAATGAGCCTGTGGTGTATTCTTGCAACGCCTGACCGAATTCGTCAGGACTTTGCTGCAGAAACGGTTTCTTGGTGCTGTGCTTGACGTGATAGATGGCAAGTTTAAGTTTCAAACCCTGAAATTCGGGGTGCTTGGCGATGTCTCCGAAAGCTTTGGAAAGGTTGGCTGGCTGTGTATCTGTGGGAAATGGGTGGAGGATGCCGCCGTTCGAGGATTGGCGTAGTGAGCTTGCGAGGTTGGATAGATTCTCTGGGTTACGTGCGAGCAGAGCTACGGCGAGATTGCCATGGGCGGGAGACGCGAGCACACGAGCTATTCCAGCTCCCTGACTTGTGTCAGAGGATAATTGGTTTCAAAGGTTGTCATCGTTGCTCGAAATTGCTCAAAGCTTCTGACATGTGGATTGATGAAAAGAACTTACGCTGGTGGGGCCAGCCCCAATGAGAATCGCAAGACCTGAAGGAGGCATTTCGCTTTCAAGTAGTCGAGATCAAAGGACAAATTCCGAGCGCTTGTAGGGGCAGGAATTTCGAAAAGGATAGGATTATTTTTCTACATGCCATCATGCTCATGTCAATGCAAAGTTACCTTGGTGACATCACCAACGGACATAAGCTCGGCAATATGCGCATACCGACGACCAATCTGATGCTGGCATATATGAAATCCTTCCGCTACAATTTGCACTTGTACCACTCATTTTGGTCGCAAGCATACCAGTCTTTTCCAGTCTATAGTTGGTCTTCTGGCGACATCCACGTGATGACCGAGAGGCTCATATTGACCCGTCATTGGATATTGGAACATTCACCTCGCAAATTCTGGGCACAAATCGACTCCGCTCATGTATTGCCATGTTGGATAGGTTGAAGGATGCTAAGAAGATCATACCAATTTAAGATTCATTCGATGAGAGAAGATTTCTTCATGTTGGTTTCATGAAGTCCATGAGGTTAAGGCCAGTGCTGGTCTGGCCGCCCGAATTGATTTTACTTTTCGCTAAAAGAGCTTGCAAATTACTCTGCTTCTTCGGTCGCGAGCGTTTCTTGCTGGGAGTATGTCCACTTTGTGACGTTTGCGACAGGTCCGTATGCGGTTGCGCTGAAGCATGCAGTCTGGAGGGAATGCTGCGAGCCGTAACGATGTGTTTCACCGGAACACTACGTCGTGTCTTGCGATGACATCGTGCACATGTCAATACCTGAACCGGAAGCTGATCGTACACTAAGCCAGTCACCCGCGGGTCGCTTCTGTTGGGGATGTTGTGCATGGAGTCGATCGTAGAGTAGTTGTTAGGGACAAGGTGAGCCCCACAGGCCAGGCAGTATACGTCACGATGCTCACGTGTGAAGCTGGCTTCAGCGCCCGATTCAGCATGGGCTAGGCAAGACGAGCCAATGACAGCGGCAACAGCAGGTGCATCATGATGCAATTGCCGAGCAGCAGCGTCGAGGAATCGTATGCGAGCGGCAAGCGCACTAGAAGCCATACCTGCGGCTCAGGACCTCACACCGAGGCAGCTTCGTGCCTGGGTTGTGACGTTGTCTTGTTTGTTGCGGGCCAGCATGCACACGCGTAGTCTGTACATTCGCCCGCCGAGCCCCGAACTTTATGAAAAAGTGGCGCGGAATCGGCGCCAGATACGTAACACTTGGTGCCTGCGCAAGCTGACTCGAAACGGATGCAGTGAAGATCGCTGGACGGAAAAGAGTTTTACCGCGGCCCTGTCAACAAAATGCGGGTTGTTACCGAGGGCAGATCGTGCTGGCAGGGTGGTTTGGTGAGCCGCTAACCAGGGCGAGTTACCGCAGCGAAGAATGCCGCGGTTTTTCAAAACCCCATCTCATAATTCACAATTCCCCTTTTCCATGCTCAGCCCATCGGGAATATCATACCCGAGCTTTCTCGCTCTTACACTTGAGCGTCACGTCTCCAACCTAAACTTTAGCTTCTCACGCTTGGCCCGATTAGTGACGTCGCGCTCTTCTTACCGTCGCCTTCCGCTGCCGTGCGTCATTCGCGCTTCAAGGTAGTATGGAGTCGATGACCGGGCTCAGCGAACGTGCAACTGTGCAGACGAACACTGAATAATCCTTTCCGCTGTTTGAAACCCAGACGTCACACATTCTGGCGCCAATCTGTTCGCCTCGGCTGCTAGAAGGAGCAAGCAAATCTCGGAAAGGCTCACCGTAAATTACAGCGTCATAAGGCCCAACTTTCGCAGAAGATCGACATGCGCTGAAAGCCACTGTAACCTGATTGAGCACTACTAAGACTACGAACTTCGATTCCGCGATGCTTTCCTTTCTAAATGCTACGCTAACCTTCCCCACAACCCCGGGTCATTCGCGCATTCGTTAGGCGTCGCTGCAAAACTCTCACGGGAACCCCGCCTCGCATTGATTCCGGGGTTTTAGGAAAAGTCCCTCTGCCAATGCTGGAGGGTGATATAAAACAGTCCCTCTGCCCCTAGTTGTCGTGGACTTCGCCGCTCCTCATAACCCAAAATACTTGTCACGTTTCATCACTCATCACGTATCACTTCCTCCCACCATGCAGTTCAAGACTCTTCTCTTCGCCGTCATGGCTGCCTCTTCCGTTGCTGCCTTACCTGCCCCTGCCGCCCAGACTGGCCTTGAGGGTGGCCTGAACGGCATCTTCGGCTCCCTGGTTGGCAATGATGGCAACAGCCCCGGCAGCGGTAACGGCGACGGTAACTCTGCTGGTAACGGCAACTCCGCTGGTAACGGTAGCGGCAATGGCAACGACCCCGGCAGCGGCAACGAGGCTGGCAATGGCAACGGCAACGGAAACTCTGCTGGTAACGGCAGCGGCAATGGCAACACTGGCATTGGCGGCATCAACTTCGGTAAGTCTTTGCCGCTGCAAGGCATTGTTGCCAACCGAAGATGTGAATCTAATAACTGATCCAGGCTAAACTCGTCGTAGACCCATCAATCACGCTGCCTGACGTTACCCTACCGGACATCACCCTCCCGAACATCAACATCGGTCGCTCGCGTTCATGATCATCGCAGAGTCCTTCGTGAGCGTTCTTCGGTTGCATTGTGGCATGGTATCAAGGTATGACTGAGCGATGGCGCACTGGGCTTTTTGGTTTTTGGTTCTGAGCAGGAGCTGTTGAACAATTGTACGAATACCAGTCTGTCTTCTTTGGGCTGACAACAGAAGATGCAGCTTCATGTCTGCTATGATTTTGAGATCAATGATAAACATAAGAAGGATTGGGAATATTAATGGCATTCAATATCATGGCTGCTTCTCATGTCTTGCAATGCTTTGATGCTCGTGCTGGTGTAGTCAATAATGGTACATGTAGAGCTTGAGAGGACAAGGATGGCTGGATCATTCATTGGCGGAAGCTGCCGACACAAATAAATCCAAGTCACATCATTCCTCCACTTGATATCGAGTTACCCCTCCACTAGGACTGTTGCATTTCCGCAATATCTACTCATAAGCAGGTCTTTAGTGTCTGGAGCATCCCCACTCCTCTTCAAGTTTGTGGAGTTTCTTCAGCAAAGGCAGCCATGTCGCGGGTGGTCCCCATCTCCGACGAAGAGGTCCTCCGCCGACCTTACAAGCCCCTCTACTTCCCGTTTCCGAGAAGCACCGCGCTCGTTGACCAGTGAGTCTGGACCCATATGATCATTGAGACCCATCCCAGTCTCCAAAATCCACATCTCATGCCTCCAACACGAAGCTGACACCAACATCCAGGCGCAACTCCACCACCCCGCACCCGTTCCTCGCACGACCGTTCTTCGCACCCCTCGTCTTCAACAATGAATCCTCCGACGCGCGCGACCACCTCGCCAATGAGCGCACTTTCCTCTCCTGGTTGCGCCTCGCCGTGTACATGGCCATCTGTAGCGTCGCCATTGTCATCACCTTCCACCTCAAGTCAAAGCCCACGGCCGCCGAGATCAAGGTCGCGCTGCCGCTCGGCGCCCTCTTCTGGGCTCTGAGCCTAAGTTGTCTGGTGAGCGGGCTGGCAAACTACATCCGCACCGTAGAGCAGTATGGGCGGCGGGCGGCGCTGGTGCAGAGCGGATGGAAGACGCAGACCATCTTTACGGTCGTGGCGACCGCGATTGTCGCGACCTGCGTCTTCTTTCTTAGCATCAGCGCAAATGGTAAGCGGGAAGAAAGATGAGATCTACACGTTTTTGGTGTCATGCTATGGTATCTTTGCACTGCGAGGTAGTGCTCGCTCTCGGGATCCAATTCTAGCCTAGGAGGCTCTTATGAAGCTCTCGCCGGACCTCTTCCACGTCAATCTCTGGCTTGCCATTGCTCTCAGCCGGCTTCTGCTCAGCCTGTTCGTACCCTTCGGTTTGGATGTCGTTGAGTCCCAGATCTTCCTCCTCCTGTGCCGTACGGTCGTATTCCTCAGTGGTTATCTGCGGGTCTGGATCTGGGGCGGTGAAGCTCTGGACATAGCTCTTTGCGAGCGGATCCTCTAGGACGACTGTAAAAGGAATGTCGCCGTTGATGGCTTCATCAAGTTTGTCGAAGAAGCTCTTCCATTTTTGCCGCTCAGTAACAATCATACTATCACCCTCGGCTACTGCACCTTGGTCGCTCGTGTCGAAGACGTTTGTCTTCAAGTCATCGCGGACTTGGGTCAGCAGGCCCTCAATCGTGGTGAAACGACCACCCAGGGTACCAGGCTCGACATTCAGACTCAACTCCGGGCAACTAAGCGCACAGTGCTCTGCCTTGAGGATATCTCTGCTTAAATCCTCGCGGTTCCTCACCTGCAGGACAATCTTCTTGCCCTTGGCCGGAATTGCGCCTCCAGTCTTGACATCGCTTGATCGATATCCGCAAGCATCGCAGCTGACTGCCATGATGACTACCTCATCAAAATGCGGGATTCGCACCATCTTCATGTTGACCGTCGCTGGTCTAGTGCAGCCGGGACATTGGGTGGGAAACTCGTAAACCTGGTTCTCTGCGATATCCTCATCGTCCACATTCGCAGCCATGTTGCCCTCTTGTCCGGCTGGGAATAAACCCTGCGGATGGTATTCTGGGCGGATATCTGTTGCTGGTGCTCCATTCACGTCTTCTGATTCTTGACCCGGCGCCAGACCAAGCGCCTCGTTCTGCTCCGGTGTCCTGGCATAGGTTGATCTTGACCACTTTCCTCTGCCATCCTTGGTTGATGGCTCGAAGGATGAGTTGCCTGTGGGATCATCCAAAGTTATTGTGAATGGGAGTTTCGCGCCAGTGGCAATCTTGCCCAGATCTTCAATGATTTCGCCAATCTTCGTTGCGACTTCTGGCGCGGCTTCGCGCCTGACATCTTGTCCGACTTCCAAATCGTCCCTGACCATGCTCACCAGACCTTCCACGTTGGTCAGTTGCCCTCTGCCGGGGGGTATCTCGAGGTCAACATCCTCAATCCTGACGATGCAGCTGTCACCCTTGACGACCTGTCTCTCGAGGTCTGCAGCTTCGTCTGCGCGGAACGTATACTTGACACCTCGCTGTTGGATCTCACCCGCGCTTTGTATTTCCGAGTTCTTGAAGCCACACTCGGGGCATGAAAAGGACATGAGGACGACATCACGGAAGAAGGGAATGCGCGTGAGCAGGAGGCGTGTGGTGCCGTTCTTGTGACAGTTCATGCACAGCGACTCGATCTGCTCGACTTGACGCTCGGCGGGGTCTGCTTCGGCCGATGCCATGTCGAAGTGGGGTGAGAGAAGAAGATGTGATCTGTAGAGAACCTGTATGGGCCCAATCTAAGAAGTGCTTTGCGACAAAAGATATATGAATTGCAGCCGAAGACGGTGGAACATGCTCGGCGGCACATGCTCAAAAATTAGTTTTCGGGTCTGACGCAACGCGGGGTCTCGCGCCAAGACACCCCGCGACTTTTGGAGTCGCGTCTGCCACTTTTTGGGTTGACGCGCTCCGCACTTTTCGAGGTTATCCATGGACATAATCGGCCTTCCGGTGCGAGCGGCAGCTCTAAAGTCAGCAGAATACAGGTAGCCTGTCCAATGGCGAGGGACCTGCGCATAGCGGTTGAAGGCTGCGGTCACGGCACGCTAAACTCAATCTACAAGTCCATCTCAAAGTCATGCGAGCTGAAAGGATGGGATGGCGTTGATCTGCTGATCATTGGTGGTGACTTTCAGGTAAGATCACATCTCTTCCCCCAAGACTAAATCTAAATGGTATCGCTTAGGCTGTCCGCAACACCTCCGACCTCAACGCTATGGCCGTTCCAGTCAAGTACCGCGAGATTGGGGACTTTCATGAATACTACTCCGGCACCCTCACCGCCCCCTACCTCACCATATTCATCGGCGGCAACCATGAAGCTTCCAACCACATGCGAGAACTCTACTTTGGAGGTTGGGCTGCACCCAACATTTACTACTTGGGCGCGGCCAACATCATTCGACTGGGCCCTCTCCGCATTGCCGGCATGTCAGGCATATGGAAGGGCTATGACTACCGCAAGCCTCATTTTGAAAGACTTCCCTACAATGGAGACGATGTGAGGTCGGCCTTCCACACGAGGGAACTCGATGTTCGCAAGCTGTTGCAGGTGCGCACTCAAGTTGATGTCGGCCTCAGTCACGACTGGCCACAGGGCATTGAGTGGTTGGGCGATCACCAGCAGCTCTTTAACAAGAAGAGCTTCTTCAAGGACGATGCCATGGCTGGCAAACTTGGCAGTCCCGCAGCACGCTATGTGCTTGATCACCTTCGACCTCCCTACTGGTTCAGCGCGCATCTCCACGTTAAGTTCCCGGCTCTGGTGCAGCATGAACCAGTAAAGGAGAATACAGTCTCCGAGTCCAACGGCCATGGGCCAGCTTTAACTAGTACAGTCGATGAAGCCTTGCGTGCCCAACTACCTGACTCTTTCAAGGCCCCACCCACGGAGTTACCAGATCCTCCAACCAATATTCCCGGCACAACTACTCGTTTTCTCGCACTCGACAAATGTCTTCCGAACCGCGACTTTCTCCAGCTCCTAGAGATACCATCTACCAAGGAAGATGCGCTCCCAGAGACTGGCAAGATTCGCCTCTCTTATGACCCAGAATGGTTGGCTATCACCAAAGTGTTCGCCGATCACATCCGCACTGATGACCCCAATGCTCAGACGCCCCGCTGTCAGAGCAAGGCACACTATCGACCACTGATCGAGGAAGCAGAACAATGGATCACTGCGAATATTGTCGAAGCCGGCAAGCTTGCAATTCCAAACAACTTCACATTGACAGCGCCAGTGTTCGATCCATCCGAGAGTATTTCAAATCCTCCGCAACCCAGAGAATATTCGAATCCACAGACTGAGACTTTCTGCGAGTTGCTCGGCATTACGAATCCTTTCTACGCCAGCGAGGAAGAGATCCAGCAGCGCATGACGATGCAGCCGCGACCACAGGAAGACAGAGGCCGTGGTGGCGGAGGTCGTGGGGGTCGCGGAGGCCGTGGAGGTCGCGGGGGAGGGAGGGGCAGAGGCCAAGGGAGAGGCCAAGGTAGAGGGAGAGGGTTTAACGGAGGATGGTGACTTCAGTGTTCACTATCCTGAACCCTCGGAGGCGCTCTTGCATGACTATAAAGATCGATGTCATGCATCAATAATTGCAAAAACAAAGATACCCCTTCTATTTACATAACTACCTCCACGCGCGAGGCGCAGATTCCTTGGCCGGCTCCCACACGGCATCGATGACCTTGACCAGACTGTCCGGCAGAGGGCCCTCCTCGCAGATTTTCAAGTTGTCCTCGAGCTGCGCAATGCTGCTCGCCCCAATGATGACGCCGTCGCCCAGCTTCTCGTCGATCTTGCTGTGGTGCAGCACCCAGCGCAGCGCCGCCGCATGGCCCGTCACGCCCGCCTTCTCCGCCTCGGCCGCCACGCGCGCCGCCGCCTCGATCAGGTCCGGCTTGAGGTACAGCCCGCCGTACATCTGGCCGAGTCCCGTGTCCTTGGTCCAGCGCCCGCCGGCCGTGTTGACACTGTCGGTCCCAATCTTGCCCGAGAAGAAACCCGCGGCCGTGGGGCTGTACGCATTGAAACGCAGCCCATGCCGCCGCAGCACCGGGAACAGCGTATCCTCGCCGCCGCGCACCAGCGCATTGTACTGCCCCTGGTACACGCTCGGGCGCACCCAGCCCTCGGCCTCGCACAGGCGCACAATCTCATCCACCTCGTCGGGGGTGTAGTTGCTGAGGCCAAAGTGCGCGAACTTGCCGGCGCGGAAGGCCTCGTCGACGGCGGCGAGGGTCTCGCGGAACGGCGTCGCGCGGTCCGGGTCGTGCAGGTAGATGGTGTTGACGCGCGGGACGTCGAGCGCCGCGAGGCTCTCGGCCACGCTGGCCGCGATCTCGGGCGCCGAGTGCACGCCCGGCACGAACGAGCGCACCTTGGTGTCCAGCAGCGCCCAGTCGGCGAAGTCGGTCTGGCCGAGCAGCGGCTCGCTGCTGCCGCGTGCGCTGGGCGAGTAGCCGCGCGCCGTGTCGACGGTTGCGTGCCCGTAGGAGCGGAAGGTGCCGAGGAAGGACTGTGCGGCGGAGGGTGTTGTGTATTTGGCTTGGGGGTCGGACTTGTCGCCGACGTTGGCCGCGCCTAGGATGATGACCGGGCGGCTGCCCGCGGGATTGGTGACAACCATAGTGTATCGCTGAATGGATTCTTTGTTTTGCGTGTCTGCCCTTAGATGCCTGGGAAGGTGGGTTGTTGATGGAGTTCAGAGGTTCCACAGAGGGGCCAATGGTTCCTTTATGTACTGATACCCTTTGTATTGCTAGGGATGGTGGCTTGGAGATCCTATCGTCATTGGACTACAAATGGCACGAGAATGTTCTTCTCCAGTCACATCAATGGCATAAGCTGCATAGTCAGCTCTTGGCAGTTGCAACTGTCGTACTAAGAGAATACGTGAAGTCTGGAGAACGCCTCTTCGGAAAAGCTCATGATTGGTCGATGCCCGCTTGCGTCATTGATACACAATTATTCAGCAAGCGACGTTTTCTAGTTGTTGAGAAACGGACAAGAGTATGGTCATGACCGGGCCTATAGAGACGATGGAAATAGCTGTGCAAGTTGGACAAGCTGCCGATCGGCTTATTAATCGCAGAGCATAACACATTGCTCGGGAACTTAAGCTGGAATCTAGAGTTGTTCATCTTCATAACCTCATTGTCTGACACTGAGCTTTGCAATCCTAGGTCCCAGATCTGCCTCAACGTCCTCCTTGCCCTCCACTCGTGTCATAATTTGATCACTCGATGCCATCCGACTTGCATTGGCTTCGGCCTCGCGCTCATGCAAAGCTGCATCTGTCCGAGATCGACCCGAGTCTTCTTGACGAAGTGTCTTTCGACTTGCAGGTTGAACTGCTGACACAGCACTCTCTGTCGCCTTTTCACGCGCCGGCTCGCCTGGATAATTTGCCATCGCAGGGTGAAACCATGTCGTCTCTTTCTTGTGCACACCATCGTCCCCTACCCAGTCCCGCTCTTCTTGCTTCGTGGCTTTGGCCGACCCGCTGCTAGGGTTTACAGTAGTTGCGGCCTGTTCGGGAAGTCTGTATGCAGTCTTCCAAGTTCTCTCCCTCGTCTTTGGCGGGGCGCCAGATACCCCAGCTGGGATTGGGCCCGGGTCAGAGATCTCAACAAGAGCTCCCTTGGGTCCGAGAGGAGCGTAATGCTTGGTGGGGAGAACGACAACATCGGATATTGGTTGTACACGGTGTACGATATGATGATTATGGATATCTCGGGTGATGGAATTTGTGACCACATGGTGGACATGGGGCTCGATAGTCTCGTGAACGACAGCTATTGTAGGGATGTCGGTTAGTGCTTAGGTCAAATAGAAGTAATGCAGCATGAGATTGCAAGCGCAACTTACGCTTGGCATATTGAGTTTCAACATCGACCGTTTCGGAGTAATGGTCAAAGTCCTCGTTGTTAGAGACTATGGTACTATTATGTCCAAGCAAGGCATTGGTACCACTTTCGAGCTCTGTTGAGGCATCATTTTCGTGAAGTGCCTTCGTCGATGAAGTAGTCCCCGAGTGAGACGATATTGGCACTTCTGGTGCTGGCGCAGGGAGATTCGAGGATGGAACTTGACTTGGTTTGCTGCTGCTAGGGAATGGCTTGTCGAGGTCGCCACGGGGAACAGTTGGAGGTGAAGATGCCAATGCTTTCCGACCGTGATCTGGGGTTGCTGACGGTCTTTTAATCTTCATTCGCGAAGTCATGGATCGTCTTTTAGGCTGGCTTCGAGCTGATTCATGACGGTCGTTGGGGTCAGGTAACCAGTATGAAGCATAGGAAGGATCTCCACTTTTCGGCCTACTACTCTTGCCACCTTCGGAAGCATTCATCGTAGTCGTGGGTGCAGCTATGATGGTTGGACTGGAAAACTGTTGGTGCTGATTACCTGGCAGAGTAGAAAGAGGCTCCTCATGGTCAGGACTCAGTGTTGACAAGGCCTCGGTAGGCCTAGGTGGGGATCTTCGTTGTGCCATTTCGGGCTTCCCTTAGTTCGCAAAGCTATTTGACGCGAAGCACACACCGGTATGAAGACTAAGTTGCGGTCGCGTGTGCTGTGAGGTTGTTGGCCTAGGACGAATTTGAGTTTGATGAGTAGTTGACGGGCGAAGCCTCTGCTTGTAGGCTTCCTGGCAGAACTCGGCTTCTTCAGAGACTTGAAGTGGGATCCGATGACAGAGGAGGAATTTTGGTTTCTGTTCGCTTCGACCCTCTTAGAAAGCGGTTAAAGAAGAACGTCTTGTTCCAAGATAATTGAAGCATATAGCGACAGATTCAAACACTTTATTAAAGGTGGAGCAGTTTCGTGCAAACCAGCATATGCGGACGACTAGTCTGTAGCTATCAAGGGAACAAAGGCTAATATCGCAGCAGCTGGCGCAAGGTTTGAGATTAGTAGCGACCTAACGCATGTTGACCTTCAAGGGAAGATTGGCATATTTGGCAGTACAGAATAGCGGGGTTGAGATTCAACAACCAGACGAATTGTCCCATGGCACACTCCGACGTAGACCCGGATTGTGTCAATGGCGTTCTGGTCTGAGGGGTTATTCACTTTCCAGTGACGGGATGACGAGTGAAGTATACGCACAATGTCGTCAGAGCGGCACGAGGAGGCTGAAGTACTAACCCAAATGACTGATAGATCCCGTGGATCAGATCGCCATCTGAGTTGAGACAAAGTAGCGTGCAGAGACAGATGAAATAACTTCTTTTCAGGCTTGAGGTGAGTCGGTGCGCTTTAGACGTGCAGCGAAGGAAACGACATGGTGAGACATTTCAGTACGGATATGGGGCACAACATCTCTTTCTTTCTGCCCACAACTTGCAAAGCAAGTCTTGTGAAACTTCAGCCAATCTGATGAGGAGGCTCGTTTTTCCATAACTAAAGGAAATGCGGATCTGAAACTGCATCAGGGCGGTGCTTTGCGACGGATCGGCGTGCAGTGGCCAGCAGGATCGGATTGGATTGAGCGCAATGCGACATGGTAGCGGGGAGAAACTACAAAACAGGGCACAAGGGCGATATTGTGACGCGTAGACCATGCATATCCGGCGCATGGCGCTTCTAGAGGCAGAGCGTGGGCCGTTGACTGGCAGGTGGATCGACACATGAATACATCGACATTCGATCGTGGCGCCTGTGGAGCCCCAACTCAAGAGAGTCACGTGCCGTGTCTGAAGGGCGCAGTTTGCTCGATGATGCTCTGCATGCATTTCCTGCTGTTCCCGGCTGAGAGAAGCGTGGCACATCCTCAGCCGCTCAGCAGTGAAGGTACGTGTTGTTGGCAGAGCTCGTCATGGCAACTGGAGGGAACGCGTCATGTCATGGGCGAGGTGAAAGCAGGCAGGTGAGACCAGCAAACATATATTTGCTCCTCCTAAACCATCCTGCTGCTACTCGCTCCTCTCCTTCCCCACTACATCACGCCTTTCCTCCAAATCTCGTAAACAATTCCATCCAAACAACGTCATCATGAGCTCCGCCAACACTTCTGATGTGCCCACCTCCAACACCACTTCTTCCACCAATGCTTCTGGCGGCGTCGTCGACAAGGCCAAGGATGCCGTTGGCAAGTTCATGTCCAAGGTTGGACACCATGACACCACCGTCCACGAGAAGGTGAACACTGCAGTGACCCACGAGCAAGTCACCCCAACCCGCCACGAGAACGTGACCACGGCTGTCGACAAGGAAGTCCACCAGGACCACTACCACACCACTGTCCAGCCCGTTGCCGACCGTCAGGTCCTCCCGGAGAAGCACAAGCACAACATCGTGCCGACCGAGCACCGCAGCGTCGAGCATGGTGACGCCAAAGATGTCGAGGCCCGTTTGGCTCGTGAGTCCGGCCAGTTCAGGGATAACCAGGTCGTTGGTTCTACGCAGCACACTCAATCTGTTGCCCCTGTCGTCGGCGGCGAGCACGTTCACCATCACGTCCACGAGACCATCCAGCCCGTTGTTGAGCGCAGCACCATCCAGCCTGAGGTTGTCCACACCACCGTTCCCATCCACGAGGTGCACCACAACGCAGCCAAGCATCACACCACAACCGCCGCTCCCAAAGTCACCATGGACGAGTTCCAGACACAGGGCGGTGTCTTGGGTGGCCGTGAGACCCGCACCGACGCTTTCGAGGGTGAGCCAGCTACTCGCGGCTCTGCCACTGGAACCACTGGATCTGGTTTGACCGGCCACACTTCCAAGAAGGATCTTGCTTGAGATGCATGCATGGAAGCCTCATTCCCATCATGTCCGCATGACTTTGAGATGATATGACACCGCACGCGTGTCGCAGGACAGTTTCATAAGAACTTAATAGTCATGAAGCCTTTCAGTTCACTTTTTTTCCATGCTCATCATCCAGTGTACCTGTGTAACCACCCGTGCCTTGATCTCGTCGGCACGCGCTTCATTAGTCTCGCAGACACTCACTTGCTGCCCTGTACCCACGCGAGCAAACCCTTCCCCAACCTCGTGACCTGCTCATACGCAACCTCAAAACCCTCATTCCCCCCATAATACGGATCATCAATCTCCTCACCCCTCTTCCCCCGGCCCCCAAACTCCGGACACCCATACAGCATAACCCGCCCCTTCCCATCCGCCTCCCCATCCAGCTTCCCCGCCTTGACCAGCCGCGCTCTCAGCTCGCGCAGATCCGCCACATTGTCGCGATCCATGCCGACGAGCACGTCGAACTCGACAAAGTCGCTCTCGCGCACGCGCCGCGCCTGGTGCGTGTAGTCGCGGATGCCGCGGCTGCGCAGCACGGCCGTCGTGCGGCTGTCGGGCGCGGCGCCGGCGTGGTATGCGCCCGTGCCGGCCGAGTCGACGTGTGCGATGAGGGCGCGCTCGTGCGGCGGCGCGCTGGCGAGGTAGTTGCGGAAGGCTCCTTCGGCCATGGTCGAGCGGCAGATGTTGCCGAGGCAGACGAAGAGGATGGAGACGGGGGGTGTGGGTGGTGGGGAGTCTGGTGGGGCCATTTTGGGGTGTACAGGGTTGGGATGGAGGTTGCTGGGACGTCGAGATTGACAGGGAGAGGATAGTGGTGAAGGGTTATCTGTGATTGGCAGGGGTCTAAGAGTGCGCTATGCAGATATGAGAGAATGGGTAAGAGAAGATGTGGAATTGGGAGTATGGTGGGCAATGATAGTTTTAAGTGGACCAATGACATGATGTCACACCCTGGGCGGTGCGAGTGATCCCCTTTTAAGCCTGTGGCCATGTCATACTCACTACATGCTCACGTAAGACTTGAAAGTGAATATCTGCATCCAATATGGTCTGCTTCTGTTGGAGTCCGCAGAAGAAAAAGAAATCGGCCACTTCCAATCAGACCCTCAACAACACTGCGCCAGCGGCTGGGGACGATCTCACCTCTCCACCACCTCCACGCTATGTTGTTCCACAAGCATACGTCGACCGCACAGGACATTACCACCAGCCGTCAAGGGACCTGCCAATTTCAGAGTCATTTGCAAGATGGCAGCCAGTATCGTTTGCAAAACCTTCCCCGCAAGATGCCGAGATGCAAGCATCCTCGTCCGCGAGTCCGCCGCGACGGAAAACAGATATCGATTCGCTCCAGCCTGGAAAGAGACCAGAAAAGACTGCACCTCCAACATATGAACCTTGACGAGTTGTTTGTCAGCTCAGTAATTAGCGGTATGGTCAGGCACGATGACTTCGACAGCACAAAAAACATGCACAATTCCATTGCTAGTTTTATCATGGCCAAATGATCATCAACTCGGAGGTACTTGATTCGGCATCCTATATCTAGAGGATTGGCTCAAAATACCTCTTGTTCCTTGTCGCCCACAGTTTGCAGAACATTCCCATGCCTGTGGCCTTCCACATAATCCACGGGTCCTTTGTAGTGCGTCTTTCCGTGGACCATGTAGAAGACAGCGGACAGTATGACAACTGCAAAGAAGATGACCACAACCCAATTCATCGTATCGTTCGTCACGGGCACCTCGACTGGGAAGAAGCAAAATACAAAAACTTGCACGCTCCATAGCACAGCGGCGATGTTGACTGCCATGCCCCATCGACCCAAGGACCAGCGTGCCGGTGGTAGTTTATCTTTGCGCAGGCGGGCAGAGATCAGGCAGCCAATGGAACAAAAGTAAGTCGCCAAAAATCCAGTCGAGGAGAGGCTGATGACTATGTTGAATGCAAAGTTGGAGCCCAAATTGATGAGGCATAAGATGACAGTGACAAACAGGCTGACGTATATGCAGTTCAGAGGCACATTCCACCTTGAGTCGATCTTGCTGAGCCATTTCGAGAAGGGCAGCCCTCGATCACGTGCAAAGGCCCACATCTGTCGGCTCTCAGTCGTCGTGCATGTGTTGTTTCCTGCCACCAGTAGCACAAGCAAGATGATAGTCAAGGCGTTAGCAGCCCCAATGGTTCCGGTGTTGCCAAAAGCAGAGATGAACGGCAGACCCGTGTCAATGGCGTCGGTCAGGTCACCCATGCAGAACATCATGGTGATGAGCATGACGAATCCCATGGCCGAATTAAGAACAAAGGACCACACGATAGAGCGTGGCACAGTCAGACTTGCATCTTCGACCTCCTCGGAGAGGTGCACGGCCGAGTCGCTGCCGGCAAGGGTGTAGAACGTAGCGACTTGGCCGACGAGCATCGACAATCCAGTGTTGCTCCAGCCGCCGCTGTTGACAACCTCACCAAATACCTCGCTGGCGGAATTCTTCGGTGCAAGGACCCAGAGAGGGATGATTGTGGCGAAGAAGCCAACAAAGTGCATCACAAGGACCAGCGACTCAAAACGTGGCAGCCAACCGCGCCACACGGTGTTGAATGGAACAGTCGTCATCGCAAGGCCGATCATGAGCAGAGATGCTTGCCATGGTTCGAACGCAAATTCGACGTTCCTATACGCCGCAAGAGCCTCAATGGCTGACATTGACGGGTAGATGCCTCCGGCCAGAGCTGGCTGCCAGGCCAATGTGCTCGTCCAGCCAGCGACATAGCTGAAGAACTTTTGATATCGCTTGGGCGCAAATTCAGAAACCCCTGGGAGCAAAGCGGGTCAGGAAAGACAATGGTGCCCGAATGGGGTTGGACTTACAGTGGTATTGTCCACCAGCTGTGGGAGCCATGCTGGCCATCTCAGCCAGGGACATGCAAACCATCAAAGACCCCAGAAACGTCCAAATATACTGCGCGAATCAATGTTAAGCCAGCCCTAAGCATCAGGAAGAGCAGAACAAACCTGAGCAAAGCATCCGGCATATCCGCCGTTGATGAACGCGGACCCGGTAGAAACGAGCACAAACTCCCACGTCGAGGTGAAGATGGTCGCGAAGCCCACCGTCGCAAACAGGCGGAAGTTGCGCTTGTACAACTGCTTCTTGCCCAAGCGCAGCATGTCCTCGGCATCGTGGTGCGAGCGGCTTGTGCCCTGGGCGGCGTGATCCATGGCTTCCTCGACATTTACGTTGACCGTCGGCGACGAGTCGCCCTTGACCTCCGCCGTCGAGGCTTGAGCATCGCGCTTGACCTTTTCTGTGGAATCCATCATTGGCGACACTCTGACTGATGAGGAGGAAGAAAAGCAGACAACAACAAGAGGCGGGGGTTGGAGGAGTGGATCTAAAGTCTTACTGCGCGGGTGGGAGGCTCTGCATTTGTGCCCCCGGATATGGGATTTGGCATGCAGTCTGGTGGTCTAGATTGGTGAGATTGCGCCGGGCGGTCCATGCTGATGCGGCAGAGGCACTCGATAGGCTAGATAAGGTTGCGAACAGTGGGGAATTGCATGGCGATGGACGCCACCGTAAGACGCCGGCGCGAGCCTTGCCGCACCCGGTTGGCCGTCTGGATCGCCCCCTGTCTGCCGTCTGGTGCTTCCCGAGGCTGTATACCGCGTGCACGGCTATAGTCCCAGCGCTACGTTCAGCCGCATGCTTTGCATTAAGTTCAGGAGTGGCTCCACGTGGTGATGGGGGCCATGCCTTGCCTTTGCAGGGCCGTTCAGAGCTTGGCCAGGTCTCTGCTGGAGTCTCTCTGCGCTGCTCGCACGGCTTCCCATAACTCCAGCCCCTTTTGCAGCTCTGTGTCGTCCTCGATGATCGTTTGGCCTTCGCTGGTCAACTTGCGGACCTGCCTTGCTCCCACACATCCCCATCCAATGTCTTCTTCGCCTTTGACATACTTGGCCAGGGCTTCCACCCACGGCCGGACTTTGTCCTTTTCGTCCTCGCGTAGCCCCTCTCCAACCCCCTTTCCCCAGAACCACACTGATATGACATCTGTACCGTGCGTGACTCCCCACTCTTTCGGAAATGCCGCATCGCAATTCTGGCTGCGCCATTCGATCCTCCATCGTCGTAGCAAGGAGCCCGCGCCGCCTCTCTCGAGGGCTGCTGCAAACCCCCTAGCCATGCCGTAGACCTGCAGATCCGCGTACACCCTACCGTATGCATCCAGCTTCCAGTCTTTGCACGTGTCTCCCCATCGTGTAGGTAACTTTCCATCGGGCGTCCACACTTTCATCGCGCTGTCGACCACAGCCGGTGGGTAGTCTGCACCCAACCGTTGCTTCAAGCCCTCGTAGTCATCCTGCGTCGGCGCCCGCCACGAAGCATACACATGCCTCTCATCGCACACCTCGCCCATCAGCAGCTCCACGCCCCTCTCCTTCATGCGCCGCGCAAAGTCGCCCGAGTCAATATCCGCAAACAGCTCCCGCCGCACAAACCCCCCATCCGACACCGCGCGAAACTCATGCTCCCCGGGCATCACCTCCTGCGCACTCGCCGCGACCAACTCGCGCGCCCCCACCCGCCGCAAGCGCTCCAGCTTCTCCCCCGCCGCCAGCCCCACCGGCACGCCGACGTTCGCGCACAGCCGCTCAAACTGCCCCGCCACCTCCGCCGGCGCCTTGGGCTGCACACCGCACCCGTTGCTCACCATGAACGCGCGCCGTATGCACCGCTGCCCCTCCGCCGCGTACAGGTCGTGCGCCAGCTGGTGGAACGCCGAGTGCGCGCCCGCGCTCAGCCCGCCCACCGTCACGTTGCCCGCGTCGCCGCCCCAGTACGAGATGTTGTTGCGCGTCCACACCAGCGCCAGCCGCTGGTCCCAGAAGCCGCAGTTCGGCGTGCCGCCGCTCGCTGGGGGCGCCAGGAAGCCGAGCACGCCGAGGCGGTACGCGGGCTGCACGACGATGCAGGGGAAGGCGGCGCCGCCGGCCGCGCGCGGGCCCAGCAGGTCCTGCAGGGCGTGCGCGTTGGGCGAGCCGAACTGCAGCCAGCCGCCGTGCAGGTAGAAGAGGACGGGCCAGCCGGCGGGGGGCGGCGCGCCGGGCGGCACCCAGATGTTGAGCTGCAGGCAGTCCTCGTCCCAGGCGGTGGGGTCGGTCGGCTCGAGGTAGCCGGGCTGGGGGCAGAGGCCGCAGCCGCCGCCGTCGAAGCCGCCGGGTTGGCTGCGCGTGCCGTAGCGGTAGCAGGGTGGGAGGGGGCGCGGCGGTTGCCAGCGGAAGGGGCCTAGTGGGGGGAGGGCGTAGGGAATGCCGGTGAAGAGGTGGCACTGTTGTTGCGGAGGGTCGGAGGAGCCGGTTGGGGTGGTGAGGTATGTTAGACCGCGGACGAAGCCTCGCTGGTCGCCTAGGTTCAGGACGTAGGGTTCTGTGGACTGCTGCTGGCCTGGAGGTGCCATGGTTTTGGGGGATGCACGGCCCAGTATCTTGGGTTTTCTCTGGTCTTTTCCTGCTTGCTTTTTCTCGAGAATACTATTACGTGGACGCACGAATCACATCAGGGCTCAGCTAGACATTATGGTGCCGTGTGTATGAAGTCAAGAGTTGTAGCTTGGACGAAGAGGGGTGGATGTCGGCTTTCGGCACGATGCACTGCGACTCCGGAAACACTAGTCTGCTGCTGGGACTTGCTACTATATAAGCACGTGCTTTTGCGACAACGACGGTTTTTAAGCTGTGTTAGCTTCTGTATGTAGAATCTATTCTACTAGGACGGTAGACCGACACCTTGAATGGTTTTGCATCTTTGTGCGGTCAGGCGCTCCTCTACGCATGTATAATCGTACACTCCTCGTCGTGCCTAGCTTCAACCTCGTACTGCGAGGGAAGCCTGTGCGGTGGCTAGAGAGCCGCTCACAAATCTGACGACATATCCTTTGGTGGTGGGACAGCATTGTAACTCGGTAGTCCTCCACCACGGCCACCACCACGGCCGCCACCACCACGGCCACGGCCTTTTCCTCCGCCCCTGGGTCCCTCCCTGGGGCCGCCTCCACGCTTGGCACTAGTGCTACGCGTAATTCTGCTAAACAAGGACCCTTTGTTAACGGGCGTATCGGCTTTTTGGTCTTGACGAGATGGTACCTTGGGCGCTTGGACTGTTTGATGCGCGTCACTGACGGCCCCAGAGGCGTTGCTGGATCTGGTCGGTTTCTTTCCGTGCTTGGATGCCTTTGGAACCTTTGGCTCTGCTCCGGCTGCTTCATTTGCCAATCTCTCACGCTTTTTCTTCTTCTTTTCCTTCCTCTTCTCTGACTTTGCGGGTTTGAGCTGCAAAGAAGTGGCTTCGGTCGTAGGCCGACGCGGGGCAATGGTCTTGTCATCCTCCGAGCTGTCGTCTTCATCGTCGGTGAAGAGAATGTGCGTGTTTGCTTCCGTGCCCGGGAAATGACCAGCGGCAGAGATACGTGGCGTTGGGGCCTCATAAGGATTAAGATCGAACTGATTTGACCAGGATGCAGAGAACATGTCGCTTCGTAGCGGCCTCTTGGCTGAGTCGCGACTCGGGCAATCATCTCCAAAGTGTTCTTGACTACCACAATTATAACAGCTTCGATGGAGCGCAACTTTTACAGTCTGCTGTGGGCCTTGAAGCGGCACAGCCCCCGGTTCATGCTGATATGGGTAAGTGCCATTGGCTGGGGGAAGGGGCCGATACGTGCGCCATAGCCATTGACAGTCTTTGATCTCGTGAGCCGAGTCTCCACACAGTACACATGAGATGTTGGAAGGTCCGTCACCTTCTGCCGCTGCAAGCTTGCTCGGGCAGGAAGATGCACTATGGCCAAGCTCTTTGCAGCGCTGGCATCGGTTGATCTTGGGGCAGGCCGAAGAAAAGTGACCTGTGGGGCCAGTGGCATCGGCGGAGCAGTGAATGCATCGACGCTTTTCGCAAGTAGCAGAGGTATGACCGGGGACACTACAAATATCGCAAACGGCGAGAGCTGTAGGTGAGCTAATGCCCCAATAGCGCAGCTGTAGAGCCTGAGCACTCGGGGAGAGATCGGACAACATCACAGGAGGTGGTCCATCAGGGAGAGGCGGCTGTGGTTGTGACTCAGGATGGAACAGGGTTGGAATTGATGGAAGAGGCACAACTTCGTCGTTGTTATAGATGGAGGGGACACTGGAATGAGCTTTCATATCCGATAAAGCCGCATGTTCTTCGGGGGTCGCGTTATGTTGTTCGTAAGTTCCGTTAAGATAGCCATTGAAATTGAGCTTGCCACTCTTCAAGTCCTGGCAGATTCTGTCGACTGAGCCCTGCACAAGCATTGGGAGGACACGTTCCGGCCAACCAGCTGCAAAAGCAGTAGGTATCGTCTTCCCACTCGACCGTGGCAGCGCCATTTTGAAAGCATCGATCTGAGCAGGTGGTGCGCCGGGAACTGGGCATTGGCTGTAGGGAATGCCCTCGATCAGATTTTGCACATCCACTTCGGGCGTGACGTGCAGCAGCAGGTGTGCCTCGTGCGCGTTTGGGCGAACGAAGTGCCATGCTGTCTTGCTCATTCGCAAGAATCCTCGAGTGTGTACAAGTAAAGAGCGATGGACGCCAATGTAGTGGCACAAAGCGTCCTGGAGGCGGGCCACATGATGGTCACCATATGTCGCCTGTGCATTTGGCGCGTTGATGCAGATGGCTACAAGTCGGCCCTTAACCTTCTTAAGAGTTGAGGGCTTCAGTGGATCCGGGTCACCTGCTGGCGAAGGCTGATAGACGCGAAAGGCCGCTAGACGCGCCTCTTCACGTGATTGGATCTGGGCTGTCTGAATCGAGCTGGGTTCCATGTCCACAGTGCTGGTCTGCGGTGGTGGTTGTTGCTGAGAAGGGACCTCACGATTGGAGAAGAAAGCCTCTTCATGCTCCTGAGCAGGTTCGTCGTCGTCGTTGTGGTCAGGGGAGACGATTTCACCACTCTCAGCAGAGCTCTCACGGGCAGCGTGGTTGTCAGTGTCGGCTCGTGCACGCTTTGAGGAAACGGCGTCATGAGTATCATCCAGAGGCCGTTTCTTGCGAACGGCAGCTGTCCGAGAGTCGCTTGCGTCCGCCATCTTCCCCGGCCGCGTCGGCTGGCGCAGTTGCTTTTTCTCACGGTGGCATGTGTGCTGCTGGGCACCGACTACTTTTTGGGGGCACGGGAAAGATATCTTGGTGATCTGCAGGGCGTGGCGCAGGCTGTGGCGGTGACGGGCAGCCGCGCCGGGTTGCATGATCACGTTCACGTTCACGGCCCCTCTATCGCCCTTCTGCCATGCTGTCACCGCCGTCTTCTCCGGTCCCCTCCATCGTCTGCCCTGCTCTTCCCCAAGAGCGTCTCCAGGCTGCTCTCCGAGGCTGCCTCTATTGGTACCTTCCATCCACCCGGTGCCGCTTGCTTTCTAGCACGTGCGGCGCCTTATCAAACTCATCACCCGGCTTTTCACCGTCACCGGATTCCCGCCGGCCCCAGCTTCACCAACCCACAACCGTTGCAGCATGGACTCCATGCGTTCTCTCGACACTTCGCTACCGAGGACTCGCCGGAGACGTCAGCAAGGCCATAATGAAGTGTTGCAAGCTTTCAAGGCTGCGGCCTTGTCTGTCACCCAGCTGTACAAGAACGCCTCGGCGGACGTCGAGGCTGCCCGCGCCTCCGGCTACCAAGACGCTCTGGACGACATACTCGCCTTCCTCGACCAAGAGAACATAGGACTAGACGACGGCGAGGGCTGGCGGGTCCGACAGTGGGCCACTGAGCGCCTGTCGCCCAACTCCTTCGCCTTCGCCAGCGACGGTGAAGACGACGACAAGGACGAGCGTCCTCGCACAACCTCTCCCATCGCGAGCACCACCCGTGACACGCTCCGCCGTCAAGAGTCACAGCCTCAAGAGCAGCCCCATGAACGCCAGAACCAGTCTGCACCGCCCGTCGAAAATGTCCACACACAGTCCACATCTAGTGACTCAGCATCTTCACAGCCCCCGCGGCATGAAGTCTTCTCCTTCCAATCCTCCGGTCCTTCCATGCCCGACGTGGACATGAGCAGTGCCGATGCAGCATCAAGCCCTCCTGTCCGCCTAGACCTCTTCGCACGCCCAGCTCGTAGCAGTTCATCCCGCCACCCCGCGCACTCAAGCCGAGAGAAAATTCCCAACATCTCCACCAGCACCCTAGGCCACGGCGCCGGATCGAAACGAAAGCAGAACTTCGGCGAATTTTTCGACATCAGCGAGCTTACCGGCAAGGATTTTGGTGCGAGCAGTGGCAAGAAGACCCGCTTCGGGTAGTGGCCCTGGACGCAGACAACGGCATTGCATGGCATGGGATTTTCATTCCTTCCCCCTTTCCCCCGCACGACATCACGAAGCGACTTTTCAGCATAGACGGGCTCGCAGAGCCCGAGGTCGAGATACCCCCTCATGTTGCATCCACACAGGCACCTGTCGACGTGCTCTGTACGACTCCTTTTACCAAGTACATATAATAACTATACAAATTATGCATATGATCCCTCCCACCGCGTTTTCCACATGTAGACTTCGGCCTCTTTCAGCACCAGAAGCTGCACATATAGCCGTGCTTTCTGAATGTCTTGTCGCTCTGCATCTCCGCTCCAAACACACCTTGTGAGCACAGATGTAGCAGGCCAATCGCTCCACCGAGTCCAGTGACTCTCAACCTCGTTGCTGTGTCCGTCGTCTGCGGCATCTCCGCACTTGATGTTGCAGCTCTGGCGAACTTGGTCCTATGCCCCCAAATTTCCAGTCAATGCGTGGAATGATTACTCCCAGCAGGCAGCAGCGGAGTATCTGGTGCGGAAGCTCAGACGGGCTTGCAGAAATGCCGGTCACCAGCTGCTCAGTCGTTAATTCATCATGTAGCCCACGGTAGGCCCGACGAAGTATATGACAATCAAATGCTCTTCCGGACGCATGGGAACACTGCGCGCTTGATTGCGGTAGGTGGTAAGAGAGACTGCGAGCCAACGCAGGCTGAGCCCAGTAGTCCAACCAAGCCATGTACGAAGAGCAATCCAAGTCGCAATCAAGTGCAGCGAGCCCGTCAAGAGTAATGTCAAAATCAGATCCAGCGGCCTGAGGAAGCTAGGTTTCGCGTGTTCGCGCCGGCGCAGCGTCTCATCGTCGATGTCGGGCATAGATGGTCTAAAGTTTTCAAATGGCTGACGAGAATATACTACAAGTAAGACACGCCGCGAGAGCACACTTCCCACCGCCGCTTTACATGACAAGTCTGTACACGCCCAGCGCGAGAAACACCCCGCCCACGCCCATCGGCACCCGCCCTCGATGCCGCAGTAGCGCCTGCCCGACGCGCCCCTTTGGGCTGAAGGACGGTCGCGTGTCCTCTTCCTTGATCGTCATGCAGTAGAGGCCCAGCCCGATGAAAGTTGCGCCCCCTGTTTGCGGCAAGAAGTGCAGTGTTAGAGATAGGAAGCCAGGCGTGGTTGGTGGGTGAGGTCTCTCTTACCCATCACGCGACATGGCGTGCAGTCTTGGTACTCCTCGGTGGCGCCGCCATTGTCTGTCGGGGCGGCTGTTGGTGGTGGCGAGCCGCTTACCATGCGCTGTAGACGGTCTATCATGCGGGTTTTCGTTTCGAGGGAGAAGTGATGTGTTCCGGTTTGAGGGGATGGTATGCGTGAGTGAGTGGTGTGTATGTTCGGAGGCCGGAATTAGCAAGACGGAAGGTGAACGATGATAGGCAGAACGAAACGAGCACGACTGTGGATAGTGACGAGTAATTAAGATGGCACACTTTAAATAGGATACGATCGATCGTTACAAGAGGCTTTGAGATGCAATTAAATTCGCACGGCCCTTTTGACTACGACAGCCCGTGTACGAAAAGTGCTGCTCTTTTCATCAGCCAGAATGGAGCTACGTGTCATGAATATACGATCTATCTCCCGGCAGGACTTGAACCCATTGGTGGTCTAGGACTTGCCCTCGCACTCCTCGCAGGTGATACCGTGAACATGGCTTTTTGTGGCAAGACCGCAGCTTGTGGTGTGGACGGCATCTGCGGCTGTGGCACGTCCACATCCATGGCATCGTGCTTGTCATCTGCGGCAGCAGTCTGCTTGTCTCTTACGCCTGCCGCTGCCCCAGGAGACAACAGTCCACCTGCATGGTTATTGTCGCCGAGTCCGCCGCGGGAGGCACCCTCAACATCCCTCTCCGCCTTCCACTTTGCCAGCTCCGAGTTCAACGCAGCACTCTGATCTGAATCATCATCCTCGTTATCGGTCGAACCAGATGCTCCAGCCTTGCGATCAGCATCCGACGTGTCGGGTGGTGGTGTACGCTGCCCTTCTTGCTCCCTCCATTCCGAGGTGATGGCCAGCATGCGTTGCGTGACCTCGTGTTTGTGCGCAGCGAGCATCTCTTGTAAGTCCGTCTCGCTGCTCCTGACCACGTTGCCATATCTTCGCTTAATCTTCTTCACTCGCTCAGGTGCAAATGCGGCGTGAGCATCGCTCACAAACACCAAACTTTGTGCGTAGTAGCGGTGGGCGACACTGTCGTCAGATGATTTCTGCACCGAGCGGAGGACGTGCTCGGCAACGAAGCTGACCGTAAGATCTACGTCCTCGGAAGCAGTGGGATGGTGAGAGAGAAGATCGATGATGGCAGAGTAAGCATCACCAATACCCATGAGGAAAACATGCGAGGAGGTATTGACTTCAATGTAATTGTCCCATAGGTAAAATGCTACTTCTTTTGCAGCTGCAGAGCGTGCAGCTTCGGCATCTGCAGGAGCGTAGCTCTGCATGTTGTCCTGCGACGCAAATTTGTCAGTTTTGTCGCACTAACATTCATCTTTTTCAGCACACAGAACCCTACTTACATCCACTTCGGTGATGTGCTTGGGGACGTTGACGTCGATAACGGCGAAGTGATGCCTTACAGCCCAATCAACGTATGTCTTCGACACATCAGTCTTTCAGTTCATAGTCAGTGTTCTGGCCCTTTGTTCCTATGTCTCAGTCCGAAAGAGGGTTGTTACTTACGAGGAATGTATTGTGCAGTTCGAGTCGGCTCGTACGTGGGTCTGGGTAACCTTCGGCTTCTGGAGAGTCGTGAAAGAGCACGAGGAGAGGCCTGTGTTCGTGATAGTTCGGTGTTGCCAGAACCTGATCGTTGAAGGATCGAGATAATCGCTGGTGCAGTATGAAGAGCTTCGTCATTGAATATTGCTCCCACAAAGCTTTACTTTGCCACTCGCGAACAATATCGTGCAGTCTCTCACTGCCAAGATCCTGCTTCCTCCGTAAATTCAAATCCTTCGGGTACAAGCATTTCCAGAAGCGTGACTGCGTGCGTATGACTTGTTGGACTACATTCACCGCTGACGGAGTCGGGGTCAGGTCGACAATCCTATCCGGAGGCTCACCCATGAGAACACGGCTCATGGCCAGTGCGGACACTGCAATAGAGCGCAGATTATAGCCTCCCTCTAAGCAAGCCACTACCTTCCCCTTTGCTAGTTGCATCAACATGTGCGTCATATGCCCGAAACCGGCTGGAGATACTTTACAATCTCCAAGTGGGTCACCTTCGGCAGCGTCGAATCCCGCGGAGATGATTACGAGGTCGGGATCAAATTCAACAGCAATTGGCATTACAACTTGCTGAAATGCCATGATGTAATCCGCATCGGTCATGCCATTGTGGGCCCAAGGAATGTTCACCGACTTCCCAAGACCAGCGCCGGTGCCACAGTGTTGGTGATCTCCAAAGTCGCTTGTAGGGTAAAACGTTGCATTGGCGTACACATGCAGCGAGATATAAAGCACATTCGGATCGTCATAGAACGCACGTTGTACGCCATTGCCGTGATGAACGTCCCAGTCCAGGATCAGGATCTTCCGGCAAGTCTCTGGAAAATCGCGCTGCATGACTCGAGCAGCGATGCAGACATTGTTGAAGAAACAGAATCCAGACGCCTCACCATGTTCTGCATGGTGACCTGGCGGCCGTATGACAGCTACAGCGTTCTTAACCTGGCCGCTCACGACGGCTCTGGTCGCCTCGATCGCACCACCAGCGGAGAGGGTTGCGCATAACCAAGAGAGATTATGATAGTACATCGAGACCTCGTGCTGGCCTTGCTCATTCATGCGTTTCAAATCATCCTCATCCATACCGACCAGACTTTGCACGAACTCAACGTGTTCTGGGCTGTGAATAAGAATGATCTCTTCTGCCGTGGCGTGCCTGATAGGAATGCGGACCATCATGTAGTCTGTTCTCAGATCCGGGCGGTTCGGATCTTCAACAAGCCCGGCATCACGAAGTTCGTGATAGATCTCAGCAATGCGAGCTGGTTTTTCTGGGTGATCGAGGTCTTCTGGCTCCTCGTTGGGTTTTGCTTCATAATTCTCGTAGCGGGTGCCAAGGTTGACGTGGAAACGCATACGTGGATCGTATACAACACCAGTCATTGATGTAGAATAGGGAAGGTTTCGGTCCTTTGGAGGAGGAATGACCACTGCCACCCGGGAATGGGGCACGTCAAGAAAGTCATGGTTACTAGACTTGGGCCTTGCTGATGGAGACCGTGTCGAGGTCGACTTCGGAGTTCCTCGGCTATGGATGCCGTCAGTCGAGGTTATAGGCTGCGTCGCAAATGGAAGAACTTGATTTGAGCTGGGTGTTGGAGATCTCCTACGGATCTGGGTATCAAAAGCAAGGGTGGATGGCTCAGATTGCGAGCCAGGCTCGACAGCCTCAGTTGTCCCTACAATAGTTTCGGATTCATCAGGTTGAGGATCCAGGTCCATGTCTGCATCATGCATAGATTCGGGGTTGAGAAAGAGGAATCAATCCTCACGTGCACCAACAGGGGTGTTCAAGATTGCGACATGTCGCTTCTGATAAAGCCCTCAGACAAATATTGATACTACTTGTTCTGTGCTGATCAAAGCTCGGTTAGCTATTGTATCGCATTCTACATCAATGAATTGGCAATACGTCTAGCAGGAGCGGCAGATTTGTATGTTTATGTGAACTCACCAATCTCAACTCGCGCACTCGTACTTATCCGCTGCGAGCCTAGCAAAGTTTGATCACCTCAGAGCTATCCTTATATTTCTTTTCTGGCTGAAATCGTCAACTTTCGGTGCTTGCGCAAGAATTCATACAGTGATAAGAATGAGACGACAGTCCGCTCACGCAAGATTCGCACCGGTGCTCAAAGATTATTCCTGCATCGGGCGATCACAAAAGATCTGACTGGAACTCCGCAATCGTTATGAAACTATCAAAGTCACCTGTGCACGCGAGAGCAGGCAAACAAGTGCTTCAAGCGCGACAAATCAGGCGAGAGCTTGTGGACACGACATGGTAAGAAATATTGGTACGTACCTGAATCGGAACAGCTGATTCGCGATATTCAATATGTAATTCCAGGAAACAAAGTTGTGTATGTGCTATTCCATAAATTTAAATCCAAGGGCGAAGGAAGAAGGAAAGTAGTGTGTCGTTCCGTCGAGTCGGGCTCGTGGAGTTCGGCGCTAGGACGAATCGGGACAATCCTCTAGTTAGTCGAGCAATGCCTTCAGCATTCCGTCAACCACATTTCGATGCCGTGGGGATATATGACTGATAGGCGCTAGTTAATGGAATTAATTGGCATACGTCGTGGATGGAGAACTGAACCTTGCCAGTCGTATTCTAACGTGGCAGAAAGAACGGAAAATGTACGCCTAGAGGTCACTTGGCATCATTCAATGACCAGAAAGAACGATAAAAAGAATTTTCAAGTTCATCACATTCTAACTACTTGTCAGGGATGCTATAGGACAATATCTTCATGAAGCACTGCCTCGTCCAAGAGGTGAGGCTTGGTAGTCGCAGTAAGGCGGGGACTCCTTGCGGCCGCTCAGAGCCTGTACTTCAGTTCTTGTGATTGCTACGCGTTACCGTCAACCTTGGCGGCATAGGCTGTGGCACGTCAGTCAGTGAGTCTTGCATGTGGTAAGGGGAGGAGCGACATACCCAGGAGATCTAGCACACGGCGGGAGTAGCCCCACTCGTTGTCGTACCAGGAAACGAGCTTGACGAAGTTGTCGTTGAGAGAGATACCTGCCTTGGCATCAAAGATGGAAGAGTGGATGTCACCGTTCAAGTCGGTGGAGACAATCTCGTCCTCGGTGTAGGCCAAAATGCCCTTCAGCTCACCCTCGGCGGCGGCCTTGATGGTGGCCTTGATGTCCTCGTAGCTGGCACCCTTCTCGATGCGGCAGGTCAGGTCAACAACGGAGACGTTCTTGGTGGGGACGCGCATGGACATGCCGGTCAGCTTGCCGTTCAGGGAGGGAATGACCTTGCCGACAGCCTTGGCGGCGCCAGTGCTGCTGGGAATGATGTTCTCAGCAGCGGCACGGCCACCGCGCCAGTCCTTGCCAGAAGGACCATCAACGGTCTTCTGGGTGGCAGTGTAGGAGTGAATGGTGGTCATCAGGCCTTCGATGATGGTGTACTTGTCGTGGATGACCTTGGCAAGGGGAGCCAGGCAGTTGGTTGTGCAAGATGCGTTAGAGAACACGGTGATGTCGCTCTTGTACTCGGTGTTGTTGACACCCATGACGAACATGGGAGCATCGGCCGAGGGGGCTGAGATGACGACCTTCTTGGCACCGCCCTTCAAGTGGGCAGAGGCCTTGTCGGTGGTGGTGAACACACCAGTGGACTCGACGATGTAGTAGGCGCCAGTCTCGGCCCAAGGGATGGCAGCGGGGTCCCGCTCGGTGTAGAACCTCACGGTCTTGCCGTTGACGACGAGGTCGTTGCCCTTAACCTCAATTGTGCCCTTGAACTGTCCGTGGGTGGAGTCGTACTTGAGCATGTAGGCCTGGTAAGAGTTGTTAGAGAACTAGCCTAATTAACAATTTTCAATTACCGTTTGAACTTACGGCATAGGTGGGCTCGATGAAGGGATCGTTGACAGCAACGACCTCGAGGTCGCTGTGCTCAATACTTTCGGGCAAATGTTAGCGAACATGTTGAAGGATGTTGTATGGAATAGCAGAACAACTTACGCATTGCGGAAGACGATACGACCAATGCGGCCGAAACCGTTGATGCCGACCTGGGATGAGGCGTTAGAGTCAAATACTGGTATCGCTGTGTTGAGACGGCGGGGCGGGGCAATGAGCTAGCGAACAGCTGCTCATCAGGGCAGAAATACCTTGAAACCCATGATTGCGGTGTGTGTGGAGTTGTGAGGAGCTGGTGGATGTAGAGTGTGAGCTTTGGTGTGGAGCGCAGAGTGGGAGGATTAAGCGAAAGAGAGTGGCAGAGTAATGGTGAGGTTTTCTCTCACGTTGGCGAGAGGAAGCGCGGGCCGACTTCGTCGGAGGGGCGCGGAGGGGCCTTACGTCAGGTTCGGGGGGGAGGACTTGATTGGGCACTAGCAGCCAAGAGCAAGACTATCAATTACTATCGTGTTTACATTTCACAGCGCCAGGCATACCTATCCTAGGAACCTGTTCCTCGTCGCCAGCAACTGCAGAAAGGGCATGCCCCGCGATGCCCCGCTGATCCGGCCAAGGTCTGCGCTAGGCGCCTCCAACGGCATTTATGCTTCCTGATGTTACCGGTCTTTTCCCGGACGCTCCCGGTCTGGAGGTAGCGCGGCGCAAAACAATCTATCGTCCTCGCACTTCGAAATCGGCGGCTCAGACGTGGGAACAGGGAAGGGCTGCAAGCCAGATATATTCCCGTTTAGGGGCATGGTGAGGCCGATAGAGGCTCCGTGAGGCGTGTGGCGCTCCCAGGCAGTCCAGACCACCATGGCTCACGGTTGACGGTCGTCCGCCAAATTCCTAGGATGAGCCACACCACTCTTCCGCCGAGGAAATGTTCTGAGCGGCAGTACTCTCGTGGACCTGGACTACAAGTACCCAACGAAACATCTGTCTGGGCCCATGGGAGAGTCGTGATCTTGCCTTGACAAAGCCCTTGAAAGCATGGGACTTCTGAGGGACATGCTTGACTGCACAACGTTTTTAGCCCGCGTCACATTATGCTTCAGCGGGTATATCGTGCCCCAGTCTGCTCAACACTCTTACATGCTCATAGCATGGTCTAAGAGCTGTCGGATTTTTCTGGTTGTTCGCCTGACTGAATCATGGCCTGTGTCGCAAACGAGCACACACCGCTCACATCAGGGTAGTCAAACCAGAGAGAGTCAAGACCAAAGCTTAATGCCATTGGCATGTCCGATCTCATGTACCGAAACTGAACTTAGAAATAAATATAATTGCAAGCACGTCGTTCGCCAGTCACCAAAACCTTTGGGCAAGCAAAAGTCTCATGACGGCACAATGCGCCCGTCGGGTTTTTTGCTTGGCCAATCACAGCGGCGGCCAAGCTAAGCTGAGCTGGGTAAGAGCACTCGACAACGACCTTTCTCTGCAACCAGCTTGCACCTCGCTCCACCGCACCACCGCCTGTTGTCCCTGCCACCATCGCGTGCCCAGCAGCGCACCCTCTCCACTCCTCTCTTTCGCCCTCGCTCGCTCAATCCGAGCCAGCCGACCATGCTGCGCGTCCCTACCGCCGGTCGGGCGTTGAGCTCGTCCTCGCTCCTTTCCCAGGCCGTCCGCCGACAGGCCCCAAAGGCCGTTCAGGTCCGCGCTCTCACCACCGCGCAGGAGCAGATCCGCGGCCAGTCCTCCCACGCCGTCTCAAACCCCACACTCGCCAACATCGAGAAGCGATGGGAGGCGATGCCCCCTCAGGAGCAGGCCGAGCTGTGGATGGCCCTGAGAGACCGCATGACCGTCGACTGGAAGCAGCTGACCCTGCAGGAGAAGAAGGCCTGTGAGTACCCATCGCCGTTCTGCTCGTTTCTTACATTTTCCACACACCTTCGATGATTGCCGAGGCCCAATGGGGACATGCTTGAGCTCTTTCACGCAGCATCACCAAACTCGGAAAATCGTGGCTGACATGATTTTCTTACCAGCATATTACATCGCCTTCGGTCCTCACGGTCCTCGTGCTGTCCCTCCTCCCGGAGAGAAGTGGCAAGTCCTTAAGCTCTTTATCTACTCTATGGTTGCCAGCGCTGGCATCTTCGCTCTCATCCGCTTGGGTGCCCGCCCTCCTCCCAAGACCATGTCTCAAGAATGGCAAGAAGCCACCAACGAATATCTCAAGGTAAACTACCTGGATAGCAATTTTGACTTCTACGATGGAATTCTGACAACCTACTCCAGGGCCAAAACGCAGAACCAATCACTGGTCTATCCTCCGAGGGCTACGTTGGCAAGGGCCAAGTGCAGAGCCCGCCCCGTGGCATTGATCCCGCAGCGGAGGAGTAGAAGAAAACATGGACACATTCTGCGCATTAAAACAAAGCTTGTAGAGATGGACGGCGTGGTTGGGCGATGGAGTGGTGCGGCCAGCGAGAAGCGGATTTGGAGCGGTGATACGACGGACGTTTGTCTGCCAGCATGGCCAGCGATGCATGCTACCGTCAGTCTTCTTGCTGCCGCTGTGGAATGTATTATCAACCACATGTACACCGTACACGACCGTATTTCAGCAAATTTCCCTTTTGTAGTCATTTCTGCTCAGTCTACCCAAGTGAATATTCCTGCTTTTTGCGCCAGACAGGCTCGATTTGCCTAGTCTCGTGCCCATACATGTCCTAAATCCACAAGGTATCGTAAATCATGACTTCAGTCAAGCATCAGAACGCGCCGCCCGCCCCAGCCACCCTAGCTTTCTCCCTGTACTGCTCAAACGAGTCGAAGCCCGAGGAAGATTTCTCCTCCTGCTGCCCGGGCTTGTCGCCACGCCGCCGCGCCCACTCTTCTTCCTCCCGCTCCGCCAGCGCCCGAAACTGGCCCTGCATGCCTCGGCCCAGCAGCAGCACCTTCTCCTCGCGGCGCGCCGCCTTCTCCGTGACGAGGCAGAAGCGCGTGCCGCTGCCGGGCGCCTCGAACATGGCCTCGCCGAGCAGGCGCTCCATGACGGTGCGCAGCCCGCGCGCGCCGGTGCCCATGTGCTGCGCGGTGCGCGCGACCTCGCGCAGCGCGGGCGCCGTGAAGCGCAGCTCGATGCCCGAGAGCGCGAAGAGCTGCGCGTACTGCGAGAGCAGCGAGTTGCGCGGCTCTGTCAGTACGCGCACGAGGGCTGCGAGAGAGAGTTGCGACAGCGAGCATGTCACGGGGATGCGGCCGATGAGCTCGGGGATCAGGCCGTACTTCTGCAGGTCTGCTGGCGTGGCGAGGTCGAGCGTGTTGTAAGTGGGCGGCTCGAGGTCTTCTTCCAGCGCTTGCTTCTGCGCTTTTGTTGGTGATTGTTGCTGCGACTGGGAGGGGGAGGCGTCGGAAGGGTTCACCGCGGCCGAGGCGAATGTGTCGCTTGGGGCGGTGTAGAAGGGGAGATTTTTGCGGAAGAGCTCATCGTTCTCGGCATTGGCGCCGGCGCGGATGGTCGGGTCGTTGACGTCTTCTGACAATGGCGCCGAAGCTACGCGGGCGCCGAAGCCGATAGAACCTTTGGCGATGCGCTCCATGATGAGTTTGTGAAGCCCGACAAAAGCACCGGTACAGATGAACAGGATGTTGGAGGTGTCTACATTATAGACATCGCCTTTCTGAGGCCCTTGCTGCTGGCCTTGACCTGAACCGAGGGAGCCCAGTGCATTTCCTGGGCCAAGGCCGCCAGTGGGAACTGCGTTCGGGAAACGGGTGTTGAGACCTGTGGAGGAGGATGAGGAGTGGGCACCAGGAGTGCTGCCTTTCTCCTGCTTGGCATGAACTTGGACGGTTGTGCCTTCGATGATCTTGAGAAGAGCTTGTTGTACGCCTTCGCCGCTTACGTCCTTGCCATGCGAAACTTTAGCGGTGGCGATCTTGTCAATCTCATCGAGGCAGACGATGCCCCGCTCCGCACGAGCAACATCATAATTGGCAGCAGCAAGGAGGCGCTGTATACAGACATCAGCATCTTCGCCAATATATCCTGCTTGTGTGAACGGCGTGCAATCGGATATACTAAAGGGAACTTCGAGGATGCGGGCGAGAGTCTTGGTCATCAGCGTCTTGCCGACGCCGGAGGGTCCAAGGAGGAGAACATTGGATTTTTCGATGTTGAGGTCCGAGTAATCTGGGAGAGGTGATGGTAGGTAGGTATTACTCGGCTGCCCCGATGGCCCTACAGTTGTTTGCTGGCCCGGGAACTCGTCTGTACTCTTGAGTTAGCTACTCTGCTTCTTCTTCGCTGGGCTTGCGTCGAGAATAACAAACCTTCCACAGGATGTCGACCAGCAATGGCACGACGGGCCTGTTGCGCCAGAAGCTCGTCTTCTTCGTCATCTCTTCGCTGTATCTCCTGTATTCTTTGGTAGTGGTTGTATGTCGCCACACTGAGGACCTTCTTGGCCCGGTCTTGGCCAACAACGTATTGGTCGAGATGGTGCTTGAGAACTTTGGGGGTTATGCTGGGTGCACCAATGGCCGAAGCATCCGCCAGGGGGCCAACTGTCGGCCCGCCAGCTTCATAGTAGCCGGTGAAGCCTTGACCTGAGAAATCGGAGCGCTTGAATTGACCTGAAGATGACGAGTTACTCCGTCGAGCGCTCGGGGTGGTGCCGCGCCGGGCAATGGCAAAGAGCGCGAGATATGAAGCACGCGCTTGTGGCGACGTTGTGAGCAGTGGGCTAGCCATGAGCAGCCGCGCTGAAGTGTTGCTTTAGATTGCCTGTCATCTGCCGGTTAGGTGGTGAATGTAAGAGTAATGATGCGTCCCGCGTGCTCCATCCATCGGCGATAAGCCAGTGCCAACTCCGTAATCCTATCAGGGTAAGCTGGAGTTCTGCGCTGATCACCGGGGCCCGCAGGGTCTGGGTAAGCAGCGTCGCCCACCGTTTTGGGAAGTACATACTGATATTCAACATTCTATAATCTCCTGCAATGTTGAGATGCTCAAATCTGATAACCACACGGGTCATGAATTCCTCGACTATATGCTGCAGTAAAATACAAGCTAGTTATCGATGGCCTTTGCGATAATGTGCGTTCAGATCTGAACTGCGAGCATCCTAAAAGTACCATCATCCCACGAGACAGGTGGAGCCCATAAAGCGAGACGCCGAATTCTGACTATGTAAATTGCAGGGCTTTTGAATGAGTCCCAAGTCATCGTAGCAAGAGAAACCAACTTGTACAAGCTAGCGCATTAGCACCTGGCAAATGTGTCTTGCCACAGAAAGACGCCGCGAATTGGCCGCAGCCTGTAGCCTTCCCGCAGCCCCGCATTATGATGTATTCTGCTGGGCTGGAGCTCCCGCTTCATACTGTCCATTGACCTCATAACGCGCTGATAATTTATCTTCCTCCACTATTCTTTATTTGAAACGTGAAACCTGACGAGCTTCCCTCCCCGGAATTGTATCTTCCGTCTGCTGGGCTTATGACCACGGCCTCAACAATTTCTAGAACTTTTCTACGTGAAGGTCAACATGGCTGAGACCATCAACCAAGCTTCGAGCAACTCTGTGTTGGATAAGCCCGCTGATGGTTCTGTCCCGAACGATGGCACTGGTATGCAACAACATCCAGTGCAGTATGACATGTCCATATTCTGACCGCTACAAGGAGTTCTCGCGCTTGATCCTTGGTTAGAGCCGTTCAAAGGACCTCTCAAACAAAGATACGCCAAAGCACAGAAATGGATCGGTGATATCAACGCATCTGAAGGAGGCTTAGAGAAGTTCAGTAGAGTAAGTCTCGTTCATGTTAACTCCAAATAACCTTCTCTGACCAGCCACAGGGCTACGAGCGCTACGGCTTCCAGGTCCAGAGTAATGGCGACATCATCTACCGCGAGTGGGCTCCCAATGCCCTTCGAGCATACCTTATTGGAGATTTCAGTAAGGATCGTCTCATAGCACGACATCTCAGCCACTGACTCCTACACAGATGGCTGGAACCGTGACTCCCACGAAATGACCAAGAACGACTTTGGCACCTTCGAGATCACTCTTCCTGCTCAGAATGGACAACCTGCGATTGCCCATGATTCCAAGATCAAAGTAAGCAAAGATCCCACAAACCGGCAGAACCCAAAGCCTGATCATCATAGATCTCTCTCGTAGTTCCAAACGATCACGCGCGTCAAGAGCGTTTGCCTGCATGGATCACTAGGGTTACGCAGGACCTCTCTGTCTCGCCTGTCTATGATGCCAGGTTCTGGAATCCTCCAACCAAGTATCAGTTCAAGAACTCGCGTCCAAAGAAGCCGTTGAGTGCCCGTGTCTACGAAGCTCATGTTGGTATTTCTTCGCCTGAGCCCAAGGTCACCACGTACAAGGAGTTCACAGCCAATGTTCTGCCGCGCATCAAGAAGCTGGGATACAATGTCATTCAACTTATGGCTATCATGGAGCATGCATATTATGCGAGCTTTGGGTACCAGATCAACAGCTTTTTCGCTGCTAGTAGTCGCTACGGCTTTCCAGATGATCTCAAAGAGCTCATAGATACTGCACACGGTATGGGAATCACCGTGCTGCTCGACGTTGTTCACAGCCATGCCTCGAAGAATGTCCTGGACGGACTCAACAACTTTGATGGCACTGACCACCAGTACTTCCACGGGGGGCCAAGGGGCAGCCACGAACTCTGGGACAGTCGACTTTTCAACTATGGCAGCCATGAGGTCTTGAGATTTCTTCTTAGCAATCTGCGCTTTTGGATGGAGGAGTATCATTTTGACGGCTTCCGCTTTGACGGAGTTACGAGCATGCTGTACACGCACCACGGTATTGGCACAGGCTTCTCCGGCGGATACCACGAGTACTTTGGTGATAACGTGGACGAGGACGGTGTAGTCTACCTCATGATTGCCAATGAGATGCTGCATCAGCTCTATCCTGACAGTATTACCATCGCAGAGGATGTGTCAGGTATGCCTGCGCTTTGTGTGGCGCTGTCGTTGGGCGGCGTGGGGTTCGACTACCGACTGGCCATGGCCATCCCCGACCTTTACATCAAGTGGCTCAAAGAGAAGCAAGACATCGACTGGGATATGGGTGCGTTGTGTTTTACTCTAACCAACCGCCGCCACGGAGAGAAGACGATTGCGTACGCAGAGAGCCATGATCAAGCGCTAGTCGGTGACAAGTCGCTGCTGTTCTGGTTGTGTGACGCTGAAATGTACACAAACATGTCGACGCTGTCGGCATTCACACCCGTCATTGAACGTGGACTGGGCCTGCACAAGCTCATCCGTTTAATCACTCATGCGCTTGGAGGCGAAGGTTACCTCAACTTTGAAGGCAACGAGTTCGGGCATCCCGAGTGGCTAGACTTTCCTCGCGAAGGTAACGGCAACAGTTTCCATTACGCAAGGCGGCAGTTCAACCTCCCTGATGACGACCTTCTGCGGTACAGGTTTCTGAACGACTTTGACAGCAAGATGCAGTGGACCGAGGAAAAGTATGGTTGGCTGCACTCACCCCAGGCATACGTCAGCTTGAAGAATGAACAGGACAAGGTCATTGTGTTCGAGCGAGCCGGCCTCCTGTTCATCTTCAATTTCCATCCTTCCGAAAGCTTTACCGATTATCGAGTCGGGGTAGAGGAAGCGGGAACGTACAGGATCGTCCTTAACTCTGACAGTGAAGCTTTTGGAGGCTTGAATAGGGTGGACGAGAGTACTCGCTTCTTCACGACCGACTTTGCTTGGAACAACCGCAAGAACTTCTTGCAAGTATACATACCGACTAGGGTTGCCCTAGTCTTGGCCCTGGAGCAAACGCTATAGGCTCGAATACCAAGCGTTGTCGGTGGTCTTGATCGTAGCCATATTTCTTAATGATGCGAGATCTAACCTGTGCATGAAAGAGCTTATTTCTAGAGGTGGAGTAGAAAAGAGCATTAAGTAATAATGCGCAATCACGAGTGGCCCATGTAGACTCTCGAGATCAAATTGAAATGCTGAGAGCAATCGTGGCTTGGGCATAATCATGGACGGCGCATACTGCACGATTCATACATGCTCGAGCTAAAAACCTGGCGAAGCCCTGTACTCGTAGAGCTTCACTGTAAAGGGGCGGGAGAGAGCCGTAAGGCTTGCACAACAGTCACGGGGAAATTCGTGTGACGGTGGTGCGCCGGAAGAGGCCGGCGCTGGTTGTCGGATTGTGCTGGGGGCAAAGCTCTGATTGGATGTCGGCGAGGACGAGTTGTTACTAACAGATGAAGCTGGAGGTTCACACCAAATCGTTGGTTATAAATCCTGAAAAAGCTGGGTCAAGTGAGACATGTCAAGGGCGAAAATTGATAAACTACATTTGTATAGCCATGAGCGTCCCATTATTATTCACGAACGTATCACGTTGCCAAAAAGTGATGTTGATGTAAGAGCTCGTGTGGGAGGAACCGTAGCCGACAAAATGCCGCAGAGAAAACCACGGCCCGGTGCCAAGCCTCCAATGTGGATGCAGCGAGCTAGTTTCTGCGAGACCTCACCTCGCCCTTCGTTCACCCCGAGCTCCAACGCCTCCCATCAACCACACCCACCTCTCCACTCCCCTTCATCCGCCGCTGTCACCGTCAAAATGCTCAGGAGGTACGTCTAGAGCTCTCGCTGTGTCAATTGGGTTGACCGCTTTGCTGACTCGCGCTCCGTAGCGGCCTTGCTCGTGGGCTTAGGGCCTCAGCTTTCTCCTCCCGGCAAACCCCCATCACCCGCGCATTCCAGCCCGTCAAGAAGAACCTTGCCCCGGCTATCGCTACGCGGTTCGCCAGCACCAGCTCCGTCAAGGATGGCAAGATCCACCAGGTCATCGGTGCCGTCGTCGATGGTACGCGAAAACCCCTTCGGCCGCTCGCGGCAAGAGCTCGGCATCTGCCAAAGCTCATCGAATACTATCAATTGCGCATCGGCTGACCATCAATCGCAGTCAAGTTTGAAGGCGAGACCCTTCCTGCTATTCTGAACGCCCTCGAGACCGAGAATGGCGGCCAGAAGCTCGTCCTGGAGGTGGCGGTATGTACCAACCGTACAATTCACCCTAGCAAGACCGCATCAAGGCTGACAGTCTCAATAGCAACACATGGGTGAGAACGTCGTTCGTTGTATTGCCATGGACGGTAAGAACCACATCTCGAATTTTGTTAATGATATTTGAAACTGACTCTTGGCCAGGTACCGAGGGTCTTGTCCGTGGCTCAAAGGCTACCGACACGGGTGCTCCCATCTCCATCCCCGTCGGCCCCGGCACTCTCGGCCGCATCATGAACGTCACTGGCGACCCCATTGACGAGCGTGGCCCCATCAAGGCCGTCAAGCGCGCTCCCATCCACGCAGACCCCCCGCTATTCACTGACCAGTCCACCTCTGCTGAGGTGCTGGTCACCGGCATCAAGGTCGTCGACCTGCTGGCTCCTTACGCTCGTGGTGGAAAGATCGGTCTGTTCGGTGGTGCCGGTGTCGGCAAGACTGTGTTCATTCAGGAGCTCATCGTGCGTGGCATACCATAATCTATTTCTGGCAGATCCGCTGACTTGGGATACAGAACAACATCGCCAAGGCCCACGGTGGTTACTCCGTGTTCACTGGCGTGGGTGAGCGTACCCGCGAGGGCAACGATCTTTACCACGAAATGCAGGAGACCAAGGTCATCCAGCTCGACGGCGAGTCCAAGGTCGCCCTGGTGTTCGGTCAGATGAACGAGCCCCCGGGAGCCCGTGCTCGTGTCGCCCTGACCGGTCTGACCGTCGCCGAGTACTTCCGTGACGAGGAAGGCCAGGATGTGCTCCTTTTCATTGACAACATTTTCCGCTTCACCCAGGCCGGTTCCGAGGTGTCTGCCCTGCTGGGCCGTATTCCCTCTGCCGTCGGTTACCAGCCCACCCTGGCCGTCGACATGGGTCTCATGCAGGAGCGCATCACCACCACCCAGAAGGGTTCCATCACCTCCGTCCAGGCCGTCTACGTCCCTGCTGACGATTTGACTGATCCTGCCCCCGCCACCACCTTCGCCCATTTGGACGCCACCACTGTGCTGTCCCGTGGTATCTCCGAGTTGGGTATCTACCCCGCTGTGGACCCTCTCGACTCCAAGTCCCGTATGTTGGACCCCCGTGTCATCGGTCAAGACCACTACGACACCGCCACCAAGGTGCAGGTCATGCTCCAAGAGTACAAGTCGCTCCAGGATATCATTGCCATTCTGGGTATGGACGAACTGTCGGAACAGGACAAGCTCACCGTCGAGCGTGCTCGTAAGCTGCAGCGTTTCCTGTCCCAGCCCTTCGCCGTCGCCCAGGTCTTCACCGGTATCGAGGGTAAGCTGGTTGACCTGAAGGAGACCATCTCTTCCTTCAAGGCCATCATGAACGGGGAGGGTGATGATCTGCCCGAAGGTGCTTTCTACATGGTCGGCAGCTTCGCCGACGCTCGTACCAAGGGCGAGAAGATTCTCGCAGACTTGGAGAAGAAGTAGACGCATTTCGAGCGCCGTTGTTGAGTGGAGGGGAGCGGAGAAGCAGAGGGCTTTCTGGGGATATGTACAGCAGCCCTGGCTTTCCTTATACGATCTTCACTCCATGAGTGCAGCACTCCTGCGGGGCGTAGCAGGGTGTCTGCTTTGTAAAGCTAGTCCATCACACTGTCCTCTTCGGCTCTTTTTGTCTCTTGTTACTCATATAGCGAGAATAAAACGGGCGAGCGCTTTCTTTTGTAAGACATTTACTATCGCATGTGCTGCGTGCCATTCGTTCTACCCGCGCTAAATCTACTGACTCTCCTTTAAAACGACCGCCAGCCTTCACCACCAATGACCTGCGCCTGCGCCATCTGCCCAATCTTCTCCCCGTGACTCGCCCACTCCCCACTGACATCCGTCCACGCCGCAGTCCCATACCGCGCCTCCAGCCACGCCAGCAACGCACGCACCTCGCGACCACTCTCCGCCCTCAACGCCTCCACCTCCTCCGCACGGACCCGTCCACCGCCCTCCGGCCCAGTCGCCGCCCCAGACCTCCGCCGCGCCGCTCCAGCAGGCCCTCGCGGCGGCAGGTTCGGGTGCTCGCCGCGCACGGCGTCGATGCGCGCCAGGAACGCCTCGACGTCTGCTGTTGGTGACGCTTCTGCTGCTTCTGCTATTGCTGTGCTCGGTGCGGTGTGTCGAGCTGGCCAGATTGCGCGGAACACGGCGGGCGACGCGGCGGCTGCGTCGGCGTACCAGGCGCGTGCGTTGGCGAGGTCGAGCTCGATGCGGTGCAGGAGGGCGTGGAGGAGCATGCCTTCTGTTTTGGGAAGGAGGGTGGGGTCGAGGGTGGAGTCTGAGGGGTGGTGGGGGAGGGGGATGGGGCCGGGAGGGGGATCGAGGAGTGAGGTAGTGGTGCTGGTTTGGAGGGCAGATGCCATGGTGGGGCGGTGGGGGTGGTTGGGGATGTTGGTGTCTGTGGCGAAGTGGAGGGGAAAGGTTGGGGGCATGGGGGTCTGCATGTGTCTGACGAGGAAGTGAGCGCTGGGGAGGTCGTCGTTGAGGATGTGTAGGAGGGCCTCTAGGGTGGGGTGGAGGGAGAGGGCGGCGATAAGGGCCGTGAGGGCAGGGTTGTGTGGTGATGAAGAAAAGGATGGGAGGAGGGGGTATGGCTTTGCTGGGGGAAGCAAGGAAGCGCAGATTGAATTGTAAGACATGTCTCGGGATAGTCTCTGTTGCTGATATGCTTGCCCTTCTTCAATGACAGATAGAGGCAAGTTACCATGGATCAGAAGAAAGACAGACAAACAGAAGAGACCACGGGCCAGTCAATGACGTCTACATTGGCACTGTATGGCACAGGGGATGGTGGTCAGAAGCAAAAGAAAGACTCTGTTCGTTTCGATACGTCAAGAGCGTGCATCAACATACATGAGCCACATGTCCGCCACCGCTAAGCCGCCGAGTAGTACCAAGTCGTAAGACGCCCACCACCGCGCGCGCCCTGGCAAAAGCCAGTCAGTTGCGGACTGCCCCAGCCATGGAAGTGCTCCGCTCACAAACCAAACTCTATGCTGGATGTGTGCAGACGCCGCCCCCACAGCTGCATGACAGTCTCCGTCCGTGAATAGGGCTGTTCAACAGCAGCCGCCCTTGTTCTTGCCTTCATCGAGCGGCTTCGTTAGCTCAATATTGGTACGGCCACCTTGGCCGAGGGGGCTCTGCATGTCAGCCTGATCCAGAGTCTTGTTTGACACGATCTGGTAGATTTCTGGTGTATTCAATAGTCAGCCGAGTGCAGGGATGGGTGGAAGGGGTCTACCGACCGGTCAAGATGTTCTGGAAGGCCAATTCAACGTTGCTGGCGTCAAGTGCAGACGTCTCGATGAAGCTGAGGTTGTTCTCGCTCGCAAATTGCTTGGCCTCTTCCGTCGGCACAGCGCGGAGGTGCCTCAAATCGCTCTTGTTTCCGACAAGCATGATGACAATGTTGCTATCGGCGTGGTCTCGTAGCTCCTTTAGCCATCGTGTGACGTTGTCGTAAGTCTGGTGTTTGCTGATGTCGTACACCAGCAGCGCGCCGACCGCGCCTCGGTAGTAGGCCGAAGTGATGGCGCGGTAGCGTTCCTGACCGGCCGTGTCCCAGATCTGTGCCTTGATGGTCTTTGCTTCCACCTGGATGGAGCGAGTGGCAAATTCGACGCCGATGGTGGACTTGGAGTCGAGGTTGAACTCATTGCGGGTGAATCGCGAGAGTAGGTTGGACTTGCCGACGCCGGAGTCTCCGATGAGCACAACTGTACGGAAGCCTCGTGTCAGTGGGAGGGGGGGGGGATTCTTGAGGTCAGGCGACAGGGATGGCGGGCGAGAGGGGCATGTAGGAGTGTACCTTTGAAGAGGAACTGCAAGGCGTCAGGTTAGCAGGCATCTCACTGGAAGCAACGAGGAAGCGTACATCGTATTCGTCGTTGGCCATGTTTGCGACAGGGTTATGGGCGACGTGACAATAAGGAGTGCTGCTGCGTGGGGCGCGCGGGGGGCGGCAGTGAGCGGCTTATTGCAGGAGCTAGACAGGAGTGCGCAAGATGTACGGGGAGTCCAGGCCTATGTGAAGGAAGGACAAGGGACAGAGCGAGACAGAAAAGGTTGTCGGGACGTGGGTGCAATATGGGGAGTTGAACAATGAGATGGCCCTTCACCAAAGACTGGCTGCATTCTGGCATCTCACCGCCTGCCCAAAGCGGCCGACTAACGCGGCAACAAGCGCTGGTACTCTTCGGGATCCTCGCCCTCCTCCCCTGGTAGAGCAACACCCTTGCCCTTGCTGGCCCCAGAATTTACGGCGGTGGTTCAGCACGACGCAGATGTGAGTAAACTTGCGGTGTGCATTTTCCACCTATCTTTCGGGGTGGCAGAATGGAGCAATTGCTTCTGCCATGCACGGTTGCCCCGCGTGCACGCGCTAGCCCGATGCGCATGCGCCATGTGCAACACAAAACACCCCTCCTGAAGTGCGACAGCTTAAAATGTTCTTGAGACCTCGGCTTGCTCATCGTGCAGAGGGTCTCTCTGGGCTCTCTCATTCTCAACATTATTGCACTCTTAGGTGATGGCCAGACGCTGTCAGCTCTGAGGGCACCCTTTGTTTTGAGGCTGCTCGTCTTATATCTCTCGTGTATAACTCACCCAATTTGAACTGACGCGTGCCCTTCTGACAGTGCTGGCACCACATGCACACCTCACAATGGCGCTTTTTAACTATGACTATGACGATAATGCCAGCGACACCGACAGCGTGACTACCGAATTCTCTACGGCCACTGCGCTGCACAAGGATAACTTGTACGCCCCTGAATGTGTCTTGACTGATAAAAGACTCGAACTCAGGGACGATTCTGGTGAAGAAAATGAAGAGACACGATACCTCGTAAAGTGGGACGGATACGACTTTGATCGCTGCACTTGGGAACCAGACGAAAATCTATCGCCCGAGCTCATCGCTTCGTGGCAGATTACCAAGCTAGGGATCGAGACCGGCTCCAAGGAGCCTTTTGATGTGGTTAGCTGGGAGGCCAGACAGGATTCTTTGAAAGAGAAGCGTCTGCGACGGCGCCAGCGGCGCAACGAAAAGCGAAGCAGAAGGGGACTTGACCCCTGGCCATGGCCACTCACTGGCGGATTCTACGAATATGGGCCGGAACATGTTGGGGAATTCAATGATTCACGAGACCACAGCTCGCTTCCATCATCACCTACCGATAGTGTGGAGCTCACTGGACCGAAACGTTCTCGGCCTGCACTTGAGGAAGAGCGCAGTGACGATGACGCACCTCTACGCCTCACAAAACGTGCGAGAGCCAAGGACGACCGAACAGTGACTGAAGAGAGCCCTGTATCAGTGGCGAAGAGGGTCATAGCGGCACCGACGTCGAGATCCTCAGCTTCGCTTGGCCACCTTTCAAAGCTCAGTGCAAGTACGCTGTCCAATCCGCTATCGTCTCTCAAACCCGCCATTCGGCGCAATCCAGCAGTCCAGAACGCTGGCGGTAAATCGATAAGATCTACCATCCTGGGGGCAAAGACTAAGCTGGGCCCTAACGTATTCAGTGATGCATTGACCTCTACCACTCAACGCATCGGTAGTGGAAGCAAGCGTGGAGGTCCCGCATTCCACAAAAATTTATCCCATCGACACGCTGCTTCCAGAATCAAGGAACCACCTCCAGCGGTCGAACCACCGCTACTGGACATCAAAACTGGGAAAGCCGTGCCTCCGAGCCCGAGTGTCGCTTCACCGTTGATGACAGGTCCCTTCAGAAATATCGACACTTCAAAGTCACGTAGCACACTTGACGCATCGCAACCAGATGAAGATAGACAAGATCGAGATACGGTTGCTTCAAAATCCGGGCTATTGACTTGTTGGTACTGGAGTACATCAGGAGGCTGTAAATTTGGCAATGGTTGTGGTTTCGAGCACCGCGAGGGAGGACCAGTGGCTCGTTTCGAGAACAAGCTGGAGAAGTACCAGGCGACTTGTTGGTACTGGGCAATTGCTCCTCGGGGGTGTCGTTGGCCAGCGTCCAAATGCTCGTGGTCGCATCATTTGACTGAATACATGTCTTATCCAGACCATCCTCCAGCACAGATCACCTCAGAAATGGCCAAGAAAATAACATCTGCCCACCAAAGACTTTACCCTCCCACAGACCGAAAGCTGCTAGGATGTTATTTCCACTTCAAAACCCGGCGTGGCTGCAACTGGCCAGAGGCTCAATGTAGTCACTCTCACAGTCCCGTTGACTGGGTCGCTGGTATGCGAGGTGAAAAGCCATCCTGGCTAGGCATGGAGACCGGTCAGGATAAGTCAGTGACTTCTTCCACGAACAATTCAACAGCAGAACCTACACCTCTTAGGAATCTGGAGTCGACCTCACCACTACGGATGTCTACAGAGGCAGAGAATTTGCCCGCACCTACTCTCTTTGGCAATCATGCTAGTCGATCGCCACGTTTCGAGAGCAGTCCCGTGAGGAAATTATCGACACCGGCCCCGAGAACGATGTTTCGAATCCACTTCAATTTCGGTACATCGGAGAGAATTGTTTTTGCAAGGCTGGATGGATTGTCTGAAGATATGCAACACCAACTTTTCTCAAAAGATGAGGACAGGCGAATTGAGTTGTCTCAGATGATTGCTGCTCCAATATTGAAGTCAGGTATGAGGGCCGTGCCTTCTCCCTTTGGCGTTGCAGGTGATGTCCTATCGGCCGACGACGACGACAACAACGACAGCCTTAAAGAGGTTTCACGAGCACTGTATTGCAATAATGCAGCTGCGGTATTGCATACAACGCGATTCACGCTCGTGGTTTTTCCAAACCGACAAGATTGGAAATTTCTCGACGGCGAGTGTGGACGCTCGGAGGCTGCAACACGATTCCTATTATGTCAGCTGCCTCTTCTCGCGCCCGCGAATTCCAGTCAGAAGCTACAGATTCGACCGCAGATGGAAGGGCCCAATCCATTCTCGGGCCTCGACACGACCCCACTCTTTGCGTCGGATGCTCAGCAAGTAATTTTTCTTATCTTTCCCACTGGTCGAGAGGATGATCTTGACCACCTTGCTTCAATCCTTGCAGAGGCGGGTGCCACTGTGCTCCATAGCGGCGTGTCTGGGTCTTGGGCTCATTTCAGAGAGAATATTTCTCGAGGTGCGGTCATTTTTCATGAGGAGGTCACTTCTTTTGACAGAATACCGGGGCTTGGAGAAGTCCTGAAGGGGGCTTACGGGCATTCAATGTACCGTATTGCCCCCGGGAGGATGATCAAGTACCCTGGAGGACCGCCGGGCATGAGCTCTCCACAGATGTCTAGGATATTCCCCAGTGGACGCGCCGTGCTTGTTATGGACAATTGCTTTACTGCAGAGCCGGATCAGGCTTTGGACGTTGTCAATCATGTTTCGAAACGAATCAGCGAAAATTCTGGATACGGAAAGATCCTGGGAAGCCCCAATCTCCTTGAAGATCTCTTGAACCCTCCCGAGGATATTGACACAAGGGACCGTATGCATCTAGCAAATTCATGGCAACAACTGAATAGCCTTGTACAAAGCGCGCTGAAGGGTCATGACAAGTATAGTGTTGATCCGCAGCATCTGAGCGTGTACTGTCCACCGGAAAGGACTTTACCAGGCTACTCTACAATGTGGAAAGCCACTGACAGAGACGAAGAGCGAAATGCGATTCATGTCCTGGCAAACTGGTTCAGTGGGTGGGCGAATAAGAATGTCCACCAATGGCGACGCTTCATTGTTGTGACCACGGTCGAGCGCAAAATCCGCATGGAGCTTGAACGCTTGTATCCGCATTTGATTGTGATGGTGCCACTTAACTTCATACGGTTTGAGGAGACTGCCGATTCGAACAAGGTCGTTAAAAAAGCTGGAGATCGTAAGAGGACCTTGCTCCTGACACGAGGTACATCTGGTAGTGAGCCTGGTTCAGCAACAAGCCCGTCGCGTGCGCAGATGAATACGATGTCTGATACTCCGACAACACCAGTTGATGCGAGGCTTACTCCAATGACAACCCCTCGTAGCCCCGAGTCGCTCAAAGACGTTGAGCCAAGCGCTGTAGCACAAGACCCGAGGCTATTGCGCAGAAAGCTCGCCCAACAACTGCCTGGTCACAGGGATCCTGCAGCATAGGGAAAGAAACGAGGGAAGGAAGGAAAGAAGAGAGATAAAAAAGTCCAGTCCGATAGCTGAATATTCCTCATTTCTGATGTGGTCCAGATGCATATGATACACTTTCGTCTTTTGCTCCTAAGCGTTCAACCCCATTATATTAGTGGACACATCATAGCAAAAAGCTCTTAATACAAGAATCATGTATAATATGGAGCGGACACTATCGCTGTGAACAAAAGAAGTCATGCTGAATCGTTCATTATTGAATGGTTGTACGTGAAAAGATGCACATGCATCATTGAGTGATGAGAGACTATGCACGCAGGTGACATCGAGACGCCGAGGCTACTAAGCAAATCCGAACAAAACACCGCCCTCGCCATGCATACAACGGCCTCAAGGCAACTATTGATATCTACTTGTGCTGGACATTGTCCAGCTCGATGGGCCGGATCTCGGAAGGCCCGGTGCCCGCCCTTCGCCTCCGCTCGCGCTCTAACACGCCCTTGGGCTCACTTTTGCTCCGACGCTGTTGATGGGCACTGAAGCGCCCGCCGACGCTGCGCTCCCAGTCGCCCGACTCGTCGCTGGCGAGCCAGAAGTTGCGGCCAACACCAACCATGACGCGGCCAAGCTTGCCGCGCCAGCCCTGCCCGAGCTCCTTGTCTTCGGCAAAGGGGTTCTCGACGCCCTTGGCATCGACCGAGGGGAAGGCGGCCGAGTGCTGCGAGGCGCGCACAATGTGCTGGCGCAGGACGCCGCGCGCGTAGGCGATGACGACGAGGATGAAGTACAGGCGCACGAGCCACAGGGCGGAGATGATGGCGACGCTGGCGATGCTGCCCTTCTCGAAGATGACAGCGCTGAGGGCGCCCTCGGCGACGGCGCGGCGGTCGCCGGCGTTGTGGCCGGCCAGGGTGCCTTCTTGGCCGGTGAGAGCGCCGTCGGCCGGCTCGACGAGGGCGTCGACCTGTGTGACGTTGTACTTGGGCGTCGTGAAGCCGGCGACGTCGTCCATCATCTTGCCGCCCGGGGGTGAGAGGGCGGCGCCCTCGGGGCTGGGCGCGGCGTGCTGGGCGAGCACGACGAACCAGGAGACGCCGAAGGCGGCGGTGTAGGTGGCGTTGATGAGGGAGTCGAGGAGGTAGAACCAGGCCAGGGCGAGGCACTGCAGGGGCGACTGTTTTCGGACGTGCGGGGCCAGGGTTGCGGTGAGGACGAGCGCGCCGAGCGAGTAGACATACATGGAGAGCTGCAGGTAGGAGAGGTGGAAGCCGGTGAGCAGGGCTAGCAGGCCGTAGAGGCCAGAGATCTTGTTGAATATGATGGTGAGCACAATGAGCTCAGTGCCTGTGCGCAGCGACATAAGACCCAGGAAGCTCTGTGGGGCTTCGGTTAGTGCTCTGCCCATGTCACAGTGCGAAAGGATGCGCTTACCTTGGGCATGGGGAAGCGAAAGGGCGCCATAACGGCAGCGGGTCGAGCGCTCGGCTCCGGAGTGATCAGTGCGATAGATGCCAATCCGCGGAGATTTGGCGCAGCAGGAAGACGGAGGATATGGCGGTGAGGGTGAGAAGGGACAGAAAGTATCGAGTGTGTCGAGGAGGGCGAGCGAAATGATGTCGACCGGCAGCATCGGGGCCTTGAAGGCGCCAAGAGCCGGACTTTCTTGGGGCAGTTGGCGAATCAGGCGCAAGCTTTGCAGAGTGTATAATAATTGTGTTTCCGCAATCACAGGCAAATAAACCGCCATTGATGGTGAAGAAGTAGCGGTATTGGCTACACTTCTCGACATTCTTTGCAATCAACAAGGATATCCTGACACGACAACTGCCATGGCTTCCGCTACTAACGATGGGCCTTACTTCTATGTCGGCCATCACGAGACAGAGCATCGCGGACGTGTAACTGACGACACCCTCCGATGCGCACGAGATCTTACGGTCAGTCCGATACCTTCGCTTGACCCAATAGGATAACACTCATCCCTGAAACAGTATGATATGGTTACCACCCCAATTACCAGCCAAGCATATCTCCCACGCGTGCTGTCGCAGCTCCAAACCCACCAGCGTTCACTCGAGTCCTCACAGCCACCGATCAGTTCGTCTGGCACTCCTGTACCTTCACCGCACCCTACACTCGCGCCTTTGACAGCAAAAGACACCGACCTTGGCCCCGGAAATACCGTAGGCCAGCTCATTTGCACAACTAGTACGGGCCTCGACCTTGCTAGCCATGATCCACTCGTTGCCGATATCTCGCGGCAGGTATTGTGCCAGGAGATGTCATATGCAAGCTTCTGTGGAGCATCACATGTCATGATTGAAGGCCCTTGCATCCGAGAAGGCACTGTCCTCGGCCACGACGGCCTCGCACGGTATGCGCGGGCGGTCCAAGACGCGTTGCGTTTAACACCTTATGCCCAGGTGCACATTCGATTGCCTCTCGTCTATGCTACATCTTCCTCTGCATCTTCCTCTGCATCTTCTGCTTCTAATCCTGACGTGACTTCCACAGCAACACCTGATTTAAAAGACCTCGCAAGCTCAATTTCTCCGCTCGTCCAAGACCTAGACAGTTCGCTGGTGGTAGATCATTTGACGAGCTGGGACGTGTGGCATCTCATCAGGAATTTGTGTAGATACAACCCCAGGTTATCCGTAGGTAAGCTTGAATTCAATCTTCAATATTTCCTTTGCTGTCTCCTTGAGTGATAGTTGCCTCTTCAAAAAGGCTCCAGCCAGCAGCCATGCACTTCAAGTCACAATGCTGGCTATCGTCATCATGCCGCTGGCCGCTACATGGCTCTGCTAATATTTGTGTTCTACTAGCACTTGTACTGCCATCACGACTCCCACGTTTAGAGATACAGGCACGCTGGTTTTCTGAGCCAGTTCGTATCCTCGACATTCCTGGTTCCTCCTTTTTGGCCAACAAGCATGGTATTCTCGTGCTACCCAAAGCGCATCAGCAACTCATATCTCGTTTCATGCGTCTGCGCATCACTCCATGGGTTCTGCTGAGTGATGTCGGACCATTGCCAGAGGGCACCTCAGGAACCGCCAATCCAACGCCAGCGCAAGCTGCTACGCAAAAGTCGACTGGGAAGTACAAGAATGATTTTCCATACATTGAGTACATCAGAAAGCATATCCAGCCCAAACAGCCACCGAAAACGCCCATCGAACGTTTCGGACAGGGCTTTCAGGACTACCTTCAAAATCCACTGCAGCCGCTGACTGACAACCTCGAGAGTATCACGTACGAGGTCTTTGAGAAGGATCCCGTCAAGTATGACTGGTACGAAGCGGCAATCACACAAGCTCTAACGGATTGGGTGGCACACAGCAAACCCACGTCTAGGGCTGGCCGAGTGACGCTGGCCGTAGTCGGGGCCGGACGTGGACCACTAGTCACACGCGCGCTTGCAGCGAGTGATGTAGCAGAGGTGCCGATCGACATTTGGGCTATTGAAAAGAACCCAAGTGCGTTCGTCCTTCTGCAACGACATAACCGCGAGAAATGGGGAGGGCGCGTGCATCTTGTTCAGACAGACATGCGAATGTGGCCAGGGCCTACGATAGATGAGGGCGAGATTGCCGTCGATCAAAGCTCTGTAGATGTGTCACCCCCTCCTGGCGGAGGCAATCGACCAGAGGGGCACACGACGATCGATATCCTCGTTTCGGAGTTGCTGGGCTCATTCGGCGACAACGAGCTGTCCCCAGAGTGTCTCGACGGCGTGCAGCATCTTCTCACGCCAGAGCACGGCATCTCCATACCCTCGTCGTACACAGCACACCTCACTCCCATCGCCGCCCCCAAGCTGCACGGAGACATTGCCCAACGGGCGGCAGCAGGCGAACCAGATGTGTGGGAAGTGCCGTATGTCGTCATGCTGCACTCTATTGACTACCTCTCGAAGCAGAGCACCGCGCCGCCGTCGCTTGAGGCATCAGTGGGCGATGAAGCCCAATTTCAGGACAAATTGCCCGATGTGAAACAGGCGTGGGAATTTGCACACCCCCTTCCGCCTAAGCACATTCGCGATTCGCAGGTCAATGACTCTATGGGCGGCAATGGGCACAATGCGCGCTTCTCCAAGCTGCAATTCCGGTGCAGCGATCGTGGTGTTTGCCATGGCCTCGCGGGGTATTTTGAGACGGTGCTGTATTCGCCGCGCTCGATTAGCGGTGACAAGGGCACCGTGCCGCAGGAAGACATGGTGGAGCTGAGCACCAATCCTGTGACCATGGCTGCAAAGAGTGAGGACATGATCAGCTGGTTTCCAATCTTCTTCCCGCTGGAGGTATTTCGCTCCACATCTTTTCTGACTTATCGTGTTTGAAGCTAACAGTTTGTGCGTTAGACACCTATCTATATTCCTGATGACTCAGAGCTACATGTCAGCATGTGGCGGCAGACAGACGGTCGCAAGGTATGGTACGAGTGGATTGTCGAAGCATTTGCACTGGTGAGCACGACGTCGAACAGTGTGCGTAGACTTCGACTCGGAGCATCGAAACTGCACTCGAGTGCGAAAAATGGGTGCTTGATGTGAGAACGGTTATCATGACACTATTGACGAGGACAAAAGTTGGAGGAGTGTCTCGAAAGAGAATTTAGGAGGATATATCTCGTCACTGAAAGATCGGCGCAGAGCTTACGGTCATGATCATGGAGGTTTATGATTGATTATGAAATAGACTGGTCACAAGGAAAATGGTCGCTTGTAGTCGGTGATCGTGTTGGGCATTGCCGACACTCCAGAAAAGGCTGTCGCAGCAAGAAGGGTAGAAAGGGATTCTTCAGGATACAATGGCCAATGAGTATAGTGATGTAAGGCGTCGTAGAATTCGAATTGCACTCTACTGACTATGCTATTTGGCCCTTTCCTACGTTCAGTATTTGAGCGTGTCTCAAATAAGGATCTTTAGATTGCTGAACTTTCTGCTGAGTATCACTTACATCGTGGGATTAGACTTGTTTGAGATCGCAGCAGTTTTGCGCCAAAAAATGGGAAACCAGCAAGCAGATTCTCACAATATTGATGGACCTCAAGGGACATGCCGCAGCGGCGGTGGGACAACTACCTTGCGGTTTAAGGTACTTGCAGTAGGAACGGTGTGCGACAGGGCTAAAAGAAATACTAAATGTCTTACCATGCCTTTTCTTAAGCTACAAGGACTGATTGTATTGGACGTTTTGAACTCAGCTATCATCTTCAAATCTTGGAGTATATCCACAACATCCAGGGTGACTGGGAAGTAGCGTCTGCATTATTTCAACGTGCATCAACAAAAACAAAAGCTACAATTAGTAGGCACCACTATCGAGCCGGTCAGACATGCACAAGACTGGGAGAGCACCATTGATCAAGATCAGAAGTTGAGGCTACAAGGTCGGGGAATATTTAGGTTCACACGAGCAAGATTATTTCTGAGACTTAGTAGCATCTACTTCAAATAGGCTTTGAGCATATGCGAACTCTGCCCGCGCACAAATTTAGAGCTTGCCAAAACGATACACAAGAAAGCAATCTTTTTGCAACATGTCGGCAATCAAGGTGACGCAGACTAAATCTCTGTCAGACCAGGGCGCTATTTAAGGCACTGAATCCGGAGTTTACTATGAAGAAATCAAAAGCACTGACAGAGGAAAACTTTTATGGTATTGTAGCAATTTGGTCTAGATGGAGTCCGAATAGTGAACGGTAAACATGTCTTTCCAATTCTGCACCTTGATCAGCAGTATGTATCCAAGTAAGAGCTCCTCCATCAATGCTAATGTAATACGCCGCACCTGATTACTACCTGGATTGGATCACATCGAACATTGAGAACCTAGAGCTAAATCTGTCTCGTCAATCAATGTATCTTTCGTCATTAAGAATCCTCAACTAAATGTGTGAAACAATTCAAGTGACCATTGCTGGCCAGAACGCGAGGTCCAGGAGCTCTAAATTCATTCCGTTCGCTTGCCGTCAAACTTCAGCACGGCACCCATCAGCACCTGCGCTCCGATTGTGCAGTCCTCCGGTTTGGTATACTCGACAGGATTGTGTGAAATACCATCCTTGCTCGGCACAAAAACCATGCTTGTAGGCACGCGCTTGCTCGTGTAGACGCTATCGTGGCCTGCTCCACTGACCATCTGTCGTGTCTGCTTGTCGACATCGTTACCGAACAATTCTTCACAGGCTTCAGTGACGCATGTTATACACTCGTCGCTAAACAGCACCGCAGGAGAGTCAGAGTCTTTTCGCCATTTGACGGCCACTTTGTCACGGGGCGACTTTTGCGTCTTGTATCCCACACTAGCGTCCTTGCCTGACGCAATGTATGCAAATTCTTCACGCAGACGCGATTCAAGCTTTTCAACGATTGCATCATCTTTGCCGCGGATGTCGAGTGAGAAAGTGACCAGACCTGGAACCGTGTTGGTCGAACCCGGCCGTGCCTCGATGATGCCAGTGGAAGCTAGCCCACCCTCTTCATATGCAGCCTCGCGACTGGCTACAATCATTTTGCTCGCGGCCAGCAGAGCGTCGGCTCGACTACCAAGGTCTGTAGATCCCGTGTGGCAGTCGTGGCCGGTAATGGTGATTGTAAACCAGCGATAAGCCTGCACGCCAGTCACAATGCCTACTTTGCGTTCTTCTTTCTCCAGAATGGGTCCCTGCTCGATATGCAACTCAAAATGCGCGGCCATTGGAGTTTCCTTGTGTGAGCATGGGACAGAGCCAAGGTATCCGATGCGCTCCAGGTCGGTCTTCATGGTTGCCGAATCTGAGCGGGGGATGACGGATTTCAGGCTGTGTGCGGTGTCGAGAGGGATCTCACCAGCCCAGACACCGGAAGCAACCATGGAAATAGGAAAACGAGCACCTTCTTCATTAGTCCAGTTGACGACCCCGACCGGATAATTAGTCTCAATGTTGTTCTCGCGTAGAGTTTGGAGCATCTCAATTCCAGCATGCACGCCCAGAATGCCATCGTAGCGGCCTCCTGTAGGCTGAGTGTCGAGATGAGAGCCAACATAAGTTGGAGCACCAGATTTCTTGCCAGCACGGACCGCAAATTGGTTGCCCATTTCATCAGTGGTCAGAGTGCACCCCAGAGCCTCTGTGGTGGAGGCAAACCAGTCACGCACTTGCTTGTCAGTGTCTGAGAGCGACAGACGAGACATTCCCGTGTCGGTGTCATGGCTGGTACTCCGTCAGAATACAGTTCGCATGCTCCTGGCATGGTCGCGTGAGCACTTACTCGCCCCATCTTTGGCCAGGGCCCCATTGGCAGGTGTGATGCAATTCACTCATGAGGCGATCTTCTTTTACCCTCTTTATAGTGGAAGCAGTAGATGCGAATCGTAATGAAGCCAAGGCCGGCGGACGTAATGCAGTGAGGGCATGGGTAGTGCAAACGGCGCGGTACACCCGCCCAAGTGGGCGAGTAGTGCGACGCACAGTGTAGGAAGCCACGGACGCCATTGATTTTGAGAATTTCTATCCCAGCATGAAGAGAAATGGAATTCGTTGAGATGCACCGACCAGAGAGCTCTTCACACGCGAGTTCACTCTGCGGATGGAGCAGGATGTCAGACAAGTTGATATCGGGAATATCCATGGAGCGGGGGGGCGGACCTGCCAAGCGGCTCGCCGGGACGCTGCTGTGGAGCCGCCACAGACGCCGCCGCCGCCCGCCCGAGCCACGAGGCGTCTACCGTTTTGTAAAGCCATAAGTTCTGGCTCCCACTTTACGCGTTCGTCGGACGCGTCGTCTATTTGGTGAAGCGTCCATCTGCACCGTCACTGTCCGCAAGCATGGCGCTCCTGGTGGACAAGCACCGTCCGCGGACTCTGGACAATCTAAGTTACCACTCTGATCTTTCTGCACGATTGCGAGCACTGGTACGTACTTTTGGTCTCTCTTGTCCGATCAATGTGGTCTGACTTTACTTGCGTTCAGGCACAAAGCGGCGACTTTCCCCACCTCCTAGTCTACGGCCCATCTGGTGCTGGCAAGAAGACACGTATCGTAGCTACCCTCCGCGAGCTGTATGGTCCCGGCGTCGAAAAGATCAAGATTGATTCGCGTGTGTTTCAAACAACCAGCAACCGCAAGCTTGAATTCAACATTGTCGCCTCCGTCTACCACCTAGAGATCACACCCTCTGACGTGGGCAACTACGACAGAGTTGTTGTGCAAGACCTGCTCAAAGAGGTCGCACAGACTCAACAGGTCGATCTGGGAGCAAAGCAGCGCTTCAAGGTTGTCGTTATAAATGAGGCCGACCACCTGACAAGAGATGCGCAAGCAGCGCTGAGGCGGACAATGGAGAAATACAGCCCCAATCTACGTCTTATTCTGCTTGCGAACTCGACATCGAACATCATTGCGCCCATCAGATCACGAACGTTGCTGGTTAGAGTGGCCGCTCCAAGCGAGGACGAGATATGTCAAGTACTCAAGCGGGTGGGAGAGAAGGAGCACTTTCGTGATGTCGAAGCTCTGAACCAAAAAATCGCCAAGGACAGCGGGAGAAACTTACGGCGAGCGCTTCTGATGTACGAGGCTGTACACGCACAAAAGTATGTCTCGCCCGATTGAGCAGCTTGTCACACCCTACTGACAGCACCCAGTGAAGTAGTGACAGAGAAAAGCCTGGTCCCGCCGCCAGACTGGGAAGCTTTAATTGCGCAGATAGCAGACGAGATCATTGAGGAACATACACCGGCCCGCATCCTCCAAGTGCGCGCTAAGCTCTACGACTTGTTGACCCACTGCATCCCTGCCACCACAATCCTTAAGACGCTGACGTGGAAGCTCATACCTAAGATCGACGATGAGCTCAAACCAGACATAATCAGATGGTCGGCGTTCTACGAGCACCGCATTCGTCTTGGTACAAAGGTCATCTTCCACCTTGAAGCGTTTGTGGCAAAGTTTATGCGAGTTTTGGAGAGTTACCTCAATGGGATTGAACTGGACTTTGATTAGTCTGATATATTCACAGCTAGAAGGGATGAATCAATGAAACCTAAGATACAACTCTGCTCGTTCACAGCACAGGTGGATAGTACGTGCTCTACCAAAGGTTACACATCACGTGATCCCTGGATCTCATGTCTCGCTAAATGCCTTGAAGAAAATGCAATGTACTACACGCAAAAGAAGCTACATTTCCTCTCAAGCACTCTCATGTTTCTTTTCTTACTTTCAAGACAAAGACGCACTCCTCAATCACCGATGATGCATTGTTATGTCATCCAGCAAAAGGGTCACACGACAAAAGCACACGCCTTGCGAGGAAGGCACTGAAAGGCCATGACCGGTACACACAGCGCAGCGGCGCCACTGGCAACGCCCAATCTGGGGTAGGCGCCTTTGAGATGGCTGAACAAGGCCGGCAGACACCAAAGGCGATTGAACGACGTAGACACTGAGTATGATCAGCGGGCCAAGCTCAGCTATGTTGTGGAGTCTGTGACGACGGGGCTTGGAAGGGCACACGGTTCTCAGGCGGTCTGCCCGCATCCAAGCGCGTCTAGAAGCTCGCTCTCGTGACCACCATTACCTAAATCAAGTTCGCCGGCACCGGAATATGGTGGCTTGTGCACTCGACCCAATGAGCGAAGGAATGTGTGAAGTCAAAAGACCATAGCTGTCCAGGCCGAGGCGAGTTGATCGTGCAGTAGCCGCAGGCGATCTTGCACATTTTTGTCCTGGCAGCAGCGAGCCAGCCGCACACTTCGCTCTGCCCTTGTTTGGAGATCCAGATTCTGGAATGCCAGATCTCCTCTTCCGGAGGATCAGGCACGATGCACTTCACACTGCCGACCACGGTCGACAGCGCATGTCTCCGAGACAACGCCAGCCTCGAGAGAAATGGCCAAGGAGGAGGAATTCCAGTTTCGAGGCATTCCAACCCCCCGCCGAGAGCCGCCGCCTCCGGGCTAGTCGCCAGGCACCCTCCGAGGGACAGACTTTTGCGTGGGCTGCTTTCCCCGCGCGCGCCATCTGACGCTAGCCTTTGTCCTTGGCGATTTACGCCCGGCCGACGACCGCGTGACGGTGTCACTTTGCCAGCTCCGGCGTAGCCTGCTCGCTCACCGCACTCCGCTCTTCTGCGCTTGTGGGCTCTCTGCGCCTTGCCGACCACTGCCGGCGTACCATCAAGGTGGGGCAGACGTTAGTGGCTGCACAACATTTCTCGGCATCCGCGACGTCCGTTCGCAGCAGCACGCTTAAAGACTCTGGCCCCACCACCACCATGCTGCGCGTGATGCGACGACGCTACCCACGGTTCACAACAATTGTCCTGTATCCACTGTACTGACACGCCCCACACTATACGGACTCCGTTGCTGCGCACTGCCATTCGCGCAAAAGTCTCCGGCACCGGAACCACGCAGCTTCCGCCAGCCCTCACGAGTGCCAGCTCACCCAGCCACCAGGACTTTATAGTCAGAAGCCCTCACTTTCCGTGAACATTCCATAAGACCACTCTACTCGTCTGGATGCCACGCTCATAGCCCACCGCGGAACTTCCCCCAATTCTGCATTCCCTTGCATTCCGCTACCCACCAACGCAAAAATCCACGCTTTGCAACTCCCACTACCACCACTGCAACCACCACCAGCAACCAAATGCTCCTCTCCACCACCCTCCTCACAGCGACCCTCACCCTCACCGCTCTGGCCGCGCCCTTCCCCCGCCCCCACCCGCGCGCCCTCGCCTTCCTGCCGGACATCTCGCGCGTGCGCGTCCCCGTGCAGGGCCACCCGGCCGAGGTGCGCTCCGAGCTCGAGGAGATCCTGCTGGAGACGCGCGGCGTGCAGCCCACGCCCAAGAAGCCCGCGAAGATTGTGCGGCGCATCGGCGACGACGAGGCCGCGGCCGCCATCCACCGCATGTCGGTTGAGCGGTGCGGCAAGGACGGCTGTTAGGTCTGACGGTGGGTGGGAGGTGGTGGGAGTTTGCGTGGCGGCGCCGCTGGGACGGGGCTGCTGTGCTGTGCTGTGCTGCGCGCGTCGGCGAAGTGGACGAGCTTGTGCCCAAGAGAGAGAGAGAGAGAGAGACGGATGACTATGACCACTTAACGACGCCATGATTCGACCGGGTCGCACTCGCCGCGCCGTCGGTTTACCCTTTTCATCTTCTTCTTCTTACCTTTTTGCGTGTTAGAAAGAGATACCCATGGCCATGAGGGGCGGGAGTTTTGCATATCGCACGGCAGAAGAGCAGTGTATACCACGAAAACAACTTATCAAATGACCATTAAACTTGACATGTCTTATGTGCTTTGTCGCGTGTATCGTCTTCTATTACCTCAGACATGGAGCGGAAACAGAAGGGAGTGGCTGGAGCATGCCGCCTTCGAGAGCTGCCCCTGATCCAATGCCAGAGGTGACTCTTGGATATGCCTTGGCTTGTTCAAAGATAGAGACTAGTCGCTTCGTGACATTGTGCATCTGGGAGGCTCCTTGGCGCGTTCCTGGTTGGCTGACTCTACTAAAGGCAGATTTGAACTTTTCATACCAACCCCATCTTCCAACGATACGGGTTTTTTCCGGTGTCCTTGCGAAGCGAAGTATATGTCCGCTGGCACTTATAATATATTCGTACATTGCAGTTTTGGTAAAAAAAAGATTCATTGAAACACTATAGAAAGGAAGAAGTCATGAGAAACATAAGGAAAAGAGTGAGGAAACCCCAAGAGACCGAACTTTGTCCCGACCCAGATTTTACTCCAGGAAACTCCAAAGCCCTACTGCCTAAGTGGTGGCATGTCTGATTTCCTGTCCGGAGCGGGATCAAACGCCTCTGGGAACTTTGTTACTCAAAAAAAGAAAATTGCACGCCATGTGATCGTAGTTGGGCGGTCTACTTGGTAGCAGGCACACCATTGTGCACTACCTCTTCGTCGCTGGCGTCGAGGATATCGTACTCTTCGTCCGTCAGGAAAATCTCGTCGTCACTGTCATCTTCGAACTCGACGCTATCGAAATCGTTGACAAGCTCGTCATCGGCAGCAGACGCGGGCACGCTGGCAGTTGCGATCGTTTCCGGAACCACGGCGGAGCGGACCTCAGCAGGCGCTGACGCAATAATCTCAGTAGCAGGTTCATTGGGTTCGAGGTAAGTGCTGGATGCGGGTGACTCCTTTTCCAGCGTCGGGAACACCATTTGACTGCTTGTAGTCGAGCTGTTGATGTCAGAAGCCGTCTCGACGGCAGTCTCGGCAATAGCCTTTTCGGCATTAACCTTCTTGTCAAAGGCCTTCTCAGCCTTCGCAACCTGCTCTTTGCGTTGTTGATGGGTAGGAGTCCATTGACGTCCCAGATCTCCACAACCGTAGGACCAAGACGCACCATTTGCCATTTGGACTGGAATGCCTCCCTCGGTGCTTGATGAAGCTTGGCAGCTAATAGGAATTTGCTGAGGCCGATTGAAAGATGCTTTTGCAGCGGCCATGGCAGCCTCTGATTGTTGAACCGCATGCTGAGAGCGCTGTCGGACGGACGCCCGGTGCAGCACTTGCAGCATTCTCTGCTGGCGCTCGTGAGCGTTCTTCTTCATGAAGTCATGGTGCTGACGTTTGGGAGATGAGTCGGTCGAAGACACCTCGATTTCACACCACAGCTTGTGTCCAAAGGGCGTTCCATCGGGAGCCTTGGCACGCCAGTAGGAGATGTGCTTCCCGGCACACATTGGGGAGCGCAGAGTGACAGTGAAATGCCATTCCTGCCCAGGCATTATGGGACATCCGGTTGGTATGGACTCCTGGGCTGCTGAAAGCTCGGCAGAGCCTGCAGAACGAGAGGGGTCAATGTTCAGCATGTTGTCACCTCCGGTAGTGCGGACGGTAACGCCAGCCGGCCAAGCGAGAGGGCCTGGATTGCGCAGAGTCCAGGTTTGGGTGAAGATCTCATTGGTACCAAACTTGGTACCATCTGGAATGCGGTCGTGCACAAAATTAGCTTCGAGCTTAGAACCAGAGACGCTAGCAGGGCTAGAACTGTCGGCGGCGGGGTTGCTTCGAGCCGCACCAGGGCGCCCCCAGACAGGCGTATCTCCCTTAGGAATGGAGGAAACAAGACCAGCAAGAGTAGCGTCTTTGGCGGTGCCGCCGTATGGTAGCGAGAAAGGATGCAGAGGCGCATACGGGGGTGGGGAGGTTGGTGCCTGGGAGCCGGATGCAGCAGTTCGAGGTTGCTGGTCGCCCATGGCAGGCATGGCAGGTCCGTTCTCAGTCTCTGCAATAGTGCTGATGCTGGCATGCTTGACCTGAGTCTTGAACATGATCATCGGATGCGTCTTGTTATGCTTGTTGCTCGGATGCGCCTCGCAGTTGGCGCAGAAGTCGGTGTCGTGGCAGATGGCGCACTTGAAGCGAGTGCCGTGAATGTATGACTGGTCCTTGTTGTCACGGCAGAGGGGCCCATCGCAGTAGACGCCGTAGTGACGAGTGGACTTGGGCAGAGCCCAGTTGATCTTCGTGTAGACGGGGACAAAGCGGTGCTCGGGATGAGAGCGGCGAGCGCCTTCGAAGCACTTGGAGCAGTAGTCCCAATCTGGGCAGTCGAGGCACTTGTGGCGGACGCCCTGGATGCGGGAGTCGCAGCCATCACAGGTAGCCCAGTGATACTCGCCGCGACCAGGAGCGCAGAGAGCCATGACGGGAGTGGACAGCTGGGCATCGGCAGAGATGGGCTCAAACCTGTGGCCAGGGTGGTGGCCGTGTTTGGCCTCCTTTGTGCATTGGACGCAGAGGTCGTAGTCCTCGCAGTCCTGGCAGTTGATGAGGAGTTTCTCCGGGAGAACCCTAACGCAAGAGTTGCAGGTACGCCTCGGCTCCTCGGGCACGAGAGTGGGAGCCTTGACGTCGGGAGCGAAGGAGCCAGGGATGGGCTTCTGCACCAGCATGTCGGGCTGGGGCTGGGACTTGACCTTTGGTGTCAGTCGTTCGGTGGTGCTGTTGATGACTTTGCCGTTCTTGATATTCCTCTTGATGAGCCAGTGGCCAGTGCCAGGGCAAGAGATGCCGGTCAAGACGCAACCTTCGCAAAGATCGTAGTCACCATCATCACAGGTGCCGCAGTGGTAGTGGGTGTCGAGCATGGCCTTGTTGCAATTGTTGCAGCAGACGTGCCAGGCAGAGCCGAAAGGGGAAGAGGATGTGGCCGGCGGGGCCGGTTGCTGCCGCTGAGAGGCACTGCCAGTGAGCATCAGCTGGGTCATGGCCTTGTCCATCTCCTCGACGGATGTTGATGTGCCGTGTTGGAGGCTGGTGTGCTGCTCAGAGAGGAGCTTGCCCAAAGCCCTGTCGATGGTGGCGAATGTGGGTGTGTCCGTGGTCTTGCCGGCATCGACCAGCGATGGTACAGACGCGGCAGCCCTGTCGGCCGCTGGCTCGGCAGGAGAAGGACCTGTGGCATCGGTGACGGTGGCTTTGAGACGCAGCTTGGTCTTGGCCTTGGCAGCTCGGTACAGCTGCTTGTAGGAAGAGGGGTTGGCAGTGCTGAGGGTGATGTAGGCAGCGGCACTGTCGGAGTAGCGCTCGATGGTGAGAAGCTTGCCGGCAGGCACCTGCAGAAGGCTGCGGATCTGGATGATGAGCACGTCAGTCGGCAACTTGGGGTGCGCAGGACGCCGACAGTCCTACCTTTGCGGCGAAGACAGCCGGAGCTACATCGCTCAGCGGGAGCTTGAATTTGCGGATGGCATCACCGACGGAGACTTTGACGGTGATGGGCGTGTCGGGCGTGACGGCCTGATGGTGGCCATGTGGAGTAGCCATGATGGTGGCGGCGGCGGCGGCGGTGAAGCTGACTGCCGGATGACGACACCAGCTATCTCGAGGCCGATAGAAGTAGGGCGGGGGTGCCAAAGGGGGGGGGGGGGGGGGCAAGCCAAAAGGTCAAGACTGGTTGCTGGGAAGATGGGTGATGGGGACGATGGAAGAAACACCACAGGGAGAGGGTGTAGGAGGGAAGGTAAATGGAAGCCTGGAGGGGAACGAGCCAGCGGCTGACACATGTAGGCAGCGGCAGCGACGACGACTAGAGGCGGCGGCGGCCACGGCGGAGGCGAGCGCGGGCGAAGGCCGTGGGCGGTGAGGGGGCGCGTGAGCACTTTCCCCTCCTCCCCACCCGCCCCCAGCTCAGTCAGCCCCGGTAGATCATTTCCATCACCAGGTCACCACACACGTCCCCAGAGAAGAGTGAAAGAGAGGGCGAGAGAGACATTCACTCCCACCCCCGGGGTTCAATCTCTCAGGCAGAGGCACACATTCTCGTTCACTTGCAGTGTCCGGCACGTCACGGCGGCTTCCTCGCCACGCATTGCGATCTAGCTTGCGAGTACTCCACACGATGTGATGTTCCCGACCAGACTCTCCCCCTACAAGCTGATGCTTCGCTCTCCACACCCTACCACGGCCAGCGACCCCCGAGACCGCTATCCATGTATCTCCTGGCTCCACAGTGTTTTTTTTTCTTTTCTTTTCTTCTCACGGTCGTGACTCTCGTATCAGGTCGTTCACTCGTCTAGTGTGTGGGGTAGTACATCATCGGCGGCGGCGGCCCAGCAGCCTGCCAGTAGCCCTCTGGTGCCGGCGTGTGCAATCCTCCTGCGCCCTCCATGCTACTCCCAGTCAGCTGCGATGGATCGTAGAAGTACACCATGCCATTTGCCTCGTGTGCATATGGTTGGTGCGCTTGTGCCTGCTGCTGCTGCTGCTGCTGCTGCTGCGTCGCCGCCTCGGACGCTGCAGGCCCTGCTGGCCCGCCCATGACGGGGACGTAGTATCCTCCTTGCGTGCCTGCTTGCACGTATGATGCCTGCGCCGGCCCCTCTGTCATGGGGTAATAATACATCCCCTGGTATGCCGGGTACTGTGCGTACGCCGGCTGCATGCTCGTCGGCTGGAAGGGCTGCGCGTTGATCGCCCTCTCCGGGATATTGGACAGTGGCGTGTTTCCACTGGCCTGGCTGTGGAAGGACATGTGTCGCACGTGTGAGTGGCCGCCGCCGACGTGTTGCGGCACCTGCTGGTGGAAGGGTTGCTGCTCCTGCTGCTGCGGAGCCTGGAACGCGTTTGGATTCGGTGATTCGATCGTCGCCACTGACACCGCTTTCTGCGGCCGAGGCTGATGCATCGGGATCTGGCTCTGTGCCCCACGGAATGTGGGTTGCGATGGCAGGGGATACGGCGCTGCGTTGATGGCCATTCCGTTCGGAGCGATCATCGTCGGCTGGTAGGCGGCGGCATACTGGCCTGCTGGTATGTTGAATGGCAGCTTCACCACCGGCCTCACCGAACCTGTCGGCGACACCAGCCCATCCCTCGCAAACGAAGATCTTCTGCTCATCGCTACGCTCGGTGTGTAGTTGCTGCCCCCGTGCAGACTCTGCCGCCGGCTGCCCTGCTGACTCACGTAACCACGGCCTCTGCCCCTTCCGCTTTGCTGGTTGGGGCGTTGTGCCCGAGGTATAAATATGAATGACCGTTCGGTGCTGGGGAAAATGTAGCGAGGGGGATTGAGTGGGAGCGAGATCCGCACGGGTTTGTCGCGACGTAGTGGAGGTCGGAGATCTGGCAACCGGGTGTGCTGCTTGACCGGCATCCTTTCAAAGTTGATCGGCGCCTTCATCAAAGGGAGATAAACTCTTGCGGTTACCGTGCCTATCGACACCGTCTTCGAGAGCAGAGCTGACATCGATGCTGGTCGCGTTGAGGTTTGCGCTTGTGCTGTCTGAGACCGTTCCCCGATAGCACCAGAGTTGGAGTTTTCTACGCTTTCATGGAGGTCGTGGGTCCAACGAGCAGCAGTGTTGTCTTCGTGTGCACTGCACAGGTTAGAACATTTAGTAGAGTATGCAGAACGATGTCACCCACCTGATGAATGCCGCTTGAGAGCCAGGACCATTCAGTCTGCCACGTCCTCTGCCACGCCCTGACGCTCCGTATCCGCCACGACCAAATCCATCATTCCTTTGATCATGCATGAAAAAGCCTCCACGATTTGGTACCGCTGCGGGGTCTGACGCTCGGTCCTTCGGCTGGTCCTCATCACCTCGACCACCCTCGTGCGGCCCTACTCTGCGCCCAGGCTGAGTTTTTGGCCCGCTCGGTATGTTTTCTGGTACTGCTGATCGCCCACCCAGGCATGTCGAGTTCTCAAAGTCCACGGCATCCTCTTCCGCGGCGCCTTCGGACGGCTTGATGCCGTTTGCCATGGCATCCGTGTCCGCGTTGTGCACAAATGCCGGCCTTGACTCCTGGACTGGACCGGACTGCTTTGCCCTACTTGGCGTGTCTCTCTTTCTTCGACGCTCCGATCTCTTTTTGTGTGCTGCAGCCTGCGCTGCTTCAGAACGGGGGCCTACTGTGTTGCCGTCGGGCTCGCTCAAGTCGCTATTGTCGGCCAGGTTGTCGTCAGCTTCGCTTGGTATTGATCCGTCGCTCAAGCTATCGTCGCCGGCATTGACAAGCGCCGAGTCTTCGTCTTCGTCTTCGTCGGGAACACGTCTACGGCTCTCCAGAAGGTTCCTCCGGCGTACGCCTGCCATGTTGCTGGGAAGAAGGGATGTCGGGGGAGAGGCGGAGGACCACAAGCTTGGCAGACGCTCGACTGCTTCGATGCAGAGGGAGGGAATGGCGAGGTATGCTGTGGGCGCGAATACGGAGACTTCGGGCAGGTGCGTAAAGATCAACAATGAGCCGATGGCCGATGTCATGTCATGCTTGACAGTTGCCACAGGTGCACGAGCCCCTCCGCAAAAGGACACACCACTACTTTTCACGCCCTGTGCGTTGGCGTGTGTGCAAATACTGCAGCGAGCACACAGCTGATGCATCATTTCTTTCCTCTTCATTCGGCATGACTGAAGGAGGCTTCTCATGTGCTTTCGCGGCCTAGTCTTGCAAGCTCCTTCTGCAAGAAATCCTCTGCGTTTAGCAGCTCCGTTGATCCATACACCACACGCTTCCGAGGTGCTACGTTGGCCGCACTGCCACCACCTCCTGATCGTTTCGCCCATTCTTGCAGATTACCGTACTCGTCCATACTGCCCCCGCCCACTGTGAACACTATAGCCTCGTTGAAGCCCTGTCGCTTCTGCCCAAAGCTCGCCTCGATTCCTCGGCCTACGCCATTCAGTGCACCTGGCACGCCGCCTTGTTGGCTCTTTGCCTGGCTCGCACCGGGAATCGTGCCTCTTGCATTAGCGTTCCTAGGATCAAAGTAGAGGTAATTTTCTGTCTTCGATATCGCCGATGACGACGCATTCTGGGGGTCCATCAGTGATTCCGTTATCTTGGTCAACGTGAGGTCACGATTCGCCGGTAGAAAGGTCTTCACGCCAGAGATGAGGTTGTCGAAATTGGTGCTCAAGCCCGCATCCTTGAATCGGTCTGTCAGTCGTGAGGAAATCGCGCTGAACCCTCGAAATAGTTCGTTGGATGCGCCTTGCTGGGCTTGCTGTGTAGGAGCCGTTGACATCATGGTCATGCGAGTGATCTCTCGCACGCTTTTAAATTTCGTCAGCCAACATCAAAATTCTAACAAGTGGCAGCTTACCGTCTTATATATGCCAACGGTGAAAGCTCGACACCAGTCGCACTCAGCGCCTCTTCGAAGCGTTCCATTTCTGCTTTGGAGACCTCCTGCTCCACGCTTAAGAACCAGATGATGAAAAGACGCAGTTTATCCAGCGGCTCCGTTCCCTTCTCGCCATCCTTCAGGAAGTCGAGCATCTGAGTCTTGTTCTGCTTAGTTATGGTCTCCTCTAGCTGGTAGTAGTTGTCTAGTTGTCGATCCTTGATGCCTTTCAAAAGAGCCGACAAGATATTCATGTGCATGTCTAGGACTGCTTTCCGTTCTCTCAGTTCCGGTAGCAGTGTGATTGCAGCCTTTAGGTGCTGAGCTGAAGAGCTCGTATCGTTCTGCAGATCCTCGATAGAGGATGCACCTGTCTTCTTGGTGATCTCATTTGCATCCTCCTTGTACTTCGTCAATTGTGTGTCGATGTCTTCGGCCACATTTGGAAATGGCAGGGCAGCATTCTTCGACCAGAAAAAGTCGTTGGAAGTCAAGTCATAAGCTTTCTTCGCGCCTGGCTTTCCGTCTCCTTCACTCGGTGTTTCCACAGTGATGCGGTTCAATTTCATCTTCAACACATCAGCTACTAGAGACTGATATGTCCACGAGTGAGAGAGCATGGGAATGATGTCGACATTGCGATCCACAATGATGAGCACGGGTCGACTTGTTGCTTGGCCGGCCGATGATGATGGCCGTTGGTTCTGTCCCGAGAATAGATTGTCCTTGGAATTCAAGATATGATCTCTCAGCTTTCGATCAAGCTTTGCTGATATCACCTCCGCAGCTCCTTTGCCGGGACACCTGATGATTGGGATTACGCCTGAGCACAGTCAGTAGAAGCCATGGCCTGAGCTCTTCAAAACATACCCATGGTGACAACAACGCTGAAGAGACCGCTCACAATCCGATCAACGCTAGCATCCATTGCATCGTCACCGATCTGTGCGCTGTTCATTGCCCAATACGTGTCCTGGCCCATACCCAAACTGAAAAGATCTGGCTCTGTGACTATGAAGTTCATGTACTGGTCGTACACCTGAGCAATGTGCTCTGCGACGCCAGCCGTGGCGATTTGAGAGGCGAAATCTTCGAGGACAGGGCGAGGGACGGAGGAGAGAAAGTTTACGTAGGCTGGGGAATAAAGGCCTTTGGATAGATCGGAGGTAATGGTTTGAAGATTGGCCGCGTTCGGTTCAACGAGGTAGATCACAGGGACATCAGGTATCATGTGTCGTGCGGTGTTGATGTTCCTGTCAAGTAGATTAGCAGGCATGAAATACTTCGACGCGTTCGAAGATTGCTCTCACAAGTGGATCGTGACACCCCATGAGCGGAGGTCGTTGACTCTCAAGACACTGCTGATGACATCCCTGCCGAGACCGTCAAACACGAGGACTTTCCATATCGGTTCTCCATCAGAACTTAATATGGGTGTCGCCTTCGGTATCAGGCCGTTGGAAGCTCCAGTTGAGTCGTGTTGATCGTCCTGTTGTTGGTGATTAGTGGTGTTGAGGTTTAAGACCTTTTCTATAGAAGCTAATTGGAAACAGTCAGCAGGAGCTATATGACGAGGTGGATGTCCACTCTGTACGTACCAATCTGGCGCGATCGCAACGATTGCTGGCCGGTCGACGCCATGGTTGCTAGGCAATGTGCGCGCGATGTTTGGAGTGTTGCAAACTCAGTCCATAATTTGTCCTCCTAATTGTGGTCCAATTGCCGAGCAAGATTGCGATTTATGGACAGAAGTCGTATGCTTTTAGGCAACGAGAAACCAGCGAGGCACAATGATTTATCTTGTAACCTGCTTGCAACTCCACCGTGGCATTTCTTAGCAACCGCTGCGGGAACTCTCGCTGACTAAGCGGGTAGGGGACGGTCGCCTCCGCACGCGTTTCTCTGCCGTTTTCTTCTCACGACTCACCCCTTCTTCATCACAGCTTTGCCCGATCCAGCGCCTGGTGCACTGGCTACATCGCCAGCACGCTCTTCTTGCAATGAGATAGCTTTATTGACTCCAATATTTGAGATTTTCGAGGGCTGGAGCGAGGGGGCCGGGAGGCACTACCGGGTCTGCCTCTAAACGCGACAAGCTCTAGGTGTGTTGCTTTGACACGAAGGGCGGGTGGAAGAAGTGTGCAGGGACGCTCGATCGTGTGCTGGTGTGCGGGCAGAGAACACTCACTGCAACCTACTTGGTGCATATCAGTGCAATAATTGCAATTGTCACGGGGCCTTTTGTGTCTTGTGAGGCTCTGAAGGGCAAACGGTCTAATAACTACATCCGCAACACAGCGTTCACAGCACGCGCAATTCTCTCTCCGGTTTCCACACCTGTTCAATTCTTTCACGGCTCATAATCAAGGCGCTTTCACGCGCATGCCATTCGGCATCCTTGTCCTCTCTGCCGCGCATAAGGCCGCTGCGCCAAGCTAGTTTGTTGACTGGTGTGTCCGAAATTCTCAGTGGCAGTGCCCATTCGTCATGGCACAACAACCCAATCACGTGCCCTCCGCAGACCCCACCAATACCTACTATACCAATAATGCCTACGCCCATGATGGCAGCGCGCATAATAATGGCCAACCAAATGCTTTTGACGGCTCGTGGCAGCAGTATCCAGCTGAACGTCTGGACCTTGTTCCCGAAACAGAGTTTTGGCAAACTCCAGACCCTTCGAATTTGAATAACCACACCACCCCATACTATCAACATGCTGGCTATGACCATCATAACACTTTTCCCGGAACCGGAGGATTCGCTCCATTCGACCGGCCATCTTTTGACCCTGCTGCCCTTCAATCCCCGTCAACTTCAAATCAGCCTCCTTTTCGTCCGCAGTCGACACAGGGAAATCCTACCGTTCAACAAGTGGGAACTATCGCACCCAATGTGCTCGAAGCAAATCCTGCTCCTGCTCCTGCTCAGGTTATGCAGCAGCACCACCACCACCACCAACAGTATCACCAGCAGCACCAACAACCACCTCAATTGCGTCAAGTAAGCTTCCTCTGCATCTCAGTAAATTTTTGTGCTAACCATGAACAGACCTCAAACACTGCAACTGCTACAAAACCTCACATTGTGGCACTGGTACCTTTGCCTAGTGGAAACCCCACAAACGGACGCTTCGTATTGACCAAATTTGATGACTTGAAGAAGGTCGCGAATGTCAAGAGTCTGAATGCGTTCACGGATCTTGGTCAGGAGCCTGTTGCTGAGATTGCAAGGTGTATGTACAGGAATCCCTTTCACCTATTGAACGCCTGCTAATATTCTCGCAGCTACAATTCCTGCTTACAATCCTCGAAGATCACGAAACGAGATCAGGACACTTCTTGCAAGTGACAGCAAACTTTCCGCTAGCATCAACAAGAAGACATCCCGAAAACTTGGGGCATTGACTGTGACGAAGAAGCCTATTCGACTCGACGCGACAGGGCAATTTGCTGGCAGAAGAGCATCTAGCACTGAGTCCAGCTCAGATGAAGAGTCAGAGTATGAATCTTCAGAAGAGGAGGAGGAACCTAGTCCTCTACCGCCACGCCGGCCAGATACCTCGACGGGAGCTATCGAGTATGATTCTATCAAGGCCTTGTGGCGCCCCAGAAGCAAGATAGTGTCTTCTACTGAGATTCGTAGTGGGCTGACGTCTTTTTGGGAGACTATCAAAACAATCCGAGAGAGATGGAATTCAGATAGGACGGCCGTGAAGGAGGCAGAGGAAACGAAAAAGGTCAACGAACTGCCTATGCTCAAGGAACGTGTTGCAAAGCAACGCGAAATGCTCGAGATTGCATTGACTACTGCTGTCAAGCATGGACATCCTGATATCGTGAAGCAGTACGTCTCTCAGACTTTAAAATCCTTTTTTTAATGACTATTACTGACACTCGAGAAATAGTTTTGGCGAAAACCTTGCCATGATGGGAGCCCTCGCCATCTTCCTCCAAGAACGAGTGAAAGAATCAGATTACAACGGCAGCTTTTCCATGTCGGTTCTTCAGGTAAGCTTAATCGCGATATTTACATCATATACTAAGCTAATCAACCCGCAGCTCCTGGTCCACTGTACGAAATTGACTGAAGGGAATCTGGAAAAGTCTAATATTGGCAAAATCTTGTCACGATATATCAAGCGCGGAGATGCAAATATCAAAGCTCTGACCAAGAAAATATATGAGAATGCGAGTGCCGCCACACGGGCCAACTCGGAAGCGCTCAAGGCTGCTGCCAGTGCCCCTGCATCAGTAAAGGATAGCAAGGCATCTGAAACACCTTCGACTAGACAGGTGCCGGCTGTGGCCGGCGTAAAGCGGGAGCGCGTGGCTGATGCTACAAACACGCAACCACTGAAGAAGGTTGCCCCGGAGAATGCTAACTTGAATTCACTCCATAAGGACACTTCACCTACCAAACCGGCCTCGACCTCCGCTTCTTCTACTCATGCTGCCAAGCCAAAGACCAATGCTGTTGCGCCAAAAGCGTCTGGGTTCTTTTCACTTCAATCCGCCTCCAAGCGTCCAGGCACGTCACTTACCTCACAATCATTGACACCAAAGACAGCCACAGCATCAATGTAAGCACGATCTATCTTTCTCTGTTCTGAATGCATTCTGACCTGTTGACATAGCATTCCCCCCAAGAAGCCTACGGCGTCCACCTCTACAACGGTGCCAGCCTCGAACGAGCAAAAAGCCTTCAGTGTTTTCAGTTTCATCGAAGAATCCAAGAAGCCCGAAGCTAAGCCCAAGGCAAAGTCAGAAGAGAAGCGTGCACCTGAGACTGCCGAAGAGAAAGAAAAGCGAGAACGCAAAGAAAAGCGTCGTCAGTTACGAGTGCATTGGAAGCCCGAATCTGCCCTGGTGGAGGTCCGACTCTTTTCTCACGATCCCGACGAGGAACTCGGCCACGACGCAAGCCAGGTCAGAGACGTGGGAGATATTGGAAGTGAAGGCGCCATGTTCAAAATGCAGCATCGCCATGAAACCGATGTCGAGGACGACGAGGAGGATGAGGAGGCGGAAGCTGAAGCTGCAAAACTTTTTGGCCGCCAGTACCCAGCACTAACGGCCGTTGATTTTACAGATCTTCGCGAGCAAGAACCAGATCAATTTGGAATGCTATTCGAGCCCTATGGAGGAGGTCTCAAAAAGCCGGAATCCCTGAACCGTACCATACAAGAAAAGCGAGAAGCAGAGGTCCTCGCTGTTTACTACAACAGTAATGACCTGTTGCCGCCACCAAACCCGCAGGAGCCGATTGAGGATGTGGTACCAAACGACGGAGAGCCTCAGGCTTTTGGCCAGGCTCCTGCACAGGTTACCTCGCGACTCGCGGTCACGGAAGCTCCGAAAATGACTCAGCCAGCATTCGATTTGGCTGCAATCCTTGGATCTATAGGCGGCCAGCCATCGGCTCCACAGCCAAGTGCTGCCTCTGCGCTCGATCAAGCTCTGTCGCAGCTCCGAGGCGGTTCACAACCCACCCTGCAGGCCCTGCAGCACCCGCAACAGTCGCAGCAACCTGCGCCTCAACCATCAACGTATGATCTTGCCTCTATACTTGGTTCTATCGGCAACCAGCCTGGCCCGACACAGCAACCGCCGCCGCCCCCCCTAGCACCAGGGCCGACAAGTGACCTTGCAGCTATCCTGCAAGGGCTCCAGTCAACGCCACACATGCCCCAGATTCCAGGTATGCCATCCTTGAGCGATTTCATGGCACAGGGTGGCTTTCCAATAGGTACCGTGTCTGGCCAACAAGCAAATGGCGGAGGCCAAAACTACCCTTACGAGAACGAGGACCGCAAACGATGGCGGGAACAACCAAGCTTTGACGGCAACAACGACGATCGCGAGCTTGAGGGTGACAAATATTCCAACAAGCGGCAGAAATGGAATAGCAACAAGAATCACGAACGTCGGGGCAAGTCACCGCCGAAGTATGTGGTTGAGTGCACTTTCTTCCAGGAAGGTAAGTGCCGAAAAGGAAAAGATTGTACATATCTTCACAATGGCGTCCCCGCAGGGGAGACCTAAGCAGGCCCATTAGCCTATTTCAGGAGCCGAAGAACGTTGTATTTGCATACAGGTTGTGCTGTCACCACTTTTAGGGTGCATGGCCTCTTCAACAGTTGAAGCCAGCTCCAGACGCACTCCACCATGGCGCACATGGATTTTCTCAGCATTTACAATACGGGGTGTTCACTGGCGTTTCGTACATACCCTCGGCTTTGCATTGCATAGGACTGGGTGGGGATCAAATACTTGAGTCTACAACAACATCATGGCTCTAGAGCCACGCCGATAGCAAAGCTTCATGATCGATATTGGCTTTGACGAGCCTGGAGCTATCATGAGAATGGAGCAAAGGGGAGAAGACATCTGTATAATACCAAGACACCTTCCAGTAGCGGCGAATATGCCAGGAAGAATACCATTCGGCACCTCCGATCCAGGACTTAAAGAACACATGATTTGTTGAAGGAAGGGATCACTTAGCCATTCATGAAATCGTACATAAAAGCCAACAACCCTGTTGGGCTTGCCTCATAGTCCAGTGCCAATGACAGCTGCAATCACTGCCTTTCCCCTTTCGCCCCCAAGATATTCTCCTTCCTCGCCTTCTCCAGCGTCAATTTCTGAGTACTGCATATCCACAGCAGTCTCGTAAGCTCTCATGACCATATCCTCATCGACACGCGCACCACCTTCGCTCAATGCTTTTATGCAACCTGCCAGCCTTGCCATTTCCCGCCTCGTGCTTGCCGCAATCTCATCGTTTTGACTGCTGTAGATGCTCTCCGAAACGCTCTCTTCAATGCGCGTGATGCTCACATCAGTACCTTCGCCCGCCGGCTCCACATGCTTCGCTATCCAGATGTACCCATTAACACCAAGAATAATGTCGACATCCCCGCCGCCATGCGCCGTGCTCACAGTCCATATCTGCCGGCGCGAGCGCACCACACCGCCTCCACCTCCACCTGTCCCCGTGACAGACATGAAGTACCCGTTGCGCAGCTTCCCGTACTTGAGGCTGCGGGTGTGCAAGCTCGCGCCGCCGTCCTGGTAGATGCTCTGGACCTCTGCGACAAGGAGGTCGCCCTCGGTAAAGAAGGTGCGGATGTTGAGCTCGTCGACGGCGGTGCGGCGGCGCAGGATGCCGCCGGGCAGATTGATGGCGCTGAGGGGCAGCGCGGCGAGCAGTGGGGCGGCAACATCGACGCGCCAACGCTTCGATTGCACCTCGACGATGCGGCCGACGACGAGGTCGCCGATCTCGGGCGTGTAGCGGGCGCGCAGCGGGCGCACGGAGAGGAGCTTGTTGGTTTTGGCAATGGTGCCGGCGACGGTCGAGGTGATGGCGGGCGAGGAGGTGAGGGAGTGCGTGGGGATGAAGGTGCCGTGGCCGCGCATCCACTGGGGGTCGGTGGTGACGACTTCGCCGGGCGTGACGATATGGCGGGCACGTTTTGCGGGGCGTGACTCTGAGGTGTCTTGGTCCATGTCAATGTCGCCCTGGAGATCTACGCGGTCGTCTTCGTCTTCTGAGTCCGAGGCATCTTGATGGAACTGCGGTGGGGCCGCCGGGGTTGGAGGTAGGATAGAGATGGCCATTGCTGAGGTAGGGAGGCAAACTTGCTGCTCAAAAGCAGAGGGTGATGCTGGGCAGTTGCAGATGGCAAAACTAGCAAGACAATGTACGAACTCATGCAAGAAGACTTTCTAAGAAATATCAAGTTGAGGTCATCAGGGTCTATGCGGGCACTTGGACACTCAGCTACCTTTGGCTGGCCAACCACATCTCACATTTGCATCCTCTTCAGATATATCAAGCTTACTCATAGGCAAATAGTGATTCAAATTATGCTTTTGCATATGATATCAAGGCCGTGATTTGGGATGGCCGTATCGTAGTAAGAGGGGAAAAGCAAAAGCCCCCAAGCAAGTTGGTTACCTGGTCCATCATTCCCTCTGTTGGATACCTTCATTTGTCCAGAACATCAATCGTGAAATCACAGAAAGACAAACCAAATTTCAAAATGCCTCCTCCCTCAAGATCCAATTTTTCTATCACTCCCTGGCACGCATCGTATGGCAAGTCCAATCGAAAGCCATCCTACGCCACTTCCAGCCTCCTTCCTATCCAATCGCTTCTGCCATCCCCCGAGTCCAAGAATGCTATCCAATCATTCCACATTGGAACTGGTAGTACTGTTTATGAAAACCTTGCGCCGCTCATCATTGCCAACACAACACACGAGCTCATCCTTACCACCTGCTTTTGGTCCCGGTCAGCAACAAATCTGACAATTTCTACCATCCTCCGTGCACTGTCCGCGAAGGCAGTCGAGGCAGAATGGACTGCCAACCCAGATGGTACTGGAGTAGGTACCAAGTGTATTACAGTCCGTATCTGCGTTTCGAGTCTTTCTCTATGGCAGAAGCTGTTTCATACGCAGTCTCCCAACGGCTACGTGTATCCGGCATCCAAATGGCCAAACGCTCTCAACTTGCCACCGCCTGAAGAGCTTCCAGGCCTGGATATCAAGGTCAAATCAGTATTCATCAAACCGTTCAGCGTGATGCATCCAAAGTTCATCATATGTGACCGAAGGGTGGCCGTCCTGCCCAGTTGTAACGTGAGTTGGGAAGACTGGCTTGAAGGAGCGCTAGTGGTAGAGGAAGACGTGCACTACTTGCACGGTACTGGATCCAGTCCTTCTGGTGCCATTGATGAACCCTCACAAGGTTGGAAGAAGGAGAGCGCGCGAGGTCTGGTCAGTAGCTTGGTGGAGCTGTGGCGAGAATTCTGGGGCCGGGAAGCTACTGTACCGCAGATGCCCAGAGGAACTTACAGTGCGTCTTACGAAGAGGGAGGGTTCAGGAGGTGGCAGATTGCCTCTATCAACATGAAACCGCCAGAATCGTGGTGCGATTTGTCGCAGTGGCCTGCCGGCACTGCGACCCCAACAACAGCTGCCAGCAAGGTAGCGTCTCAACCAGATCATTTGCAAGAGCCTACATGGCATCAACGAAGCATCTCTCTACTTCCAGATGCACCACTCTCGTCTTCACCGGCTCATATTGGCCCAAAAACAGTCCTCCTACCCCATCCACACTCTGCCAACCCCCATCTTTCTCCATCCATATCCACCACCTTCCCCTTCATCAGCCCCTACTCAGCATCCACCCCCGCACCCCCCACACCCCTCAACGACTTCACCCTCTCCCTCCTCTCCTCAGCCACAACCTCCATCTTCATGCTCACGCCAAACCTCACCTCCCCACCCGTCCTCCACGCCCTCACCCACGCCCTCTCGCACAGCATCGACGTCACCCTCATCACGAACCAAAACCTCATGGTCCTCGAGCAGTGGCTCACAGCTTTCACCACCACGCGCCGCGAAGTCCGCAAGCTGCGCCGCTGGCACGCCGCCGCCGCGTCTGCAGCGTCGGCGCAAACCGGCGGCCGCGATGTCGAGGCTGCGCCCCCGCGCCTTGGCCGTTTGCGCGTCGGCTGGTTCACCCCGCTGGCCGCGGACGCGGTGGCAGCGGCACGGGGCCCGCTCGCGCGGACGAAGCAGCGGCGTGAGGGTGCTGCTGGGTTTCACGCTGTGGTTGCGGCGAACCGCGAGGCGGTGGGCGGGGTTGGCGAGGCGCGGGAGGCGCACCCGGTTAAGGCGCACTTGAAGTTGACGGTGGTGGATGGGCGGGTGGCGGTGCTGGGGAGCGGGAATATGGACCGGGCGAGCTGGTTTACGAGTCAGGAGCTGGGGGTGGGGGTCGAGGGTGAAGAGGTTGTGGGGAGGATCAAGGGGTTGGTGGATGGGGTTCTGGAGGGCAGGGTGCAGTGGGATGAGGATGCTTAGGGATGATGTATGTATGAGAGGTTACGCGGTGCCCATCTACCGCAGCTGGAAAGGACAGGCAAGAATGGGTAGGGGTCACGCGGTGGAGGACAATACCAGATCACTCGAGCATGTGTACGGCAGCAAGAAAATTCGTAGTATCATTTGTATCAGACCGGGTCGTGTTCAACCACGTCGACTTGATGTCAGGACAACATGAGCCATCAGCTATCCTTGCTCGTAGAAAAGCCAGAGTTACACCGTCCGGCCTTCCCACTAGCAGTATTGCTCTAATTCCACATATGCATTCACACAAAATCCAGTTTGCGGAAAGTAGACTAGCTCCGCACCGAACATGTTCGGTGCATCTGTCAGCTTAGCCATTATCGAGCGCCTTCAGTTGCGCTTTCAGTTCGTCATTGCCCTTTAAGAGCACTTTCATGAATTTGGCAGTCTCGACCAGCATGTTGCTCTTGCTGAAGCCACCGCTGCGTAGCTCGGGGACCATACGGTTGATATCTTCGAAGCCCTGCTTGATGAGGTTTCGTCTTTTTTGCTCAGACTGGATGTGATTATTACGTTTCTGCTCCTCTGTCAAGTTTTCTCTAGACGGTTTAGAATCATCCTCCGGACCTGGCGTGAAAGAGTTATTGACTGGTCCAGGGACGGAGGGGCGGCGGCGGGACTTGGAATTGGGAAATGGGCTGTTGTTTGATTTTGAAGTGGCAGTGATGGGGGACGCCAATGCCTGGGTCTCATGAGCCTTGCCTTTGAGATTTGAAGGTGCCTGCTGTGGCTGGCCTCGGATGGCAGGGGAATCTCTTTGCTCCTTCTTGACCGTCTTGCTCTTTTGACGCTTGGTAATGCGCTCCTCTTCGTCCGAACTCTGTGCACCTTCTGCACTGGAATGGTTCTCCTGGTTGGGGATTTGACGTCCTCGTTTCCGCACCGGTGAGGCATCCTGAGAATTGCTACCCGACGAGAGGGGGTTTATGCCAAGAGGGTTGTTTTCTGCATGACGAAAATTGTGATTTATGGTGTCGCGGAATGCCTGGTCCGGCGGCTCGAATTTACCGGGCGCTTTGAAGCTGTCGCTACGGAAATGGTCGTCCGACCCAAACTTCAACGGCAGTGTTGGGCGGTTCTGTGATGAATCTAAGGTTTGAGGGAAGGGAAAGGGCGGCATATTTGCAGCAGGTGCTTGCTGGCGAAATCCAGCAGGGCCATATATGCCATTCGATACGTTCGACTGCGGGTGGTTGAAGTTGAATTGTGCCGCACCGTGCTGCGGTGCTCCGTTGTAATTGAAGGAAGATGAAGGATGCGGCGAATTGTAAGCTAGAATATCCTGGCGACTACCGTTGAATTGTTGCACCTGATGGTGACTGTTGGGACCGTGAAGCATCTGCGCAGCGGCCCAGACATCGTCTGATGGGGTCATTGGGCCTGAATGGTTGCCGACGGAACCAAAGTCTTGAGAGCCTGGGCGAGTATGCGACTGTGGAGCGGCAGGAAACTGACTAGGCCCGGAATGTGAGTCTTGAGCAGGAAGATCCTGTGCGCCGGCGCCGTTGAACATCCATCCGCTGAAGTGCTGGCCGCTGTACATATTCTCGCCTGCTCCGCTGTGGGCGAACTCGTTCGCGGAGAGAAATTCGGAGCTGACATCGTCGGGATTCTGGAAGAAGCTCTGGAGGAGGTCGGATTGTTGGTCATCGAGGAGAGGGGGCCCGGTAGGCTGGCGTGAGTTGGGCTTCTGGCTCTCGTTGCCATCGACCATGGAATCTACGGTGGGAGTTAGAGTTGAAGGGTTTGGTGGACCTGAAAAGGGGGCAGGCATACATCCAAAGAGCCCATCCAGTCCCGGCGACTGACGCCCGCTCATAGTGAACGCAAAAGGATATGTGGGTAGCCGCAACGGTCGATCAGCAGATGTTGTTGGGCGAGGTGCGAGACTCGGCTGCCTTGGAGTCGGTGAGGAAGGGTGAGAGCATGATCTAGGTGGTTCGGGCTGCCAGGCAAGGATTCGGCCGTGCCGAGCTTCCCTATAGCCGGGATACTTGCGTTTGGGAGACGACGCAAGACGAGGTGGATGGTATGCGCTCCGTTGCGAGGCGAATAGGCAGAAGTAGAAGTTTCAGCATGCAAAGCCACGGAGCAAGGGTTTGCGGCAGGGCGCGCGGCGGGAGCAGAATGCTGGCTGGGGGGGGAAGGGGCGTGCAGTGCGGCGTCAAGAAGCGCCAGCACCAGTGTCGTGCAGTCCTGCTCAGATCTCGCAGAGGAGGCTCAACAAAGCAGATGTTGCTGCTCAGCAGGTTGGGCAAGTTGTCAACGGGTAGAGGCGCGAGAGCTGGCCGTCGGTTGGTGCGCCGGCTCTTAGCCCTGCGCATCATCCGCCCCCGGCGGGCATCACATGCTAGGTGTGCCTCCGTACCTTTTGGCATGTGAAGCCTTTCCCCACGCCCTCCCTCACGTGTCGCGTCCATTGACAGCTGCAGCCCGGCGTCGCTGTGCGTTCCTGGACTTCACATCATATCGGAGGGCTTGCAGCACGCTTGCTCTGTCCATTGTCTGCGCGCGCGACACAACCGGAGGCGCTCGCGTGCCCTTCACCCCCCTCCTTCGACCCCAATTTCCCTGGCGTCTGCCTCGAAGTTCACCCCCCGTCAGCATCCGGCTTGTTCATATCGCATCCGGCTTCATCGACATCGACTTTCATCTGCAGAACTGACATGACTTCGTCTCTCATTATTATTTTGTTCAGCTACAAGACTCGGGGCACTCCTCAGCAGAGCCCCTGACGCTTCCACCATGGTATCCACCGCATCATCCCGTTCTTCTGACCTGTCACTGTCAGCAAAGTCTTTTTCGCCGTACGTATTGCGACTCCAATATTCCTGAATGTCTAAACATAAGCTGACCCGTGTAGTGTTCTACGAGCATGGAGTTTAGGCCTGCTCTCCACCACCACTCCCACCATCTTCGGCATTTTGCTGGCCACGGCGAGAGGCAAGCTCTCGTCTCATGATGCTTCGGCCAAGGTTTGCCACTTTATAGCTCCTAGGAGATAGTATCAGATTTAACACAGTCTAGATACGCCGAGTGCTTCAAAGTCAGGTACAGCCCGATCGCTTCGCAGCCCTCTGTGCGTACCTGCTAGCTGGCGCAACTTTACTCCCGAGGCCTTTCTTATTCATCTTGAGGCAGCAGGCCCGCAGCATACCACAGCTTGCCTCGGTGCATGATCGACTTTCGCTACTTGTGAGGTTTGTGTGTGTTTTCGTATCAGCCTGGGCCAGCTTTCGCCTTCTGAACCGCCGCCCTGCAGCCGAGATAGAATTCCCAAAGCAGAGGACCCGCCGGGTTTCAAATGTCACGTTTGCCCCTGCCGGAGCCTTGCCGCACCCGCAGCCTCCTCCACGCCCAAAGCTCGCTGGCAGGACGCTGGACTTGACCTTCTTCGGCACAGTTCGTGCCCTGGACATTTGCGTCAGCGCCGCCTGGTCACGCTGGCGCGCACGATCAGGAAAGACCCAAGCCTCCACGGCAACGAGCTATGCCGCGCCGGCTCTCTTTACAGCATCATCCGCACTTGTCATGTGGAATTGGTTTTATCTGCCAGAGCGTCTCCCAAGGTCCTACAACCGGTGGATCTCGGCCGCGGCGCAGACCGACAGCCGACTCATCGAAGCGCTCCGGCAGCTGAGGTACGGCAACTTCGTGTACGGTGTGGACACGGGCATGGCGGATCTACTCGGAGGCATGTGTCGAGATCTCGGCATGCCAGAAGTCTGGGGCGACCCGGCAAAGACAATCCCGATCCGTTGCGAGGTGGTGCATGGCGGCAGCTACTCGAGCTGCGAGATGCATGCCATGTCTCGCTTCGCACGCGCGTGGCGCTTTGCGATGCGCATGTATCTGCCCATCAACCTCTTGGTCCTGCTGCGACGGCCGCGCGCGCAGCGGAACCTTGGGATGGCGGTGCTGGAAGCATCGCAGAGTTCAGCATTCTTAGGCATGTTTGTCGCACTCTTCTACTACGGAGTCTGCCTCACGAGAACACGCATCGGGCCAAAGTTGCTTCAGGGCAAGAAGCTCGGGCCGATGGACTTTGACGGTGGCATGGGCGTCGGCATGGGCTGTCTGATGTGTGGGTGGAGCATACTGCTGGAGAAGGCAGCCAGGAGGCAGGAGATTGGCTTCTTCGTCGCGCCTCGCGCACTGGCAACGCTATTCCCAAGGCGGTACGAGCAGCAGCACATGTGGCGTGAGCAATTGGCATTTGCATCGAGCGCCGCCGTCATCATCACAGCTGCGCAAGCAGACCCATCACGAGTGCGCGGAGTGTTTGGGCGACTACTGGGAGGACTGTTGTCGTAGAGACCTCACCGCATGCATTGTAACATTAGACACCATCACAGCGGCTCGGGCACGCCGTGCCTGACGCAGATCCATGTGCGGGCGGCATCCAGCATGCGCCTCCATGTATTTCTTAATTAGTCCGTCAGATCCTCCTGGGACAGGGGTGATTTGAAGCAGAGTGGCTGTGCACCTGAACGATTTGCCGCGCGTCATACGTGAGCACCACTGGCCGCGGGCGCACGCTCCCAAAAATACCACGGCGATGTAACGGCGGCTAGCTCAGCTCAGTAAGGCGGCGTGGAGGCCGTGGAGTCGGACACAATGAAACGGCCAGCTCAAGAAGGCGGCGAGCACCCTCTGTCTGCTTCTACGGCATCTTAGACGCATCTCCTGTGCCTCCATGGTGTAGAGTGCCAACATCGTTTCCCCTAATTTATCGTACTCCACTCCCTTTTCGCTCTGGGACAATCGAGCCTCACCTCTTGGTCCCGTCTAACTGCCACGACCCTGGGTTGATCTACACTGCCTACCCCTAGCTGCCCGGTTTCAGCCAAGCTTCACTTATTATTCCTCGCTCGCTCGAAGACTTCTCCCTAAAGTCCTTTGTCAACCTCTTCTCAACCTCGTCAGCCTTTGTTGGCCTTGATTCTGCTCAACGCTACTTGCGTCATAGCGCTACTCCCGGCATTCCAACCCCCTGCCTCGCAAAGCCTTTGTCCCACAGTTCAAGACAATGGCATACCAACCGCCCGGCGGCGGCGGCTATGGCAACGGCCACCCCGTGCAGGACACCGTAAGTAGCACCTTTGGCCTGGTCCGCCGTCCACGACCATTGCTGACTGAGACTGGTAGGGGTACGCGCCTCCACACCGTGCTGCTTCACCCGACGAAGAAGTGCAGCACTCGTTGCTGAATGCAAACCCAATGCAACACCCAGCCCACGGTCCCTTTGACGACCCTCTCTCGCGCGGCAATACTCCTCCTCCTCGTCCTCTCACTGGCTACAGCCTGTCGGAGTCCTACGCCCATGAGCCCGATGTCCCACCCTACGTGAGCCCCAATGTCTACCACGGCGGCCAAGACACCAGCTACACGAGCGGGTCAACGCTTCAAGATCCCACCACCGCATTCGGCATGCCTCCGAGATCTGCCTCCCCGTATGAGCGCTCCGAGACAGACTCAACAGAGGCCTGGAAGCAACGGCAAGCCCCCGGTGGTGGCATCCGCCGGTTTCAAACACGAAAGGTCAAGCTTCAGCAGGGCTCTGTCCTCAGTATTGAGTACCCAGTGCCCAGCGCTATCCAGAACTCGGTGCAAGCTAAATATCGCAATGATCTTGAGAGCGGCAGCGAAGAGTTCACCCACATGCGCTACACCGCGGCCACCTGCGACCCGGACGACTTCACCCTCAAGAATGGCTACAACCTGCGCCCCGCCATGTACAATCGTCACACCGAGCTTCTTATTGCCATCACATACTACAACGAAGACAAGGTTCTCACCTCAAGAACCTTGCACGGCGTCATGCAGAATATCAAGGAAATCGTGAATCTCAAAAAGACAGAGTTCTGGAACAAGGGTGGCCCGGCCTGGCAGAAGATTGTTGTTTGCTTGGTGTTCGACGGCATCGATCCTTGCGACAAGGGCACACTTGACCTTCTCGCCACGATTGGTATCTATCAGGATGGAGTCATGAAGAAAGATATTGATGGCAAGGAGACAGTTGCACACATCTTTGAATACACCACTCAACTGTCCGTCACGCCGACACAGCAGCTGTGCCGCCCACATGAGGACGGCGGCAGCACCACCTTTCCCCCGGTGCAAATGTTGTTTTGCCTGAAGCAGAAGAACAGCAAGAAGATCAACTCTCATCGCTGGCTCTTCACTGCTTTTGGTCGTATCCTGAACCCTGAAGTTTGCATCCTCCTGGATGCCGGTACCAAGCCCGGTCCTCGCTCGCTCCTTGCGCTGTGGGAAGGTTTCTACAACGACAAAGACCTTGGAGGTGCTTGTGGCGAAATTCACGCCATGTTGGGTAGAGGCTGGAAGAAGCTCTTGAACCCCTTGGTTGCAACCCAGAATTTCGAGTACAAGATCAGTAACATTCTGGACAAGCCTTTGGAAAGCGCATTCGGCTACGTCAGTGTGCTTCCGGGTGCCTTTTCGGCTTACCGCTTCCGTGCCATCATGGGCCGGCCGCTCGAGCAGTACTTCCACGGTGACCACACCCTGGCCAAGAAGTATGGCAAGAAGGGTATTGAGGGCATGAATATCTTCAAGAAGAACATGTTTTTGGCTGAGGATCGCATTCTCTGCTTTGAACTGGTCGCCAAAGCGGGCTCCAAGTGGCATTTAAAGTATATCAAGGCGTCGAAGGGGGAGACAGACGTCCCAGAAGGTGCTCCTGAACTGATCGGTCAGCGACGTAGATGGAACAACGGCTCCTTTGCCGCCGGTATCTACTCCTTGGTCCACTTTGGACGTCTCTACAAGAGTGGACACAACCCCATTCGCATGTTCTTCTTCCACATCCAGATGATCTACCAGATCTGTGTTACAGTCCTCGCTTGGTTCCAACTCGCATCTTACTGGTTGACTACCTCGGTCATCATGGATCTCGTGCAAGGTCAGAGACACTGGCCATTTGGAGATCCTGCGACAAGCGTCTTCAATACTGTGCTGAAATATCTCTACCTGGCCTTCGTCCTGTTTCAATTCATCCTTGCCCTGGGTAATCGGCCGAAAGGGTAAGTTGCTAAACCCCCCCCCCAACATATTCGCTGCAGGAGGCTAACTAGCAATGCATAGATCACGCTACAGCTACATTGCTTCTTTCGTCTTGTTCGGCCTTATCCAAGTATATCTGATCATCCTGACCTTTTATCTCGTGATCACCGCCTTTACGGGTGGCGCAGCGGATAGCCTCGAGACGGACAATACACCGGACTTCCTCAAGTCATTCTTCAGTTCGAGCGGAGCCGGTGTTATTATCATCGCGCTTGCAGCTACGTTCGGCTTATACTTTGTGGCGTCCTTCCTCTACATGGATCCGTGGCATATGTTTACATCGTTTCCACAATACCTGGTGCTCATGTCATCGTACGTCAACATCATCGGCGTGTACGCCTTCAGCAATTGGCACGACGTCTCGTGGGGTACCAAAGGTTCCGACAAGGCAGATGCACTGCCGTCCGCTGTGACCAAAAAGGGTGCCGACGGCAAAGGTACCGTGGTTGAAGAAGTCGACAAGCCGCAGGCGGACATCGACAGCCAATTCGAGATGACTGTCAAACGAGCCCTCGCTCCCTATATTGAGCCGAAGGAGGACACCAGCAAGACACTCGAGGACTCGTACAGGAGTTTCCGCACGCGGCTCGTCTCATTCTGGCTCTTCTCCAACGCACTGCTTGCTCTTGGTATCACCAGCGACAGCCTCGAAAAGGTTGGCCTTGGCAACAAATCGACAGTAAGAACTGCACGATTCTTCCAGGCGCTGCTGTGGTTCACTGCAGTGCTCGCGGTAGTACGCTTCACTGGCGCACTATACTTCCTTGCCTCGACGGGTCTTTTGGCGTGCCAGAAGAGAAGGTAACTGGCTCTCTTGCCTTGCGAGAAAGGGGAATCTGGTGCCTGAGCGCTCAAAATGCATTGTATTTTCTGATACCCCTTGTTTGCTTGCATACGAAGCGCGTCCTAATTGGGGCTCAAGACGGCATATAGCCTCTAATGATTATAATCGAATCGATGCTCTCTTTTCCTATTCGATACCTTGCCATCCTTCTGAATGAAAACCTTGCGTGCAGTTGCGGAGGGTTTCTCCCATATTATATCTTGCCCAGGCCGGGATATCACCGCCACCCTCTTAGAAGTGCCCCGGCGGGTCGGCGCCTCCTCCACGTCACTCGTTCTACTTTCTTTGTAACTTTGTCTCGTCGCATTGCCGTCACGCCGTTGTTCCTATACCTTCCGAGGCGACGCAGGGGCCTGTCTCACACTCTTTAGATCGCCGGACGCTCCATAGATATCCGCAAGCTCTTGCGAAGCCTCGGCACGTGCTCGCGTTTCAGTCGCAGCGCCCCAGGACGCCACTCAACTTCCCTCCGCACAACTCAACCAGTCCCTGGGCAAGAAGCACCCGCATTAGAAAGTATCGCAATTATGTTGAAGATATGGACTATGGTACGCGTACAGCATGACACACGCCGGCTCAGTAGCCCGCTGGATGAGGATGAAGCAACGGCTAGAGACTGACACCCGGGGCAGAAGCAGCAGCAGCAGCAGGCTGAGAATGCCGCTGCTTCAAGTGGCAAGAAGAAGAAGGTCACAGCAGCACAATTACGAGTGCAAAAAGGTGCGCGCGCAGTCTTCGGTCATGGCTCTGCCTTCACTTCCAGGCACTAATCGATCCGACTCCTCAGACCTATCGGAGTTGTCGCTCGGCAGCACGATGAAGACCTCGTTCGCCGATCCCGAAAACATCCTCAATTTTGTCCTCAGCATCGAGCCGGACGAGGGCATGTACAAAGGCGGCGCATTCGATTTCAGCTTCAACATCAACCAGAACTTCCCGCACGACCCGCCCAAGGTCAAGTGCACGAAAAAGATATACCACCCAAACATCGATCTCGAGGGCAATGTGTGCTTGAACATTCTGCGCGAGGACTGGAAGCCTGTGCTCAACCTCAACGCAGTGATCGTGGGGCTTCAGTTCCTCTTCCTAGAGCCGAACGCCAGCGACCCGCTGAACAAGGATGCGGCTGAGGACCTCAAGACAAATCGTGAGGGCTTCAAGCGGAATGTCAAGACGGCTATGAGCGGCGGGTCAGTGAAAGGCGAGTCATTTGAGCGGGTCACCAGATAGGCACAGGCTTGAATGGGGGAAGCAGGCATGTAGAGAGAGCATGGAACAAGCGCATGATACCACGAAATCACGGCGCACGGGACAACTGAGGACTGAATCCTTCCGTTCAGTCGGGCTAGACTCTAGAAGCTGTCATTCAACATTGGAGATTAGTCGTATGGTATACATAAGTCGATGATGGCCGAGTGTGTTAAAACAGATACGGAGCGCCACCAATCTACATCTCGCTCGGCCCGCACGGCAGGCTACCCCGCATCCAGTGGCACATGCCGACATCGGGATTTTTGGCCAATGCTCGAGACGAAATTCCGCCAGTCTAGAGGCTCTGGGGGTCGGAGTCAGAGCTCCAATACTGCTCGTGTAAATCTTGCTTACCGCTCACTCTTCTTCCCATCCACACCCACATCTCACACCCCCAAAATCAACATGGCTTCACGAACTGCCTCCAAGGCTCTGCGGAGCTCCCTCGCGTCCGGCTCTGCCTCGCGCATGACCCAGTCTTCTGCTCGCAGAACCTTCTCCTCGGCCATCAATGCTGCTTCCAAGCCAGTCACTGCCTCGGTCGTCTCCAAGCAGACTGCCTTTGCGCCACGTCAGCAGACCCGTGGCCTGAAGACCATCGATTTTGCCGGCACCAAGGAGGTCGTTTTCGAGCGTGAAGATTGGCCTCGTGACAAGCTCCTGGTGAGTTTTCGTCCATTGTTTTCCCCGGCTGACCTGTGTGCCAATTGGGCTGACGAATTCTGCCGCTAGGACTACTTCAAGAACGACACACTTGCCCTGATCGGCTACGGCTCCCAGGGCCACGGCCAGGGCTTGAACCTGCGCGACAATGGCCTGAATGTCATCATTGGCGTGCGGAAGAACGGCGCCTCGTGGAAGGAGGCTGAGCAGGATGGCTGGGTTGCCGGCACCAACCTGTTCGACATTGACGAGGCCCTCGACCGCGGCACCATCATCATGAACCTGCTCAGTGACGCTGCCCAGTCTGAGACCTGGCCCGCCATCAAGCCCAAGATCACCAAGGGCAAGGTGCGTCCCGTGCCTCCTCGTGCACACAAAGACTACTGATTGCTAACGGCCGCCAGACCCTGTACTTCTCCCACGGCTTCTCGCCCGTCTTCAAGGACAAGACCAAGGTCGACGTGCCCACCGACGTCGACGTGATCCTCGTGGCCCCCAAGGGCTCAGGCCGCACGGTGCGCTCGCTCTTCCGCGAGGGCCGCGGCATCAACTCGTCCATCGCCGTCTTCCAGGACGTGACGGGCAAGGCCGAGGAGCGGGCGATCGCGCTGGGCGTGGCCGTCGGCTCGGGCTACCTGTACAAGACCACCTTTGAGAAGGAGGTCTACTCTGACCTGTACGGCGAGCGCGGGTGCCTGATGGGCGGGATCCACGGCATGTTCCTGGCGCAGTACGAGGTGCTGCGCGAGCGCGGCCACAGCCCGTCCGAGGCCTTCAACGAGACCGTCGAGGAGGCCACCCAGTCGCTGTACCCGCTCATCGGCGCCAACGGCATGGACTACATGTACGAGGCCTGCTCCACCACCGCCCGCCGCGGCGCCCTCGACTGGAGCAAGCGCTTCCACGAGGCCCTCAAGCCCGTCTTCAACGACCTCTACGACGCCGTCAAGGACGGCTCCGAGACCCAGCGCTCCCTCGACTTCAACGGCTCCCCCGACTACCGCAAGAACTTTGAGAAGGAGATGAAGGAGATCCGCGAGCTCGAGATCTGGCGCGCCGGCAAGGCTGTGCGCTCCCTGCGCCCTGAGAACCAGCGATAGACGCTTCCTTGCTTTCTGTCTGCTGCGTGTGGTTGGAGACATAGATAGCTGGAGGGAAAAAGCAACCTTTCTTTTGTCATCCTTGCACCTTCCAAAGCACCTCGACTTTTGCGCAAGGGCTACGATCGGGAGGCTCAACCAAACCTCCCAGGACTTCAAAGGGGGAACTCGTCACAACGTGCCAACCCCGGGAGGAAACCTTCTCTTGTAACATCTATATCGGAATGACGGTGCCCTCTCTTACGTGATCTTTGGTGTTACATTGTGCTATGACTACATGCTGTGAAATGACCTGGTGACAGGAACGGGCGAGCTGTCGACCTACCTGAAGGACAAAACGCCGCATTATCCGTTGGTATCTCTGCTCTTGCTCCTTCTCTCCTTCGAACCCCAAATCGAGTTACGTGAAAACGATAGAGCCGCGCCCTGCCAAACGATCCCAAATTCCTGCGGCACACCGCTGGCGGCAGACAAGACCTCCAAGAAGCGAACAGACATAAAAAGCTAAAAAGCAAAATAAACGACAGAAACTCAGACACCGCGCAGCATCCGCAGGAACAAGAACCACAGACTGCCCACGAACCGCACCGCACTCAGCCCCGCGACGCTCCACAGCACAACACTCATGTAGATGGTCGCCTTCTGCTGGCTCGTGACACTCTGGTCCTGGTTGACGTCGATACGATCGAAGCCGCCGGTGTTGAGCACGACGGCCGACAACGCAAGGTTGCAGAACATCCAGACGAGCACAACGGCGCTGCGGAAGCCCTTGTAGTAGTCCTCCTGCTTCTCGGACGGCGAGGGCACCTTCTTCTCCGCGACCCAGCGCTTGCTGAAGGCCAGCAGCTCCGTCTCGTACTGCGAGTTGAGGTCGTGCTCGCTGTCGGGGATGGCGACGTCGACGCCGCCCGTGGGTTTGATGTTGGCCGACGGCAGCTTGGCTGGCTTGTCGTCGCCCTTGGTGCCCCAGGTGACGTCGTGCGTGTTGCAGAAGGCGTACACGTTGAGGATGTTGACGTACGTCGGTGTCAGCAGGATGTACTGCACAAACGACGTGAACATGTGCCACGGGTCGAAGAAGAGGAGGCTCATGACGAAGTAGAGAATGTAGGTCGCGCAGAGCGACACGACGAGCGTGAGGAAGAATTGGTTCTCAAAAAGCAGTGAGACGGAGAATTGGTCTTTTGCGATTTGCTTCTTGATCGAGTCGACGACGATGTAGATGGCTGCGAACATGAGGTAGCTGTGTGTGATCAGATTAGCGACAAGTCTCGGGAGTCATAGGGCTGGCAAATACTCACAGCATGAGAATGACCCAAAAGTAGACCATGGTCATATAAAACTTGCTAGACCCTTGCGGCCGGTTGCCCAGTGCCAGGACGAAACAAGTAACGAGAGTGACGAGGTAGAGCCATTCGAACACCACGGCCAGCACTCGCCCCGTCGTACCCAATAAGTCGGGAGAATCGAGGCTGGTGGTGAGAATGCGGAAAACAAGGAAGAAGTTACCAATGGCGAACCAAGCGAAGAGCTGATTCACCGTTTGATACGTGAACTCGAACATGAATGCTAGCTTGCGGATGAAAGAGTGGCCAGAGCGGAAGATTTGATAGAAGTGCACAAGCGCGTAGACAGCAGCGAAGAAGGAACCATTCAGCCAGCGACGACGCTGCATGATAAAGTCGGCCATCTCGGTGGGTACGTCGGTCTCACCCTCGGCAGACTTTACGTACTGCAGAATCCAGTGACAGTTTCGCTTAGCAACCAGTTCAAAGCAGAGGATACGATCCTCGGCGAGGTACATGTTGGCGGTAAAGATGCCGGCATCAGCGCCGTGCATCTGCTCGCCCTTGAAGTACTTCTCCAGAGGGCCCTGGCCGGTCTTGTCATTCTGCAAGGCAACGTAGCGGTAGGCGGAGAAGGCACCTGGCAAGACGGATATGAAGCCAAAGACAGACTCAAGCGGCTTGTCGAGGATGTTACTGATCTTGTATTCGAAATTTTGCGCGGCGACCAGCGGATTAAGAAGTTTCTTGCCGTGCTCCAGCATGGCCTTGATCTCACCGCAGGCACCGGCGCACATGGGCTCCACATCAAACGCCTTCCAGAGTTGATAGATAGAGTCTCGGCCGGGGCGGGTTCCAGCGTCGATGAGCACGCAAATGTTGGGGTCAAGCACCGGGCCAAAGGCCTGGAAGAACCACCGATGCGAGTTGATCTTTTTCTGATTCTTCTCCTTCAAGCAGAACAGCATCTGTATGGGCGTGTTTCCCTTCTTAACGTTGACAATGCCCTTTTTGATCTCAATGGCCATCTGAGAGGTGTACTCGTAGATATGAGCAGTTACGTCCTCGCCGTTGACCTGTTGCTTAGCAATGCCCTCCTGGTAGACGCCCATGGCGGCCAGAACGGCGCGTGTGCGTGGGTTGATCTTTGCGCGGCCGTCGCTAACGATGCAAACGACAATTTTCTTCCAGGCTTCCTTGCCCCAAGTCTTGCTCGAATTGCGAGCATTCATGAACTCAATGTTCTTGATGACTCCAATCATGGTTCGTGCGAACAGTTCGTCTTCCTCATTGTACATTGTGACGACGATGAAGAGCTCTGTGTGTCTAGGCTTGGCGAAGAGACGTTGGCGCAGTGTGAAGCCTTTGGAGTAGAAGTCCTTGGGATCGCAAGTGGCGGCGGAGTAGCGCATGTGGGTGAACTCGTCGCGCTCTGGAGGCTCAACGTGTGGCACCTGGTTCAGCAGGCGCGGCGGAATGGGGCAGTCTAGGACGAGATTGCCGCGGAAGAGCTGGACTTCTTTGACAGTCTTCCAGCGTTTGATGGGTGCAGGGCTCGGGGTGGGCACAGGTTGACCTGCAGCGTTCATGTAACCAGCGCCTGCTTGTTCCTTCTCCATGGGACTTGGGATCTGGTGAGGGTCGGGTCCGTAAGCTGCACCCTGCTGCAACATGGGTCTGTTGTCACCGTCATCCTGCCAATAATGTGTGGGTTGTTGGTTGGGGGGGAACTCTTCGCCGGGCGTATGTGAGGGTTGGTATGGCTGGTTGTAGTAGGCATCGTGATGGGCTTCGGGATCTACGTAGTGGGCGCCAGCGCCGTGTTGGGGAGGATATTGGTCGTTGTATTGGTCGTTATGATTATAAGAGTCTGGAATGTTAGTGACAGAGTACTGCAAAGGGTTAGCGACTTGGGCGTCGTTTCGGCATGAAGGGGGTTGAAGTCGTACGCTGGGCTGCATCTGCATGCGATCTCCAGGAGCGCCAGGGCCAGGTCCGACGGGGATGTCGAGAGGCCGTTGGTTTTGCTGGTAAGGCTGCATCTGGTATTCCTGGTGATATTCCTGGTTCAGAGGCTGGTTAGGTGAGGGCGAGCGCATGGCTGAAGCACCTCGCGGAGGGTGCATTCTGGGGCTCGAAGGGGAGTTGAAGGTTGGCGAAGGAGACGCGACGCCGTGTCGCGGGTCTTGGGGGTGCGCGAAGGGGTTTTCGTAGTTGTTCTGGTCACCACCCTGTCCCTGCTGGCCTTGGGGGCCTGTGTGGAGAAGGAGTCAGCACCGCGTGGCCGGGGGAGGAATGCTGAAGCGCGACGTCGGGGAGGGAAGGGGGCAAAGGGCAAACACGTACCTAGGCGATGGTAGCCAGACATGGTCGCGGCGGCGGCGCGAAGGGCGAGGAGATGCGCGCTGGTGGACGAAGGTCACTCGTCGCAGTGGTCTCGCAATTGGCGACCAGGGGACTGGCGAGCGGTGGACGAGATCTGAGGGTGCGGTGGGCCTGGCAGCGATTGCGGGGAGATTTGGGCGTGTGGTAGCGTCGTTTCAGCCGCGCTTTTGCTGTTTACCGTGCAGCAGCAGCGGCGATCAGGGGGGACTTCGGGGCAACGCGCTGGTTGGCTGGCGCTGCTCTGGGAAGATGGTCAAGCTCCTGCGGGCGCGAGAGAGTAGTCGAGGTCCACGAGGAGGGCACGGGGTGTGAGGACTGATGTAGGAGGGGAGGAAACAGACGAGGCTGGACTATCCTCCGCCTTTGCGCTGCTCTCGCTATAAAGACATCACGCTCCCGACGTTTCTGCGTCCGCCCATTGTGGCGTCACCTCTGCCACCCTCCTCGCCCCGCTCGAGGCGTCCGGTCAGTAGTCCGCACAGCTGCAGCCTTGATTCGCCTGGCGAGCACTGCCGACACCCGGACGCAGCTGCTTGTGAATGGCCCAAGCCTCGATGCACTTGGTGCTGTCCAAAATAGCAGTCCGCCTGCGCGGCGCACGTGGCGGTGCATCTGCATCCGATCTGCATCGGCTCTCCAATTGAAGCCAAGCGCCTTCCGTCATCACTTGGGCATCATTTTCACTTCCCTCCCTGTATACGGCTTGATTGGCTGAGATACCTCTACCGTGCCAAACCTACCACGTTCAGGATCAGGGGCTGGTACTGTCTCAATGCAAGTCATGCTGTGATTCGATTCATTACATCTGCGCCCGCATTGCTTCAACCCAGGATAAGACATACTTGACCAGTCACCCGAAACGATCCTCTGCAGACCTCCGACTGCCTTGCACATTCAGTTGTTGGGAGCCACGGCAGTATTCTGCGTCTGCTCAACACGCTGCACCGCACCGAATCGCTTGTTGCCCTGATCGAAGATAGCGTAGATGCCCTTCAGGAAGGTATCCCCCAGGATATCAAACGTCATGTCACCCCGAGACTGGATGCCGCCGTACACCATGTTGTTCCCAGCATCTGCGAACCCGAGATCCTCCTTCTGGATCGTGAACGGCTGCCCGCCGACGTCCACCTGCACGACTGGCAGCTGTTCAGCAGCCGTGCCGGCCGGGAAGAGATAGCCTTGCTGCGTGTCGTCGTACTTCGACCCGGGGATGGCGGCGTACACAGCCTTGCAGACCTCATCGCTGACAAGTGCAAGTGTGGTGCCCGTGTCAGCAATTGCGGTGTTGCCCGACTGCTGCACCGCAGTTCCATTCACCGTCGTAGAGGTGCTGCTGAACGTCCAGAACCCCTCGCTATTGTCTACCGGCGTGTAGTGAATCGCATCCGCCGTAGTATTCGCCGCGCTGAGTACGGCGGGGTCGATGTAGCCAAACGTGTAGAATGACTTGCCCTGATCCGCTTCATCGGCGTCACGCCACGATCCGAGGTAGGCAGTGAATAGCTCCTGACCCTTGGAGATGTCGTTCTGGCTAATCATGTTGGCCACCGGCGTCTCCACCGGCGTCGGCTGCACCGTGTTGATGCTACCCCAAGCCAGTCCCAGCAGTCCATCGCCCGCACCAGTTGCGAATTGGGCTGAGAGCTGATTGGCGAGCTCTATACCCTGCTTCTGAATGGTCAAGCCTCCAATAGTTACATTGTCTGTTCCAACAATGCCAGATGCTGTCGACTGATCGCCGTACTGGATCTGCCAAGTGGAGCCGGACGCCGTCTCAAAAGTGCTGCTCTTAGAAGGATCATAGACGGCGTGGCTACCGCCATACTGCGACAGGGTATTTTTGGGCAGCTCAGTTGACCAGATCCAGAGATCCGCAGAGCCCGTGTCAAAATCCAGATTCACCGTCTGACCTGGCGTACCAATGGTGACAGGGCAGAGGTACTCTGCATCGTGCTGAATGTCCTCGGCATCAACCTCACCAGAAGTACCAGCTCCTGAACCAGCTTTAGCCGCAGCCTCTGCGCTTGTAGCTTGACCGCTGGAGCTTGACGCAATAGCTCGCTTCATTAGGACCTTTTGCTGCACCGAAGCCTTGCCGCCCTTGAATTTGCCGATGATGCTCTTGAACTTGCCCTGGCTATGGATCCTATTGCCCAGATAGTACGGACCGGGCTGGGAGCATCAGACTTATGATTTTCTGCCGGGCCTTGCTCAAGTGAACACTTACCATGGTCGGGCCGATGCCATATTTCTGGAGAGCGTAAACATACGACTTCGTCCCAGACTTGTGATATTTGGAGTTCTTGACAAGAACGATTCGATTCAAATTGGCTGAAGCCATCTTTGCAGGAAGCGTGGATAATTGTGCGGAGGATTGCAAGGGTGAGAGGGGCGGTAGTCTATTTATTTGGGAGGTTGACGCGGCATGTTCTTGCTCGCACCTTCTGCCTGTGCCAGCTATGGTCACGGCACGTGCAGTCACTGACAAGGACAAAGGATACAGGGCATAGCTAGGCACGGGTTCCAGCAGTCCGGTGACCGTGACTCAGATAGCACGGCGACGTCAGTGCGACGTCAATCAAAGGGGGGGCGAACAAAGCACTTGACTTAGGACAAGCATCGTATTGGCCTGGTCCAGCCAGAAGGCGGCGATAAGCATTGCCTTGAGCTCAGCTTGGACTACTTCCGCATGTACCACTGGGAGCTTAGCACACAATGTCGCTACGTCCTGGCAGACTAGTCTATGCGCTTGCGTGCAGCAGCACTGCCGGCATATGTAGCGCTACTCGTACGTACCCATCATGACGCGGCACATGCGTCAGTCAACGCCAGATACAACCAAGTGCCGATCCACAGCAGGGTATGGAAGCCTGAAGCCGACCACGGGGGAAGCCACTGGGCGGGCCGTACCTTGTATCTGGAAGTGTACTGGCTGGACCGCGTACACGGCGATGACGTTGGTGGGGCATCTTTCCAGCCTGTGGTTGCATTGACAACGGGCCATGTCCCTGCGCGAATGAGGCATCTCGCAAGGATTTGAAATTACTCTTCTTGCACCGAGTCCAGCCCGTGAACAGGAGACGGCTGACACGGGCATACGATGTGGAGTCGCACAGGGAGGATTATCGACCATGTTCATAAGATGTCAGCACCTTAGTCTTCGTGCCTTGGCAGCTGACCAGTGATCGATCGCTAGCACCTCACTTCGATTCCTTGTCGACTGACGGTATGATACTTCACGCCCTTGTACGGCGTCACGCCAGCTCCGAGTCCTTTGCTGGTCTTGGTGTTGACGGTCAGACCGGTAACCTTGATGCCGCTCGCCAGCCAGCCCTGCACGCTGAAGGACAGGCTGCAAGAAGCAGGCATCAGGGCCGCATTTCGCCGCACGCGTGCTTCATCTTGTGATTCGTGCGTAGGCTTTTCTGGAGCCTGACGGTCGGTTGACTTGTGGTTGGTGCTAGCCTGATACGTGTCGTCGTACTCGTAAGTGTCGGTGTTGAATCCACTGCCGTTTGCGAGCATTACTGCGCCTTCATCCTCGTCATCCGCTGGGCCAACCATGGTACATCGCATGGTCGCGCCAGTGCCTGCTACCTGTGCGGCTTCGCTTTTGCTCACACGCCACTCAATCATGCGCTCGCTTGGTACATAGTTAGCTTCGCCCCTACTGGACCGTAGCTCCATCACATTTCGAACTGCATCCGGTACTGGGATATGAACCACGATATCCTCGACGGCGGGTGAAGTGCTCGATGAGCTGTTCCCACTCGATCCGAAAGCTGGTGAAGATGTGCCGAATCTGCTGTTGCCAGCTGCCTTCAAGCTCTCGACTGCACCGTTGGCCCTAAGCGGCAGCGTAAGACGCACCTCTAGCTCGTCACCGTTGGCGCCCAGCGAGGAGAAGATTTCAACAGAAGCAGGTAGTTTCAAGTTTGGTGTCGTCATCTTGTCGCTGAAGACGTCTGGTAGCAAATCGCACTCGTAGCCCGCGAGTACAAAGCGCCCGTCCGGCGGCACAAAGCTGAGCTCGCCGGGCTGATCCCGCCAGCGCGCAAGTCGTACGCAAGGATGAAAACAGGGCAGATCCATGGCGTGCTGGATGCCGTTTCTGCCACCGGGGGCCGAAAGTGATAATTGTAGATCCGGAACACCTGATATCTTTGCTGTGAATGCTATTGTGCCCGTCGCGACTGCTGTTAAAGGCCGTCCAGATGGTGCAACCAATACTGACAGTCGCTCTACGATGTCCACATATAGCTCATTCGAAGTGTGCCGTACATTTGCTCTGCGCCAAGGGACGGCAGAACCGCTGGAGGATGTGGCGCTCGAAAGCGATTGTAGATTGGGTGTCTGTCCCATACCTCGAGCAGGGAGAGCAGGCGAATTTGCTGGCAGGCCCAAGCTTCCTAGGAGGCTCCCCATCATTGTCGGCGCTTCGACAACCTCCCGCAGTGCGTTGGGTTCGGTGTTGCATACGATGCCTCCGTCACACATTTCTCCGACAATCTGCGCGACAACATCATAAGATGTCTCTATCTTTGACGCCAGCAAAGGCGCGCCGAGAAAGTCTTCGAGAGCATCGGTAAGTCTTTGGAGAAACTCGAGCACGAGTAGAGGCTCAATATCGCTTGAGGCGGGACAGAGGAAGAGAAGCCGATCTTGCACCAGGGAGAGGACAATGGATGGCGGGTTGACATTTGGGAGGTGTATCAAGGAAGGTCTGGGGCTTGCATATGCAAGGTACAGTGGTAGGACGACTGCGGCATTGGCTGGTCGACCTGTGTAGACGTGCTCGAGTATGGGATTGCTGAGGAATTTTCAGTTAGAGTGGGATCCGGAAAGAGTAGGGGCACGTACTTGTGCTCATCGAAGATGTAGAGAGCCTCGATGACCCCCATCTCGTCAATGGCGACAACCTCAGAGCGCACGCGATGAATCGTGTTAATGAAGCTTGTGGAGGGGCGGCCGTGGACCCTTGCGCTTGGCAGGATTTCTGCCTCCCAAAAAAATCCAAACGATTGTCAACCTTCACGCACAGCAACTCCAGGGAAACATTTTTGATACCCTTCCGTGTCTTGCAGACCCAAATTCCTACATCAAGAAAGGAAAAGGTTGTGAGACTTGCAGCAATGTCTGCCAAAATCCGCGCAGCCCCTCGGGCAGCCGCACAATCATCTCGAAAGGGCAAGAAAGCCTGGCGCAAGAACATCGACATTGCAGAAGTTACTTCCGGCTTCCAGTCCGCTCGAGACGAGGAAACCATTACTGGTGTCCGAGGCCAGACGCTCGCCGATCTACCTGCCGACTCTCTCTTTCAGACTGATGTTGCGGGAAACGATGAAGTCAGAAAGCGGATCAGAAAGACACATGGCACGTTGAAAGCAGACGAGATCCTCGCACAACGGAGCAAGGTGCCTGCCGTGAGTGCAAAGAAGAGAGCAAACGATGCGAAGACAACAGACGGGGTGATTGTGAAGAAGCAAAAGACCGGCGGCGGCGTGAAACCCGCTGAGCTTGAACGCCTCAAAAGAATTGCATACCACGGCGAGGGCCAGAGTGCGATCGTCAAACCCTCCGACGGCTCGCTTCTACATGACCCCTGGGCGGACGAGGTACCTGCACCTACCGAGTCTCTTGAGCACATGTCGTTTCTTGAGAAGGCGAAGCCCATCCGCGCACCGAAGACACTCAAGGAGGCCCCCAAGAGCCTGACAGCCAGCGGCAGATCGGTTCCAAACGTGCGTCTGCCCAACGCCGGACGAAGCTACAACCCGGTTTTTGAGGATTGGGAGGAGCTCCTAACTCGCGAGGGCGAGAAGGAACTCGCGGCAGAGAAGAAGCGGCTGAAGAAGGCCGTTGAGGAGAAAGACCGCATGGACCGCATCGCCAAGATCCAAGAGCAGGAGGAAAGAGACGAAGATGAAGCAGACTTGAGCGCGTATGAGTCTGAATGGGAGGGAATCCAGAGCGACGTTGAAGAGGCGCAGCTCAAGAAGAAGCGACCTGAGCGTAAGACTCCCGCAGAGCGCAACAAGGTCAAGAAGAGACAGCTCGCGGCAAGTCAGGCAAAGCACGAATCAAGGATGATTGAGCGGGAGAAGCAAGCAAAGAAGATCGACGAGTTGAAGAAGTCAATCGAGGAGAAGGAGAATACACGTGCGAAGAGGCTGCAGGCACAAGGCATCGAAGTACAGTCTGACGAAGACTCTGAGGGAGAACGGAAACTGGCTAGGCGCGCGAAGAAGAGAGGCAAGGTACCTGAAGCTCCTCTAGAGGTCGTCCTTCCCGATGAGCTGCAGGACTCTCTGCGCCTGCTGAAGCCTGAAGGAAACCTGATCAAAGACCGCTATCGCAACATGATTGTCCAGGGAAAGACAGAGGCGCGGAGGCCTTTGTCCATGCAGAAGCAGAAGAGGGTTAAGGCTACGGAGAAGTGGAGTTACAAAGATTGGAGGCTCCCGTCGGAAGGACCACGAACAGTAGCGTAATGTACATCGCTCATGAATACATTGGCGGGGTTATCTTCTACCTGCTTGGAATCTTTCTATGATATCTTTTCAAGCAATCCGCCTGCACAAAGGCATCTGTCGTGCTTCAAAGTCGGCTTCAAGACGGTTTATCGTACGGTAGCACCCGTCAGCGTGGTGACTTTGCAGAACCCACTGGCGGTCTTGAGTGGACTCAGACCATCCTTTCCTTCTATCTCCTTGACGGCACCAGCGTCGAAAGCCACACCAAGGTCATCAGTGGTGGTGAAACCCACCTGGCACATGTCCCATACCTTTTTCTGTTTCGAGTTAGCATAATTCAGGGGGAACGAACGATAGAACACGACTTGCCTTGGGATTGAGCTGTGCCTCAGGCTCACCCTCCCACCCTTCGAAGAAGACACGGTCACCGGCTTTGGAGGCCTCGGGAGGGTTGACCAGCTCCACGGGCCCTGCGTGCGGGTCATCGCCCTCCTTGATACGCGGCGACGCCGCTAGGACCATTGCGCACGACTTGATGCCACGCATGGTGACCGGCTTGAGGTTGCACACGGCAATGATTTTCCTGTTCTGCATCTCCTCAAGGGGAATCAATCCATTGAGGCCCGAACACACGGTACGAACTACCTGGCCTTCGTACTCTGTGGTGTTGTCTGTTCCTGCCGCGTCACCACAAGCGATAGTAGAAACGTACAGCGAATCAGCATTCGGATGACGCTCGGCCTTGAGGATATGGCCCACTCGGAGGTCAATCAGTGCGGGTGACAGGGGCTTCTCAACAACTGGCGCGGGCGGCTTCTTAGCCTTCTGCTTCTTCTCCTTTGGCTGCCCTTGGTTCGGCTGGGCAACGCCTGGGGTAGATGCACCGACAGCTGCGGCCACAACCTCACCCGCGTCCTTCTTGCCCTTCCTGCCCTGGCCAACTGGGAGTGTAGTCTCTGCGCCGGAGCCGGTAGCGGCGGTGGCGGCCTCCTTTTCCTTCTTCTTGCGCTCTTTCTCAGCCTTGAGGTCGATGGGTTTTATGGGAGACTTGATCTCGTCCACGTCGATGGTTACCTTGTCAGCCTCTGAAATCTTCAGGCCAAAGGTAGGTGAGTTCTGGACAAAGTCGACGAAGCGCACAATGTGGTGGTAGCCCTGCTCGCCGGTGCGCTCATCCGCGGACCACTTTGCAATGACTGGCGCCAGGCGACTGTAGATGGCCAAATCCGCGATAGACGGCTTGTTCCCGAGTAGCGTTGTACGTGTGGAGAGATGTGTGTTGAGGGAAGACAGGCGCTCAGCGTTCTTGGCTGCATCTTCGTCGGTCGAGGCAATGTGGTTCGATGTGCTGAGCCATTGATTGATCTCTGTCTTGTCGGCGTCGGTGTACTCGGTGGTTGGGTAGACGGCCTTTGCCAGCGCTGTAGAGGCAAATTCGCTCGAGCTGTCAGCAACAGTAGCGGGAAAAGACGTGCGCAAGAGCGCAATGAGTGGGCTGCTGGTGGGGATGCTGGTAGCCATGGTGCGCGCAAAGCAAGCAGTCAGCGGATGATGTTGGTGCCGCGCTCGGCGAATGAGAGCAGACAGGGTGGAGGGCGACAGCTTGTCTACAAGAAGTATGTAACGACAAAGGAAGCAGTCTGACGTGGGAGTGTGAGAGTAAGCTGTGGGGCTACTATAAGACAAGCAACATCGGAGTGAAATTCGTCCCTCTTTCGCCGCCAAGATTTCAAGACTCACTTCCAGGGTCCAGGCTTAAAGAAGCATCCACCTATTAGAAAGTATGACAGATGGAGAGTAGACCATGCTTTGATTTCATGTTTTCGCTGAACTTGCACTGTCTTATGCCATCTTGCCCGGCACAAATGGATGACCGGCGCTTAAGCCTCCATCAACGGCCCAAGCCTGTCCATTAACATAGCTCGCTTCGTCTGATCCCAGGAAGAGGGCCACGCGAGCAACCTCATCGGCCACACCACCTCTCCGAAGTGGGTTCAGCTGTCCGATCTTGTCGGATGTACCTTTGGCCCTTGCATATTCATACATGAGCTGCGTCATACCCGTTTCAATAATGCCAGGACAGATTGCGTTGACCCGGATACCTGTGCCTGCTAATTGATATGCCATAGTTTGTGCTAGGCTGACAACTCCTGCTTTAGATGCGCTATAGTCTGTGGGCCCTGCGTTGCTTCTGAGGCCGGCTACGCTCGCTGTGCAGACGATACTTCCACCTGGATATTTTTTCTCGGACGAGGTGACCAACATTCCTTTGGCCGCGTACTTGCCGCAGAGAAAAACCGACAGTAGATTGCCCCTCATCATATGTATGAACTCGTCCCCTGTGAGATCGTGCATAGTCTTCATGCTGCTGATTCCGGCATTTGCGAAGAATATATCCAGTCTCCCATAGTCCTTCACGGCTGTCTCGCAGATGGCCTTGACGGCCTCCTCGCTTGTGGCGTCGAATTGTTGCGTGTGCACTTTACACTTGGGATACATTCCAGATATCTCACGCTTGTGCGTCTCCAGGTTCTCGGAGTTGTAGTCGCAGACATACACAGCTTTTGCGCCCGATGCTGCGAAGAGGTGACATGCTGCGCGACCTATGCCAAGGGCCGAATTGGCACCTGTGACAATGATCACTTTGTCTTTGCAGCGATTTGGGTCGGAAGGTATGGCTGCAGCATATGGGATGCGGGGAATGTCTTCGAACATGCCCGGAGAGCGGATGGGTTCGTTGATCTCGCGGCTCAAACCAGCGAGCGCCTTGCGAGAGCCGGACGTCATGTTGGGTGGACTTATGTGGCGTTCACTAAAATATAGCGACGAAGATAAAAACCAATTGCGGTGAGGGAGTGCGAACAGGATCACAATGCAATTCGTGAGTCTGGGGTAAGCTTTGAGAGAGCTGTGAGTTGCCGATCTGAAGCCGAGGCGCTACTTAGTCGGGGTAGTCTTGCCCCACACCCTGACTCCGATCAATCACCACAAGCATGGCGACACATTAAGCGGCCAGAACTCCAAAAATACGTCTCAGCTACACTACAACTAAAAAAATAAAATGCTGAGGAGAGTGGGGTTCGAACCCACGCTCTTTCGAACTGCGGATTTATGTCGCGGGCACCAGGCCTTGACCTAAACACAGCGCCTTAACCACTCGGCCATCTCCCCTTGGATGTAAAATCTCACTCGAAGTTTACAGTTGCAAAGATGACGTCAGAATGGTGGTGGAGTATATAGCCGTGGCTGAAACAGTATCACACGGATCCAACACAAAAAGGTCATGAGTGGTATCATTATTGCACACTGTGCTCTGGTACAAGTGTCATCGTGGACGGAACTTACGCGCCTTCGACATCTCGCTGTAGCGACTCGAGGACCTTGGTGTCGTTCACGACACCTACCAGCTCCCCCTGCTCATTTGCGTCGTCAGCACCAACTGTTCCATCCAGGGTCCATTCCTGTTCGATCTCCTCAACCATCTTCAGATGTTCTTTGATGTAATCTGATTCCAGTTGAAACCCTTGTGGAAGGTTCTCCGGAGATTCTTCAAGAACCTGGATCGTAGGGTACTCTAATATCGTCTTTCCTTCCAGAAGTGTGTTGAGTGTTGTATTTCGTTGAAAAGGAATGAGAACAGTTTGGGCACTAGTTGTGAGAGGTTTGACGAGATAAAAGTTTTGACGATGGTCACCCTCCTTCTCCTCCTCATAAGTCTCCTCATCTTTCCGTTCAATGGTGTTGTGCCGCTCGTCGTCTGGACCTGCGGCTGTTGTGGGCGTCTCCTCTGTGGTTGGGCCAACGTCGGTTCCCCCTGTAGTTTGATACTGATGATCGAAGACTGTAAGTCCTGGGAGTTGCCTTTTCCTTTTTCGCGATTGCTCGGTTGCAAGCCCCGGACGTGCTTTCCTCACTGCCATATATGCTGCTCCCAGTGGCAGACTATCCATGCACTGACCAGTGTGTTGTTCTCCCGCAGGATCCACCCATTCTACAGTCCACTTGATACCTCTCCTCTCCTCCCCCCCAATCCATCTTGTCTCATTTCGTTTCTGCCTGCTAAGGCCCTTGGGCGCTTTGATTATCTCCAGTCTCACGCTCTTTGCATAGTCCTGGACTTTAGAGCTCCGGAATGCTGAACCTTCCGCCTCGCCATGCAGCTCTTTTGTTTCTCGGCTCGTCTTGTCGAGCATCCTCTCAAGACCTGTCAGGAAGTTGTAATCGTGATCAAAAGCGGCTGGCGTTGCGAGGTCTTTCTTGGCTATTTTTGCTGCTGGGTCACGTTTTCCAGAGCATGAGGACCAGACTTTATGGCGTTTGCAGCATTGCAACGAGCAAGTGCGCATGTGGCAGCGCGGGCAGCAGTACTTGGGAGTTCTAGCATTGCTGTTGATAGTCATCAGACCACGATCATGTCCGCGACACAAGAAGAGTGCTATGCGTGGCGAAGAGCTGCAAAGTCCGTCAAAGATGTAAGTACTCACCATACTCTGCAAAGATCGTGTAAGTGATCACCCTCGTCCATCTTCGCAAATGCGGAAAGGCGACCCTCGACCCTCTACGTTACATTAAATTTAGATAACCTTCTCACGGTTTATTGTTGAATCATCTGGGAAAGAAAGAGGCAGCGTCGAGGGCGGCACATGATTTTCCCGCAGGTGGACCCTTGTCGGTCAGCGCGGCACCGAGTCATACTATCCAACTCCTTGAGCATGATTATTCTTTCCTATCAGACTTCAATCACTCAAATAATTGCAAGTCAGAGTTTCACCACATGAACTTGGGTTGAAAACCGGGCTTAAGCGCAGTTATGTACCCTCCTATCAAAGACGTAGCTTGGTGTTGGTACTAAATGGTTGACGACTGTGAGCGCCTCATACTCGGGAATACTACATCAATCGAGTAAGGAGACTCACCCTCGGCATGATATGATCTCAATTTGCACAATGCTACATGTTGCTTGTATGCACATCTGTAATAGCATGGGCGACAGTGATGAGATGAGCTTCCATTGTCTCCGCCATGAGCGGAGCACCGCTCTGCTGCTTTAATCTCGCGCGTCATGAGGATCGAGCCGATCATCTACCGAGAAGGACGCAAGCCAACCCTTGTGGCAACTAGAGTGGCTCATACACAAGCTAAGTGACGCAACGTATCGAGAGGCTCGATTTCATCGCTGGGTGCAGGAACGGGGCTGCTTCGAACACGGAGGTGCTGCTTCGAACACGGAGGTGCTGCTTCGAACACGGAGGTGCTGCCCAAACACGCGTCCAAGCAATGGTGCGACAGGCCTGAGTTTGAAACCTTGGTATCGTTCTCTGCAGACGTGTATGTGGTTGCGTGTGTCACAGCAAAGGCATTCCTGCAACGACGGAAATGAAGCAGGATTATAGTGTCAGCCGGAAGGAACATGTCATTAACGTGCTTCTACGCAATAAGCATTGCGGAAGATTTCATGAGGATTTCCCAGGAGTGGGATACGCCAAGTCAAAGTGTGCTCAGGTCAAGGACAGTGCAGCCTTGCCTAGACCCTTTGAGGTGCATGCTGAACTCAGCCTCAAAAGTGTCACAAATATAGCATAAAGGCCTTCTGGAATCGGAATGGGTATTTTCGAAACCCACTGAATCTGACCGTGAAGCTGCTTAGATGCAAGCCCCCAGGGGGCCACCGCGGCAACAGAAAATAAGCCCCTGCATGCTTTAAGGGTGGCGTATTTTTGTTGGCGCGGATCGCGCTGACCGAGGAGGGTGCAGATCTTGCAGCATGACTTTTTAACTTTGAAGTTTCGTATCGTGCATGCAGCCAGGCAGAACGCACTGGCTGACAGAGGTTTGAGACGCTGCGGGCCATCAGAATTCGGGACGTTCTGCACACTGCCCCGGCGGCGGCGTCTGCAAATTCTCCGAGGGAGCCACGTTCCCAGAGATGGGCCGTGGTACCCCGAAGCTCGTGGGTTTTAAAGCACCAATAGCTTTCTGCAACGGCGGTCCTTAGGCAGAATACAACCGTGGGTCGCAACGCTGACGAAGCAGATATACGACAACATCAGGCAATAGGCAGACTCGGCGCGTCCGAGCGTTTCATGAAGTTGAGAAAGGCTGTCGCCGCGTTTCGCCGCTAAGAGGGTGTCGGAGAGCACACGTGGGCGTCGTCTTATCGTGGGCGGGGAAGGAGACTAGGGCAGGTAAGATCTTACAGGGGCATGCAGCGAAGTATTGGCATGCTGCACGGTTATGCAGCACCAGCCGCCAGGGGACTCTCCCGACAACCGGGTATGGGCGAAAACTCGTGGGTAGCACGCTGCCTGTGTCCAGCGAGAACCAGACTTAGAGCGGGCTGCACAGCCAGTGGATTCTCGTCCGACACGGCAACATCTATGCGCGCTAGCCATGATCTTAAAAGGGATGTTAAGGTGAAGATCTCGGTACGATATTGGAACCCAGCCACTATCGAGGGCGGCACGCAGCGCGCGCTCTTCTCTCGCTCCACAGCCATGTACCTGTCGAGGGCCAACCGTGCGCAGAAACGGAGCAGGTACGGATGCGCGGCGCATTCGGCCGGCGGCCGCTGGTGCGTGCTCACTGTGCAGGCGCCGGGCGAGGCTCCAAGCAATTGGGTTCAGCAGCGCTGCAGCGCGCACTAAGGCCGGCCGCTGCACCACTCACAGCGCCCGCCAGCCGAGTCGCGCGAGACGGTCGCGCAGGGCCAGGCCGAAAGCATGTGTCTGGAGGCCCGGCTCCACTAGTCTTGCACACCCCCCTTTGCGGGCACACCTGTCGTCTGGTGTGCCCGCCAGCGCTCGCTATCACCCCAAGCTTCCCATCTCGCACTCGGGCCTGCTAGTATCCGCTCTCCTCGCCGCCTCATCTCCCTCCTCTCGCTCCCTTCAAACTGCGTCTCCGCAAGCTGCACCCTCTCCAGCGCGGTCCTTCTCAGCAAACGTCTTTCGCGTCGTGCTCTGCTCCGCCGGGAGGCTGCGCCGTTTGCTGCCGCCCGCACACATCTTCCGAGCTGCATAGTCGCTTCAGGGGCTTCGCACTGCCATCCTCGGCTCCCCAGCGTTCACCAGCCTCAGCGCTCTCAACCCCTTCTCCCAATCCCACCTCGCCCTTCCGCCTTCAAGCGACATATCTGCTAGCAGCTGTTCGTCGCAGCCATGCCTTCCCTCAGAGGCAGCGGCACCAAGTCAATGGAGCGCCCCTCGACTCGCGATGGCGAGAACGGCGTCACCCTTCCAGTCCCCAGCCGCACCTCGTCGCTGCACTCGCGCATCGCACAACCACTCCCTTCTGCCCTCAGCATGAAGACGGGCCAAAGAGCCCCCAAGACCCTCACCCACGCCTACATGGTCTGTGGTGTTGGCCGTGAACCGTCTCAGTGGGTCCGAGCACCCCCGCCGCAGCAGGGCAAGATTGCCCACATGAAGGGCGCCGTCGGCCAGTTCTGGCTGCCCGAGATTCTCGGCAGCAGCCCTCGTCTCGAGCAAGATAATGAGATTGCGCGATCGCTTCACGCCGCCATGAGGGTCAGTTGCCGCACCGTACTCTGTTTTGTCTTGCACCTGAAGCTAATATCCTGTCACAGGCCTGCTTTCCTCACGATGTCGAAATCTGCACGGGCAAGAGCCAACCTCACTGTGTGCACCACTCGTTCGTCCTGCAGCAGGACTCTTCCCACACCCTCTACGGCATTGCCCTTCGCGTCTGGTCCCGCGCTGATGAGAAACGCGCTGAGACGATCCGCGACCTGCGCAAGAGGACCGAGCCCGATTACTATGATACACCTGACGAAACCTACTGGATTCCCTACTGTCTCAGTTTCCTCTCCAGGTATCCCCTGTACAACTTGCTAGGCGACTATCTTCGTGGTATGTGGATCCACTGGAACAAAGCCACCAACCTTTTCCACGCTGAAGAAGTCTCTCGAATTCTGAGCTTCCCTGCTCCACGTCTCAACGATCTTGTCCGTATTGACATGAAGGACTATGCTCTTTGCTACCAGTTTCCATCTTCGCCAACTGGTTTCCAAAACTTTTCCCTCTGGCCACTGTTCAGCTGTCTGTCTATCCCCAACCTGGTTGGTGTCCTTGAGGCTGCTGTCTCTTCTACGCGCCGTATAGTCTTCGTCAGCCACTACCCGGCTATGCTGACCGTCGCCGCCGAGACGGTGCGCTTCTGTGTTCGTGTGTACGAGTGGAGTGGTCTGTATGTTCCTGTCGTCCATGCCCGATACGTCCGTGACCTCGTGCAAGAGCCGGGCCCATACATTCTCGGCATCACAGCTGAGTGCCGCTCGCTCTTCACTGCTCCTCCTGATGTTCTGGTCGTCGACCTGGACCGCAATTTTGTCATGACATCAAACCCACCCGATGTCCTGAGCAGCGGCCAGCGCTCCAAGATGATCAACAGACTCACTCAATCACTCAACGGAGACGTTGTTCCCGCTGGTGTTCCTCAGCACCTGCGCTCTGCGTACGGTGGTGGGAAACTTATCCCTGCTGGCCAAATTATCATCATGAAGGGTGAGGTCGAGAGTGTGCAAGACCCAGATTGGTGGAACCAGGATGCCGTCATGAACGTGATGGATAGTGTTTGCGAGAAACTCAACCGCAACCACGGCGTGAAGAAGCTCTTTGGCGGCTCCACCAAAAAGCCTCTGATGACCAAAGTCTCGATGCGCCATCTCAACGAGATTGTCCGTGAGCGCAACCAGTACTCACGTGACGCTGGTGAGGCCTGGCAGGACTTCATCAACCTCAAGGGCCGCATGGACACGGAGCTGTCCAAGGTCACGAAGAGGAACAACTTCCTGGTGGAGGAACTGGAGAGCTGGAAGCAACAATTCCTCAAGTTCCAGGCCTTTGCCGAGCAGCTCACCAAGGAGACCCAGGACCTCAAGGTCAAAATTGAGAACCACAAGCGCGAGAACCGCCGTCTCACCTCGGCTATCGAGCAGGCCAAGGATGAGACCACTCGTCTCACAACCCGCCTTGCCGGCACCGAGAAGCAGCGCGACGATGCCCTCGAGGCGCTTGTCTTGCAACAGGAGATTGCCGAAGAGCTCGAGCGCGAGCGCCAACGCAACAAGAAGGAGATCACCGGCCTGCAGACAACCAACACTCAATTGCTCCGCCAGCGCGACGAGGCTCACCGTGTCGTTTTGCACTTGCGTGCTCTCATCGACGGCCAGTCCCACCACATGGAGCATATTGTCAAGTCGCTCAATTCTGCCCCCGAGCTATCCAACATGTTCGAGGAGAACGGCTCCGAGGAGACCAAGGTTGGCGTCGTCGGCAGCATCCGCGAGACCATCGGACTTGCGCCTGGCAAGGCAGAAGTCGAGGCCAAACCAGCCGACAAATCAAGTAAAAGACTGAGCATGACAGACGTCGCCGACCGATACCTGCGCGAGAGGACAGACTCTATTGCGTACATCATCCGCAACATCTCCGAGCAGTGTGCGGCTGCGGTCGAGGGTCTTCACCTGGCGCAGAACGCGAATGGCGACAGTTTGAGCACGCAGACGGGTGGTTCAGAGCTCGGTGCATCGGATGCTGATCCATCCCTGATCAGCGAGGCGGGTGACGACGAGTCAAACGCGACTGAGCGCCACTCCATTCCCCCAACTCCCGACCTCATCCACAACCGCGCCAGCACTGCGCTGTCAACGACAACAGAAGGCACGATGCGCGATCCAGAATCACAGCCAGAGCTACGCACGAAGATTGCTGGCCAGGACGAGGGCATCTCGCACGAGGACAGCCCAATGGCCAAGCACCCCGTGCAGCAAATCAACTCCGCACGTCCGGCGCAGCTGGGATCATGAGATGGAATATCGCACTTAACACTTTAACGACATGCTGCCTTCTGCCGCTCTTTGACGACCCTTTTGTTCTTGCTAATGCTTTGCGCGGCCCTGCGATAATCGGGCCTTTCGCACCCCACCATATTCTCGACCGCTTGACCCGGCAGGCTTGGTCAGAAATCTGCTTCGTCTCTCATCTCTCTCTCACCACACGCACACACCCAATCACCAACCCACATTTTGACGACATCTAGGAGTCCTCTTTCGATCGCGTGGCGCAGCTTTGGTTGTTGGGGAAAATCATCTGGGGCTTGTATCATTTTGCGCCTACTTTGTTCTTTGCCACTTCTCTTCCTTTTGCTGCTTGTCTTTGCCCACGCGCACCTGCCAATGCTGCAAAACTTGTCTATATATCACAACTGCTGCGAAGACATTTCGCTTTCCTTCGTCGAGTGGCGGGAGATGAGGACCAATAGCCTGCATCTCAAATGTCCGTAAAGACTGGCAAAATTCGAGTATATTATCGCTACATACGATACCTAGCTTGTCCACATTCTTCCTCTGTTAATAGCATGCACAGTGACAGCTTATTCAATTTCGCAAAGAAGGGATGTGTCCCTTGGAATTGAGTCACGGACACCCAGAGTCTGGCCTCGGCTTGCCGCAGCCTTGTAAAGAGCACCCCGGCTAGTGAAACCCCTTTCATTTCGGCTGAGCGCCCACAGGCAAGCGATATGACTCGTCACGCCTGATTTCTTTGACTCTGTCCAATCGCAATGCGCGGAGACGTCTGCGAACCGCGCAGTGTCTGGTATCACGCCACGGCCCGGTCCGTTGGCAGATGAAGGACTACCAGGTGGGGTGCCTGGGATGTTCTTACAAATCGAGAGTCGCAGCGGTCGAGACTCGACCGTCACAGCAGTCACGGCGGCTCCGGTTAGATGGGACACGGACGTGGTGTGATAGGCTTTATTGGAGGCATTTCCTCGTCTGACCTAGACGTTTCCGCTCGTTCATATTGAGTCCCACCACTCTTGCCGATAGGGATTGACAACCAGGCTGACTGGAAAAGCCGGTGACCTCTACCACCGTGCAGGGGTGTTAGATCGGGTCGACGATGGTACCTGAACCTGCTTGTACCTGTACCTGTACCTGTACCTGTACCGCTCGCCTCAGCCGCATTCCGCGAGATTAGGTTGGGCTTACACTGAGCAAATTGCATCGCTGCAAGCGGCCGTTGCAACGCTTTTACACACTAGCGCGACTGTCGATGATGCTCTTCTTGCGACACGATTGCAGGACGTTCTTGTGGGGCAATAAGATGTCACTGTACCTCCACACGGGTCAGCTGCGTTTGGAGAGGAACGAGGTGGTAACGAGAACCAGGAGGCTGAACCACTGCTCATAAGATTATTCCCGTGGACAAGAGCAATGTCTCTGGAGGACTGACACGTTTCTCACAATGATGGAAACGCGGGTCTGACGAGTCGCGGGCTCAGCAGCGCGCACGGCCTGTGTTTGCGGTGGATCTCAATCTAAACAAGTCTCCCAGATTAACTTCTTACCAACCAGTGCATGCCGTGCTTGCTATGCCACGGCGACAGAAAGGTCTCAATGGTGGAATCTCCATAAAGTGTTGGAATACAAATCAAGCAGATGAAGTCGGAGCATTGTTTAGGATCTTCGTGTGCTCGGAGGATATTGTGCATCTTACCAACGTGCCAGGTTCACCGCAACCAGGGTTGCGTGCAGCCTATTCTCTGGTTGGCTCATGTCTGGCCATTCGTTGTCGCAGCCATTTCGTTGATGCTGCATAACAGAAAACGTCGATTCTATAATGCGCGATCATGACGATCGCAGATGTGACTGTGAACGGCCAGATTAAATTTCGGGCGCAGGAAAGCCAGTGAGATGGTGACGGGCAGCCATCTATGCTCAAGCAGGGCACAGAAGATTGAGTGCCCCGCTTTTTTCATCCTCGACACACCAGCCCTACGCATCCAAAAGAGACGAAGCTCACGGACACTTCTTGAACCCCCCCCCCCCCCCCCTCTCCCCTTCCAGCCGAAAATGTGTCCGGAAACGAAGAAGCACGGAAGGCGCGCCAAAGCTGGGAGCCATGGCTGCAGTGCGCTGGTGGCTTACGGGCCGCGGCTCTGGACGTGCATGTGGCCAGGCGTGACCCCTGAAGGCCGCATCCCGCACACAGGTGGCCCTTTTCCCAGACATGCGGCCTCGATGGCTGCCTATGCTCTCTCGATAGATTCAGCAGGGTTGGGACAGCGATGTAGCTCGGACAATCTCCGACAGCTGTGCTCTCGTTTCGCTGCTGCTGCACGGAACTCAATCAGGGTCGGTTGCTGCCAGGTTCTTTTGATGAGCCCTGGGATGGATAAGCCTGAGCGGACCCAATCGGGGATACGCAGGGCAGGGGGAACGAGCTCGGGCGTGTGGCGCCTGTGCTGTAGGGCCCGACTCGGCTTCTTCTGCACACAACCCGCGCGGCGTCTTGCGCTGCCTGGGGTCTATTGCCGTGCGCCGCGAATTCGGTCACCTCCCGTGACGCTGCTCCAAAATGTGGTCGTTGTGAGCAAGCACAACAGGAGCTAAGGCCGGTGCAGATCCTCCGCGCACAGCCGTGGGGAGTGCTAGCCCCCATCGCCTGCCATCCGCGCCGCTCACCATCGCTTCGCGCTACTTCCGCCAGGTTGCCCCTTGCGCCGCCCGCTCGGCTTCTCTTCCCCCCACGGCACGCACACGCTGCGAACGCACTCCTGCGCCTGCACTTTCTTCTGTAACTTTGCTGGCACCCCCTTGAGCGCATGCACATGCAGCGTCGGCATCTCGTCTGCTAACGGGCCCCCCCCAAGGCCTGTCCTTGCCCGACTTTGTCCCCACCATCTCCAACTTTCCCGCTGTTCATCGTGCGTCCAGTCCGACTAGCCCCCCCCCCCCCAGCGGCCTGAGACGACCAGCACTACGACGCCGCACCTCCAACGGACCGCTGCACCACGGTCACTGGCTGAACAACCATGGCGTCGGTGCGCCCAGGCAGCCGCGCCAGTGCACGTCCACGCAGTGCAAGCTACCTGTCTGACGATGCGGATCTCAAGACCGCCGTGAAAGTCGGTAAGTTCTCAATCAACTACATCCCCCTCTCGCCACAACGTGAGCGCTAACGACCGTTCATAGCTGTTCGCGTTCGGCCTCCGCTAGATCCTTCAGATCCCAGTCTTGACCTTATACCCGCACGATTTCGTGGTCTCACCTGCAACGTTACGAACCAAACCACTCTGACCATCGATTCAAACCAAGGCAAGAAGCTCTTTGTCTTCGATCGCGTCTTTGGCGACAGCGAGACCCAACAAGGCATTTGGGAGTACATCAGCGACAGCGTCAACTCCTTTTGCCAAGGATACAATGTCTCCATTCTTGCATATGGCCAGTCCGGCGCGGGCAAGTCTTACACCATGGGTACTTCAAATCCTGGAGAGCAAACGAACGCGAGTGCTCAAGGAATAATCCCCAGGGCGGCTGCGGCCTTGTTCGATAAGCTACATAGTGAAAATGGCACGCACGCTCGTGGTCCCTCCACCGGCGGCATCCGGCCACCCTCAAGATATTCGACCAGCGGAATGCCAGTCCAGAACAAGTTGACGGACGGGGACAAGAATTGGCAGCTAAAGGCGACATACGTCGAAGTAAGTTTCCTTTCCAATCCTGAATTATATTTGCCTTGCTAACTCGTGTTGTCAAGATCTACAACGAGCAACTTCGCGACCTGCTCGTACCAGAATCAGTTCCCGCAAACGAGCGAGGCACCGTCGCCATCCGAGAAGATGCCAAAGGCCGCATCATCCTCACGGGCCTGCAACAGGTCGCGATCAACTCCATAGAAGATTTACTCAACGCACTTACCTTTGGGTCTTCTATTCGCCAAACAGACGCGACCGCCATCAACTCCAAGTCTTCCAGGTCACATGCAGTGTTTAGCTTGAATCTGGTCCAGAAGAAGAACAGGGCGTCTAAGGGCGGCCCGAACTACACCGGCGCAGCACACGCCATGAATGGCAACGAGCATTGGGTCACTATGGACAGCAAACTGCATTTTGTCGATCTTGCAGGAAGCGAACGCTTGAAGAACTCTGGTCTCACAGGTGAACGTGTCAAAGAGGGCATCTCCATCAACGCCGGCCTTGCGAGCTTGGGCAAGGTCATCTCCCAGCTTTCAACGAAGAACGCGGGCGGACATGTCTCATACCGTGATTCACGTCTTACGCGCCTTCTCCAAGACTCACTCGGTGGTAACGCCATCACGTACATGGTGGCTTGCGTTAACCCGGTCGAATTTCATCTTAGCGAAACTCTCAACACCGTACAGTATGCGCAACGCGCACGAAACATTCAGAGCCGGCCGCAAGTGCAGCAAAGGGCCGAGGATGGTGACAAGCAACTGGTCATCGATCGTCTACGATCTGAAGTTGCCTTTCTGCGCGAACAGATCAGGCTTTCCGAACGCACAGAACGGCGCAACAACTCCCACCAAGAGCGGAACAATCGTTACGCCAGCAGGGAGACTGAATTGCAAAACCAGCTTTTGGACTCGCAGGAGAACTACAGCGCTCTCAGCCAACGTCATGCGAAGCTCGTTTCCGAGCTCGCGAAAAGCAAGGATGTCGATGTCGACATGCCAGCCCTGAAGAGTGCTCTGGCCAACATTGCATCTGAACGTCTCGACCGATCCAATAACTTCTCTGAGGCGGTCGAGCAGGTCGTGCTGGAGTACGAAAAGACCATTCAAAGCCTCGAGTCATCGCTCTCCAACACGAGATCTCTGCTTTCTACAAGCGAGAGCAATCTCCTAGAGCGTGAGGCGAAGATCGTCTATCTGGAAGCTGTAGCGCAGCAGCTGCAGGCTCGTATTCAGAAGGCGATGGAGCGGGAAGCAGACAGCGAGAGCTACCTCCGCGACCTCGAGGCCAAGCTTGAAGGCATCAGTAGTGGCGAGGAGAAGTACCATGTCGTGATTGCAGACCTGAGAAAAGAGCTCCAGCGCATCCGTGAGAGCGAGTCAAGCGCTGAAGAATACATCTCGACTCTCGAAGAGCGCCTGGCCGAAGCTGAACAAGATGCAGACATCATGCAGCGTGAAATCAAGCGCCTCGAGCATGTCGTTGAAAGGCAGCGCGGTATTGGCAAGATGGATGGCCTCCACCAAGAACTGGACGTGCTACGACAAGACGATGTGACTGCGCAGAACGGACATGCGAAATCAGGTCCCGCCGACAAGAGCAGTGACACCGACATGTTTCACGATAGGCTTATTGGGACAACCACGGCCAGTCATCCCAACGGAGAGGTCCACCCAGATTCGGCCGAGGCCGAATGGAAGTCGTTTGGACCCATGGATGGCGATCTCGAATCAAACATCAGCCGCAGCGAGTATGGCGATGCCAATGAGACCCAAGCGCTGTCGACCAAGCCCTCTACTCAGCATCTCACACCAGGGTCCAAACGTGATCCTAACGTGCAGAGCCCAGCCCAGAGTCGTGCCATTGCGGACAAGCTGGAGACAGTGACCATGGAGCTTTTTGACTTGCGCGTTGATCACGAGAACACCGTTAATGAACTGGATGACGTCTCACGAAAGTACGAAATTGCTCTGAGCACTCTCGCCGAGCTGCAAGACGCCGTGGACGAGGCTCGCTCGCCACGACCCATGTCTTTTTTAGAACGCAACAATATCAACGGACACAGCGCGGAACATTATCGTTTATCATCGCGTATGCTATCATCGGAGCTATCCTCGCTTGGACGGCCACCTACGTTAATTGACGCCTCGACGACGAGCGGTGCCGATTCAACAGACAGTGCCGCCAGCGTTCCGCTCAAGGACACTGAAAGCCTAGCAGACAGTGTACGAAAGCTGAAGAGAGCAAACGCCGAAAAGGACATCAACATGGCGGAGCTTACGGAGAACTATTCACAGCTGCAGGCCCAGCACGAGAATGCCCTGAACTATATCGAGGAGCTGAAAGAGGAGGCTCAGAAGGCATTGCAAGTGAAGCGTGCTTCCATCATGCCAATGAGCTCCCGGCGGGGCATGAGTGTCATTTCCACCACCAAAGCAGACGATCGCCATCTCAACGCCCTGCGCACAATTGCCGCTGAAAGCTTCGACGGCCACCCAGATGCCATGAAGAGCTTCGAACAGAGCCTTACAGCGGCCATAACCATCTCTCAAGAGCGGTCTGATCGCGTGGCTCAACTTGAGGCCGAATTGATATCAACGAAGAAGGAAATGGATGTTAAGAACACCATGATTTCCGGCTTATCTCGGGAGAGATCGTCCAGGCCAACAGCCGCTGCCATGGATATGAGCCTTATCGCACAACTCCGCGAGCATCTCAGCGCAAGCCAGAAGCAGATTCAAGAGCTTCACGAGAACAGCACCAATGGCAACCGCGATCTGCATTCTGGCCTCCAGAGCATCAAAGCCACTCTTACGACGGGCCACAAAGCCACTCTCTCTGCGGACAGTGCTACTGGGCAAGACGTCCCCGGCGGGTTTCCAGCAGATTCAGTTGCAGGCTCCGAGGTTGTCAACAATACCGACAACCTTGCGTTCCACAAAGAGCTTTCTGCATGGGAAGAGGAGCATGATAACCGTATGTCGTCTTTGCTTGCGTCTGAGCAACAGCTGCTTGTGACAATCACCGGGTTGGAGGCTTCCTTGAGAAATGCCGAGAACCTGCATGCCGAGCGTGGAGCAGCTGCCGCACTTCGCGCAAGCATGTCAGCCAACTCGCAGGATATCGAGGCGGAGAAGGCTAGGCATGTGGAGACCGTGACTGCTCTGCAGAAGGAGATAGACGGCTACAAGGCCACGGCCGAAGGCCACGCTACCAAACTCAGCCTGCTCGAATCCTCTTACGCACAGATCATTAAGGAGGTGGAGGAAGACCAAAAGTCAAGAGAGCTCACCGAGGTTGAGTTGCGCACTCATCGTGACCTGGTCAACAATCTTGAGCACCAGATTGAACAGCAAAAGTCGCTTGCCATGTTCCACCAGCAAGGACTCTCCTCATTACAAGAATCTCACGCAAAGGAGCTTGAAGAGTTCAAACTCACCACAGCTGCTCAACATCAGCAGAAACTAGAGGAGGAGCTTTCCAAGCATAAAGAGGCAACAACACAACTACAAGCCGAGCTTGAGAAGGCGCAAGTGGAGATGGCATCTCTCATGCAGAATGTCTCATCTGCTGTCGACGACGAACCAGATACTCGTGACCTACACTCTCGTATCAAGTCTATCACCGACGAGCACCAGAACTTGACGTCGAAACACTCCTCAGCTGTCAACGCTCTGGTCGAGGCACAGAAGCAGACTGAGAATTCCAAGAGAGTTACAGCTGACCTGCAGAGCAAGGTCACGGAGCTGACCATGATCAACGAGGAGACGCTCAAGGAACTTGAACGCAGTGGTGAAAAGGAGAAGAAGAGCTCGCGTCTGGTGCAAGAGCTTGAGACTCAATTGACCCAAATCTTTGACCAGCACAAGAGTACCACCACAAAGCTCACTTCCACTCAGACCGAAAAGGCTGAGGCAGACAAGCAACTTTCGGAGTTCCGCAGCAAGGTTGCAGATCTTGAGAAACAGCTGGCGGAGGCGAAGCGGACGACTGTGTACGCTGGATCCCTTCACTCTCAACGCGACTCATTGGGTCCTCAAGACGCAAGCCTTCGCAAGTCCAATTCTCACCAGTCTCTTCCGTCCCCGCCTCCTGCTGTTCCGCTACCACCTCTACCATCTCTCAACGGCCAGACGCCACCATCACCTGTCACGGGCAAAGGCGCCAGCGATTTCTCCTCACCGCCTGGCTCGCGTCATACCTCGCGCGACCTCCATGCGTCTCAGCAGGCTCAGCAGCAGCAGTTCCAGCAGCAGTTCCAGCAGCAGCTTGATGACCAGGAAGTCAAGATCAAGCAGATGGAGAAGCACCTTGCTGCCGAGAAACAACTCACCAGCACGCTGGAAGAGGCGCTCGTGGATCTCGAGACGCAAACAAACCGCACGCGTCAAGAGATGGAGGCGTGGAAGAAAAAGTGCCGCGAAGTCGAGGAAGAGGCTTCTGGGCTCCGACGAGAGCGTGGTACCATGCGCAACAGCATCCAAGCAGTCGAGGAGGAGCGCGACCGCCGCATTCGTGCAGAGCAGGCACGTAGACAGCTCGAGGAGCGCATGGAAGCACTGGGGAAGAAGACGAAGAAGAAGAGCGGCGGGCTCAACTGCTTCTGATTCTTCATCAGCTGCTCTTTCCTTGGACACGATGGACCGACATGGCTCCAGCGTCACGATCTTCCTTTACCCAAAATATTTCCGGCGTTTTCTCCACCAGGCTCTTTCCCCCACCACCTACCATTGTACTATTTTGCTGCCGTCAACTTCAACAACTTCTTTTCGTCTATCTTGACTAGCATTTTACTACATTGTACTTTTCTCGGCGCAGTCGCAAAGGCCCGTTTTCTTCTGCACACATGACGAAAGGGCAAATACAAGATTTGCATACTGCATTACACGACGGATGAATGGCAATTTTGCGCTTTCTACTTCTTTTGGTTGCTACTTGACGAGAGCGGAGGACTACAGAGACAGAAACAGAAAGAAGGAAGGAAGGAAGGAAGGAAGGAAGGAAGGAGAGAGGATGAGATCGATCTTCTCGCCGTGGGACTTCTAGGGGCGTACAATAACAAGTGTACATAATCCCTTCCAGCTTTTCTCTTCGATACATGCCAACGACGCAAATACCCCCCCTTTACTTCTGCCGTGTGCTACCACTTTGAGCTCGTGCTTGTCTTAGGCGTTGTGCATGTTCTTAACCCCTCACACGCGGAGAAGCAATGCGTAGTAAAACATCATAGTCATCGTGTAGATGCGTTGTGTGTGAGTGTATTATTTATTCATTGTCCGTACGCGCAGACTTTTTGATTACATGATTACGTATGAGCACGTCCGCCAAATGCCAGGGACAGATCCCACGCCTCTCCATATTCACCGCCCATTACTCAATCGTGTCGTCATATATGTGTGTATCGCCCGCGCTCCCAAGTCCCTCATACGCCGCCCAATGCAGAAAAGAAAGATGCAGCGATTCTAAAAGCACAGCTCGCGCTCGCCATGCCGACTCGCTAAGACAAAAGCAGCGCCAGCAGCGCGCCCACGGCGGCCGCGCCAACGGCCGGTGCGGACAGCATGCGCGAACCCCCCTGCGCGGGCGCAGAGGGCGAGGCCGACACCAGCGGCGTGGAGGGGAATGCGGAGGTCGGTCCTGCGTCTGTGCCGGCGTCAGTCGGTGATTCGTTGGGCGTGGTGCGTTGGGATGGCTGCGCGGCGGCGGCGCTAGGCTCCGTGCCTGGCGGCTCTGCGTTGGGACCGGTGGGTCTGCTGGAGTCGCTGCGGGCGGCGGAGATGCGGGGAACAGGGGCGCTGGAGCTGGCGCTGGGCGCGCTTGGAGAGGGCAGGCGGGAATGGGACGAGCTGGGGAGGGGGGAGTCTGTCGTACCTGGGGTGTTTGTGGGGGGTGGAATGGGGTCTGGCCGGGCAGCCTGGGTGGGCTGCGCGGACGGGGTGGTGAGGTCGCCGACTCTGCTGAGGATGGAGAGCAGGAGGGCCAGCTGCGCGGCGTCAGGGGGTGAGGTCGGGGCGGGGGTGGTGATTGGGGGTTGGACGTCTGGCGCAGTCACGACGCCGTCGACCTGCTGCTGCCGGCCGCGGTTGTTCGTCGCCACGTCCGGGTCGGGCGTGATGCCGGGCTGGGAGACGGTGGGGCCGGGGACGATGAAGCTCGTGGTGGGGATGTCGAGGCTGGCCTGCGTGGATTCGAGATGGCCTGAAAAGTAGACGATGGTGCAGCGTGGCTCAAGGCAGCCAACGGAGACCTGTCCGGTGGGGCCGATGGGCTGCTGGCCTGGACCGGTGGGGCTGGCGTAAGGGGTGGGGATGTCGAGGGCAGTCTGGGACAGCTCAGTGTGGGCCGCGAGGACCGCGGCGATGGCGTAAATGATTTCGACTACAACAATGACGGTGGGTTTCGCAGCCCAGGAAGCAAGCGTGCAGGAGGATCTGCTGCCAATTGCATCGGTAAAATCGGCAGGAATGGTGCCAGAAGCAGACAGGACACCATTGAAGTCTTGCGACTCGAGAGCGTAGCCAACGGGGCGAGTGAGGTTGTAGGTGATGGTGGTGGAGTGCGAGATGATCTCGTAATTCGTGAAGCGTAGAAAAGGGGTTGCAGAGGTGATGGTGGTTGGGGTGGTGCTGGGCTCTGCTTCGGCCAGGGTGGTTGTCGCGCGACCCAGGGTCTTGTAGGCGGAAGCAGGAAGGGTGAGCTGGTACCTATCGCTAAAGTTGCGAGGATTGATTGTGGCCGAGGTTGGGATGGGGTTCACGCTCTGGCGCACAAGAGCAATGGTGTGTGGTGCGACGGGTGTCGGGGTGGAGACGGGAGACAGAGTGGTGATGACGGTGGCGCGACCGTTGGAGACTGTTCCCACCGAGCGTGTCTCGAAAGTCGGGCTGGCCAGAAGACTTGTGACATTCAATGATCGGGTAGTTCGCTGGTCGGCAAACGTGACGGTGGTGTATGCGGTGGCGTACGGACGACCCGTTGCAGGCTCACTAAGAAGGATCTGGTAGGTCTGCGAGGCATACTTGTACGTATGAGTATACCACCAGAGCAGACCGGCCTGGGGAATGGCCACGGTGCAGTCGCTGGCGGAAGTGTTCGTGTATCTGCTGTAGGGGTAGGTGTGGTTGTTGCTGGGAACATGGCGGGGCACGACGGCGGTAGGCCGTACGGTGGGATAGGCGTCTGCGGCGTCGCCGGCTGCGGCGGAGGAGGAACCGAGTCAGTCTCGTGTGCCAGTGCAGAGCAGATTTGGAGGACGTTACCAGAACCGCGCCATTGGGCAAACCACGGCGAGCGCGCGTCTGCTGCCGCCAGCGAAAGCGAAAGCAGCAGGGCAGAGACCAGGAAGCGAGGCATGACGGTGGGTTGCTGCGCTCAATGGAAGCAGGACCTGCTAGACGGCACCCATGGCGCAGACACGGTGCATTGGAGCGAGCGTGACGGCGATGTGTGGAGTGGGCTGGCAGGAAAAGGTGAGGAGCGATTGTGCGTGAGGTAGGCTATCCGCGTCACTCTCGCAGGGTATATGCACGTCAAGGGCAATTTCATCAGGAGTATGGTACGCTAAGGGCCTTGGAAAAGGCTGGGCCTCTCGCCCTCGTATTCGAGCGGCGGCCTTTTGCACACGATCCTTCGGACGCGGAACTTTGATTCTCTTCGTGGTCTGTGCTCTGCGCGCTGCGCTCTCCGCTTGGTCGTGGCCGCGGATGTGGTCGCACCCGCCACTGAGGACTATGCAAGGGGCACAGCAGCGGTGCCGCTGGTGGTGGCAGCAGAAGAGACGCACGTGAACGATATTCTTGGATCGGCAAAGCAGCAAAGAGCAGAGGGGTTCGCATGGCCTGCGCTTGGCATTGGTATTGCTGCTTCTTGCTGCGCCTCGTGAGCGGCACACATGCTCCTTCAGCCCTTCGGCCCTTCAGCCTCCGCCGTCGGGCCTTTTCTGCTGCTGCTGCTGCTGCTGCTGCTGCTGCTGCTGCTGCTACTCCTCTTCGAATCCTCCGCGCGATACCCGCCCTCCCAGCCCTGCGCCGACCTCCTTTCTCCTGAGCATCCCCACCTTCTTCCGTGCCTCGTCCCTCCCCCGTTCAACCTCCTCCACCTTGGCCCTGCGCTCCTTCTCCCGCACGTAGTAGTTGACGCTGCTCTTCTTGCTGCCGCCCATCTTGATCACCTCCTTGCCCATTCCTCCCGTGCTTAGTCCCGTCTTGTCGGAGCCGTCGCTCGCGTTGGAAGCGTTTGTCGTCGCCCGCCGTAGCAGCGACGGCACTTTGAAGCTCGTGCTGCCCGCCGCCGAGGGCGCAAAGAACGCCTGTCGTGATGCTGCTGCCGACGCGCTTTGCTTGCTCGTCAGCGACGATGAGCGGCTGCGTTTCATTGCGATGCGGTCAATCACCGCGATTCGCGTAGAGCTCGCCGGCGTGCGTCGTGGGTTGCGAGCTTCTGCCCCGGTCCAGCGTGACCCATCTGCTCCCTCTGCTGGGCTTGCTTCTTCCGCCGCCGCCGCCTCCAACTCGGGTGAATAAGACTGACCACGATCCAGAGGTTGTGAGTCCAGCACCATCTCCTCCTGCTCGCCGTCTTCTGCCTCGTTGGAATCCCCGATCAGCTCCGACAATGTGTTGCGAATGTCCTGCAGCGTTGTCGGCTTCGTGAGTCGGCCAGTCCGCCGGAGGGGTGCCGCTGGACGCTCTGCAATCTGCTCGTCGTCGTCACTGTCGACATCGTCCTCGCGTTTGCGCTTGCGCGAAGATTCCTCTGCGTCCAGGCTCTCGGGTGATGCTGCGACTGCTTGAGGCTGCGACTCTTGTCCGCCATTCTCCGGTGTGTCGAGGAAGAACACTTCTTCCTCGTCCTCCCGGTCTTCGATGGCCTGAAGGAACGCGGCTTGCTTGGGGTTCTCTGCGATTTTGCCCAGCTTCTCGTCTGCTAGCAGCGCCCGTCGCATCCTCGCAAACTCGCGCTGCTTCATTGCCCGCCTTCGTTTGGCAGCTTCGTCCTCGTCGTCCGAGTCCCATAGCTCAAGATCTGCTCCCCTCTTTCTGCGGAGGCCGCCGTTCGCAATGTCTTTGAACAGCTTCTCCACTCGCTTTTCGTCATCTGCGCGCTCCTTGTCCGCAAAGAATGCCGCCACCTGCCGTTCGTTGAGCTTCTCTTTTGTGACGTCGTCGATGAGCTGTTTCTTCATCTCCTCGTCCAACTCTCCTGTCGACTCGTCGTCACTTGCGCCACCGAGTCCGGCGTATTCGTCTTCCGATTCCTCGGCCTGCTCTTCGACCATTCCCTTCGCTTCGCTCTTCTTGCGGTCGTACTCCTCCTCGCTCGGCTTGCTTGCTGCCTTGCGCATGACGTGAAATGCGTTGGCGGGCAATCCTGGGTCGGCGCCGTCGTCTTCTACATCGTCTGCTTCAATTTCCATGTCGTCTTGTTTGCGGCGCTGAAGACGACCCTTGCGGGTGACAATCGGTGAGCTTGCGACAATCGGTGAATTGAGAAGAACGGTGTCGATGGTGCTGTGAGGCGCATTGGTTGTGCCTCCCATTGGCTTGGCTGGTGAGAACACGGTCTGGAAACCTTCATCTTGCGTGGCATCGAGGACTTGAGATGCCGAAACCTGCGTTTCCGAGTAGGGAACCTGCACCTGGGTCTCAAACTGTACCTCGCCGAGACCTTGTTGGCTTTCTTCACCATCAAGCTGGGTTTCTTCGGCCTGACTATTCTGCACAATGATGCCTTGAGCCTCTCTGCCAGCCACCGGTGAGTCCACGCCACCAAAGTTAGGCATACTCGGTGGCACAATGCCACGGAGGAAGGCGAGAGAGTCCTGTTGACTATCCATTGCTGCATTATGAATGTCACTGTTATTATCTTGAGATTCAGCCATAGTGCCAGCGAACATCTGAGATAGTCCCAGGCCGGGCTCTGGTGCTTGTCCAAAACCAAATGCTGCGGCAAGAGCTGATTTCGGCGTTTTGGGTGTGGTGCGCGCCTGGTCTGGTGTCCGAACAGCAGGAGACATCAATTCATCCTCGTCTTCAGAGGTGATAAGCGTTTTCCGGTTGCGTGGAGCAACAACACGCCTGGATGGAGTGCTGAAGTTTTCACCTATCTCTGCTCCAGATTGCGCCGCAGTATTAGTCTCGGCCTTGGCTTCACCATCATCTCCGTCGTCTTCCTCTTCGTCTTCGGAAGCAGCGTCTTCGATCAGTTGACCTCGAGCATCCAGGTCTTGCTGTTCATCTTCAAGCTCATCACCCTCGGCTTGGGAGTCTTCATCGTCGCCCTGGGACCCTTCATCTTCCGATCCAGAGAGGTCAAGCACATCCTCGTCTCCACTGGCGACATAATCTTCATCCTCATCGCTGTCGGGGAAGCCGTTATCGACATCTTTGCCGTCACGCTTTGCGGCATCCTTCTCGCGCTGGGCTAGCTCCTCTGCTTCCTGCCGAGCTTTTTCGAGCATGTTCTCGAGCTGCAGCTGATCACGCTCTCGTTCTTCTGCCGTCTGGACGTAGATCCCCCTGTCCTTCAATGCTTGGATCTTCTCGTCTCTCTCGGCCATGGCCTGCCGTCGCGCCAGTTGTCTGAGATGCGCAGATAACTCAGACGGTGCATATGACTTGCGCGCCGCCCTGGAGCGGGGTTTGGCGTCGTGGTCATGAAGATGAGCCAAAGCATGCAGGGCGTGAACAGCGTGAGACTCGCGCACTTTGACGGAAGGTTTTCTGTCTAGAACAGCAAGTCCACTATAGTTTTTAGAGCGGACCAGCTCGAGGTCTTCAGTTTCTAGCTGCAGAGCCCGTCGCTTGCCAGACCGCTTCATGAATTCCCGAACGCTGAGCTTCTGCTTTGTGAGCATCGGCATTGTTTCCTGAACAGGCTGGGGGGACTTCTTTCGCGTTGCTCTAAAGGCTTGTTGCAAGCTATCAGATTCGCTATCGTCTCCGGATCGAGGTGTGGTTTCAAGCATTTGCATTGCAACAGTCTTTTCTGCCTCCCCTACTACGCTTGGTGGGCTTGATGGTGGTGTGTCAACAACAGTGGCGTTTTCAGCATCGGATGATACCGCCGCCGAAGGGAGTAGCGCCTGTACATTCGACGATTCTTTTACCCTGGTCTGTCTAAAGTTCAGTTTCTTAAACAGATCCTCCGTGGTGAACTTGGTCTTAGTCTTGGCCTGATGGGTGAGCTGCATATTGCGTTGCATACGCTGCGTTTCCCGATTCATATCTTCGATTGCTTTCTTGCTCGCTTTTCGGGTGGGTTTGTTGTGCTGGGTGAGCTTCTGGTCATTGTCGTCCGCACTGTCATCTTCTGAGCCAGCGGCAGGTATCACCGGTTGCTTCCGCTTCTTCTTGAGGAGCTGTGTCATTTGTTGAGGCATTTCATCACTCTCCGATACCTGCCTAGCTTCTTCGACGGCTCTTTCTTTTGCGAGCCGCTCCTCGCGTTTCCTTGCAATGAGTGCTTGTAGCCTGTTTGGGATCGCGGGGATCTCATTATCTACATCTTCTAGGTCCGGAACATCCTTGGAAGTCGGAGATGTCTGTGGAGAGACAAATAGACTGTGGTTGGCTTGTGGTACTGACGACCGTGAAGGTGAAGGGGTCGTCGCTCGTTTTGCGTTGGTTTCGGGAGGATTAGATGGTGACGCAGCAAGCTCATCCTCGCTGTCCAAATTGGGGAGATCTGTATCTCTGAGAACGTTGGTTTGGGGCTTTGCAGGCAGACTAGCCGGAATATTATCCCTCTCAAAGTCATCCTCAGTGTCATCTTGAAAGAGGTTTTGCATCCTACGTGCCATACGGCCCTTGGGAAGCATAGACTGGTTGTTCAAGGAATCAGAGGCAGCGGCATCGTGGTCCTCAGAAACCGAATCTTGTTGAGGTGACAAGGGCTCGGTAGGTTGCTTGTTAGTGGAAGCTCCCAAAAGTTGTCTTCTGACGCGTTCGTACGCGTCGTTGTCATCCTCATCTTCACTACTCGAGGGTTGGTGTAGCAGAGCGTGCGAGATTCTTTGTAGTGAACTGACGAGTCCTTTTCGCGCTGAGACAGTGTTTTCCTTGTCTGAACCGGAGTCCGAAAGGTGCAGCGAGGTTTGCGAGGCACGCAATTCTTGGGACGAGGTCGGGGATTCCATTTCGGTGGAGCGGGCCCGCTGAAGTGGCTAGAGTACCAAGTCGAATAAATGATTGTTTGTAGGCAATTTGGCCAGCTGCAAATATGACTCAAGCTGTGAGAAAGCTGCGGCACACACTCATGAGTGCCTGTGCTGATAGGGAAGACAGAACGAATACATGGAGTGGTGGTGCCGCTTGGATGTCTTTGGTCGAGAAGCTGCATCCAAGTCGCGTCAAATGCAAACGGAGGGCGCGTCGCGGCGGCGCCAAGACTTCGTCATTGGAAATCGCCCGCAGTCGAAAGCTGAGCAAATACCTCATCGCAGCTCTTTGGTCACGGCAAGGGCAGTAACCGGGGCAGATTCTTTGTAGCATTTTGCAATTTCTGCAGGAGGAAGCGGTTGGACCGCCACATGGGAATCATACAAATGCATAGGCATAGAACGTCGTTTGTCCAGCTTCACCGCCTGAACTCTCTCTCTCCCTCTGTCTCGTCTCGTCTCTCCTCTTCTCCGCATACCACCGACCACAAATCAAGGTTTCGACACAGGTATCACCATCTCGTTCTCCACATTCTCGGCCTTTGTGACAGTCTTGAAGACGTCGGCACCGTCGACCTTGCCACACAGCTGCAGATAGTGTTAGTTCATTCCACGAGCAGAGGGACATTGAAACGTACAGTCTCGACAATAATGCCAGTGATTTGGTAAGGGTCTGCGTTGGATGCGGGCCTGCGGTCCTCAAAGTAACCGTAACCCTTCTCTTGCACATCACGGTTGATTCTGCAGCTGGCGCCGCGGTTGGCCACACCCCAAGTGAACTTATCGTAGCTAGCAGTCTCGTGCTTGCCGGTCATGCGGGCCTCGTTGCCTTCACCGTAGACAACCATGTGTTCCTTATGCCTGGTCTCGAGGTTCTTCATGGCGGTCTCAATGGCCTTCAGACCGCCCTCAACACGCATGTCTTTGGTCGACACATTGGTGTGGAGACCCGCACCGTTCCAGTCACCGGGAATGGGCTTGGGGTGGAATGTGATCTTGACGCCGAACTGTTCGGCGACACGGTGAAGGAGGTATCGGGACATCCAGAGCTGATCGCCCACTGCAATTGAGAAAGAGAGGTTAGTCACGTGATCGATCGGTTAAAGGGGAGTGGCCGGGCGCTGGAGCGGGGTTCACCGTCCGAGCGCTGCGCTTGTTACGTACTTGCAATGCCCTCAGTAGGGCCAACCTGGTACTCCCACTGAGCGGGCATAACCTCGGCGTTGGTGCCAGAAATGTTGATGCCGGCGTACAGGCAGGCCCTGTAATGCGCCTCCACAATGTCGCGGCCAAACACTTTTCCAGAGCCGTTGCCACAGTAGTATGGGCCCTGCGGCGCGGGGAAGCCGTTTGAGGGCCATCCGTAGGGCCACCCAGTCTCGTCGAGCATGGTGTATTCCTGCTCCAGGCCGAACCAGAACTCCTGGCCCTTGTGCTTCTCCATGACAATGGCTGCATCGTGGCGGAAGTTGTACTTGTTAGGGCTGCCGTCGCTCATGTAGGTCTCGCACATGACCATAATGTTGTCCCCTAGGCGGAAGGGGCAAGGGTACAGGGCTACGGGGCGGAGGTAGACATCGGAGTTGTCGCCGGGGGCTTGATCGGTCGAGGAACCGTCAAAGTTCCATTCTGGGAGGTCTTTGATGCTCGAGGGCTTCTTGTCGAGCGTCTGTTCGTCTGGTCAGTCGGGGATTCTCGCTCGCGTGTCGCATGCATGTCGCTGTTGCTAGTGCCGAGGGACTGCCGGCTTGTAAGGCAGTCTCGGCGACGGAACCAGGGAGGCGTAGATCCTTGGCCACGGCTGGGACAGCGAATCGGCGCTGTGATGCTTATCTCTGCGGCGCATAACTTTTCTGTTGTACGCCCTGACGTCGAGATAAGTCACTGTCGCCCATATCACAGTCGCCGCCGTTGTCGCGCCACTCGTCCTCCCGGGCAGCAGCAGGACAAGAACAGCCTGCTGCTGCAATTGAAGCTGCAAACGAAAAGGAGAACCTAGATCTAGGGTAACAACGTACCTTGCACTTTGATCGCGTACCGTTGGAGCTGTCGATCCAAACGTACTCGGCGATGACCTTGCCTTTCTGGGGAAGCTGCAAGAACTTGTCTAGCTGTGGCCATATGTGTCAGCGAACCCGTCTGAGGTAGCTAGCAAAACTCAACTCACCATGGGAGCATTGGAAACGAATTTGGAGGTAGCCTGGGGTAATATTGTGAGCATTGGTTATGCGGTAGCTGGGATTGGGCAAGAGCAAACCATTGTAACGAAGTGCGGGGCACAGTACGACAAGTAGACGTGCAGCAGCGAGAGCGTAGACAAAGGTGCACGGGGTGCGGAGAGTGTGGGGGAAAAGAAGGAGGCGAGGGTGAAGGGGAATGAAGGGACTATATACTAATGCCGGGAGATCTTTGACGAGGCAACCGGCACAGGAGCTTGACCACACAGCTCAACCCGAAGCCACAAGGCAGGCTGTGGCAGAGGGGCGATGGCTCGCGTGGCCGTGGCTTTGACTACTTTATTTGTCTTCCGTTCTCGGCGGGCAAGACCAATGCTCCCTGCTTCGTCCGGTAGCGTCCGGTGAGGCATTAACTGCTTTTCACGGCCTCATATACAAGCCCTTTGGAGTATAATTCTCCTACGTGGTCACCACGCGACTGCTATAATACGCACCGTCATGAACGTCAATCATGGTTCCGCTGCCCCGCTTTTAGGCGAGCAATGAGAAGGGTCTTGTCTTTCGATTGCCAATTCACTGATCTCTCATTGTCCAGCCTGCCACAAGATAACGCTACTGCGGATACGGCCTAGCCGAAAATCCGTTATCTACCAATCATAGCCGAGCCCTTACAAAATTCGCGGCACGCTCCTCTCGTCAGCCCTATACTCCTAGGTTCGAGAGTCCAGACGAATTGATCAGACGACTCTAGGCCGCGAGTTGCGTCTCAGGAGGACCGCCTCAATCTTCAAATCTGTCATTAGCCACGGTCCGCTGCCGGCGTTATGTGCCAGTGTTCCCGTCTTTGAGCCGCGGAGTCACTGATTGCCAACCGCAGGCCCGTCAGCCATACTCTCTTTTCCATACCATGATCATTCAAGAAAACCAGCTCGAGTCGAGGCACGTCAGACGGGAGCTGAATTCCAGATACATGTTTTCATGAAAACCCATGTGGACTTTAAAGTGTTCATGAGAGTCAATGGTGTCCTGATGGTTTGAATCTCGAGTACTTGTGTTGTAGATATACCTCTCTACTTGCTGGGCCAGTGTATACGCTTGATACTCCATGATTTCTAACGGAAACCTAAATACAACTTTGACTATTGGCTTCTTAATTTCTGAACTAGGCGCTAAAGCAGCCTTGATCATTATGCAAGCTCCGACTTCTAGACCCTGCGGCTGCTATCTACTCAATCTAGAGCCATGGGCTCGGATTCGCGGACGTAGCCGAGAGCTTGCGCGCCGTAGATACGATAGGAGAAGATAGAAAGCCCTGGTACGGTCTACCAAAGCCCATTGGCAAGCTTCTAAGCACTTTGTTCCGCAGAGTCAAGACGCCACATACCAGAAGCTTGATTGCACCTAATTCCCAGAGCAGCAATAGATCTTTGAACACGCTGAGTTTCTCTTGGTCTTTTACATTAGCACAATAAATAATTGAGAAAAGATTCACACTACCCTAGGTCAATTACTCCCCATCCATAGCCTCTCACCGCGTTGCTCAACCAAATGATCTCACCCTGCAAGATACTATCCTTGTGAACACTCCCCTGGATACAAAGTCCTGTTGCGATCGCGTATGCTCGCGTAGTGCCAGCTTGAGCACCTGCCTGTGCGCGCATGGTATCAGATTTGCACAGTTTTGATGGCGCGGGCGTTACCCAGCAGTTGTTGCGCCAGAAGTACACGCTCGTGAAGCTACCTTCTGTAACAAAACCGTCTTCATTTAACAGCAGTATTTCTTCCAAGAGCGCAGAGCCGTTCGAGGTTAAGGCCACTGGCTTCATAGTAGCCGCTAAGCGCGAGCGTGCCGCAGCGTACAACGGTCGAAATGTCGTCTTAAAGTGAAGATGCGGATCTGGGCAATTTTCCTGCACTGTGATAGGCTGATCATCAATAGCTACGGACCACTTGGGTGCTCCTGGCCATTGATGGCCAGGTTCAGCACCTCGTGGACTCCAAGCTCGGAGAGTTTCGGGGTTTGAAAGCGTTGGTGGGAAGAAGGTCTTGGGTGAATTCTCTGGCGGCACGAGAGAGCTTTCCAGAGTCAAGCATCCGTCTTGCGATAACAAGATACGCAGTTTTCTTGCATGCGTTGAATCGAAATTCTTCTGATCTGCTTTCAAGCTTCGTTGCACCCATTCATGAAAGTGCATGGGACTGGCCAAGGGGCCACCTCTGCTTAGGTCACGAATTGCATCATGCCATCTGAAATATCTTGCACCATCAATAAGTCTTTTTTGGTGGAGGTGAGCAAGGTAGAGTGGCGTTGAAACTCTGCTATTTTCGTCCCTCTGGCCAGCGACCGACGATGTTTCTGCTGGGAAGACTGCGGGATAATCTTCGTAGCATGTTGCATGAAATAATTTGGTATTCTCGGAGCTGTTTCCTATGACATCTGGATCATAACGGACAGAAACGAGTAACTGGAAGGGTTGGCCGTCCGATCTGGATAATCCAGCCATTGTCTAAACGGGCCGGAGACAGAAGAGAGTGCTGGGAATGGTCGAGGCTTCCAGAACGTGCGCCACATGCTGCTGCGCCACACGCTGTTACATCACCCGCCGTTGTGGAGGTTTAAAGCAATACTTTTGGCCACTCCCCCACTAAACCTTGCCAGACGAGCTTTAAAGCGTATTTTCCATCAAATTTTACGTTGGAGGGATATTCTACAACAGACATAAAATGTCGAACAACATCTATACATCATCTTCATCTACTGTCTCATACTATTCCGGCAGTAGCGTCGATGGTCAACAGACAGTGAGCGGCACACGCCATGCTGAACGCTCCCAAACGGATGCAAATGGCAATACAGTGATCGATAGAGTATCCCAAAGCCTTGGACAACATCCCGTCGTCGAGTCGCAGACATTCAACGCGCAAGGGCACCAGCTTGTATCTGACAGCGACGCTGGTGGCCGGATTGAGGATGTGTCTGACGCTGACAAACAAGCCAAGAATGATGCAGCATATCTCGAGAAGATGGAGGATGAGTAAGTCTATTACAACCTTGCCTGCAACATATTTATGATTCTGACGACAACTCCAGGTACGCTAAGCGCGAGGGTGGAGCTTGAAGCAACAGACCTACAAGATCAATCCAAGTAATATCACATGAGTCTGAACTTAATTCCACTCTTCCATAGCAACAACAGATTTCCAATGAAGTATGACGTTGCAGTGAAATACTGTCCTCTAAACATCACGTGACAAGTCGCTCTTTCTTGGGCCTTTGAGCTTGATCTAGATAATTGGCATCCGAGAGATATTCATGAAATCGCTCTCCATTTCATTTCCTTTACGTGTTGGAAAAAAAGTTTATTTGGTAAGAGGTAAAAGCCGCGCGGGCATAAGACTTCGGTCTTATCGATAAGCATATGCTTGGGAAGGGAAGCCGAGGCAGAATGCGGAGACTCCAAAATCGACGCCGGCGGAGGAGCTATTCACCCGCCCTGGTCCGATGCGCGCTACTAGTGAAGTTCCAATCCAAGGTTGGTAGTACGCTTTGCTCTCGCAACAACACCTCCCCATCGATTTACGGAGTATCGCAATCATGTCCAAGCTCGAAGTCCCAGCTACGCCGCTCGAAAGCATCCCCAAGATTGCTTCGAGCCTGCGACACACGTTCGCATCGAACAAGACCAAGCCCCTCGAATACCGCTTGACACAGCTTAGGAAGCTTTACTGGGCGTACGGCCTTCCCACTACACTTGCATTGCGGCCATTGACTGACTGGTGCACAGCATCGATGACAACAAGGCCGCCATCGCCGAGGCCTGCATGAAGGACTTGGGCAAGGGAGAATTCGAAACGTATCTCACCGAGTCAGGATGGTGCCTGAACGACATCATCTTTGTCCAGCGAAACCTGGCCAAATGGGCGAAGGAGGAGAGCGCTCCTGACATTCCGCTTATGAACAAGGCCATGAGCCCAAAGATTCGCAAAGACCCCCTCGGTGCCGTTCTGATCATTGGGTATGTTGCTACCCGCTCCTGAAACTACCAGAGTCAACACCAGAATCGATAGCTAACATGACATAGCACCTACAACTTCCCCATCCAACTAACAATTGGTCCGCTCATTGGTGCCATCGCCGCTGGCTGCACGGTTCTCCTTAAACCATCTGAGGCTGCTCCTGCCGCTGCTGCGGTCGTTCAAAAGATCGTTGAAGCTGCGCTCGACCCATCTGCCTATGCCATTGTCCAGGGTGCCGTACCTGAGACAACTGCCCTTCTCGATGAGAAATGGGACAAAATCTTTTACACTGGTGGTGCCGCTGTCGCCAAGATCATCTCGAAGAAGGCCGCTGAGACGCTTACACCTGTGACCCTTGAATTGGGTGGCAAGAACCCTGCTATCATCACTAAGAATGCTGATGTCCGCCTGGCCGCTCGCCGTCTACTATGGGGCAAGACTGTGAACGCTGGCCAGGTCTGTGTCTCCCAGAACTACATCCTCATCGACAAAGAGGTCCTCCCGGGTTTCCTTGACCAAATGGCTGCTGCCATCAAGGAATTCTACCCCAACGGTGTTCAGAAGAGCCCTGACTATGGCCGTATCATCCATGCACGTCAATTCCAGCGCATCAAGAAGATGCTCGACGAGTCTGCTGGTAAGATTCTGCTAGGAGGCGAGATGGATGAGGCAGACCGCTTTATCGCACCCACTGTCGTTCAGGTCGAAAACGAGCACGACTCGTTACTTGCAGACGAATCATTCGGCCCCATCATTCCCATCTTGCCGGTGCCCGATCTCGACACAGCCATCCGCATTGCCAACGACGTCTCTGGCACCCCGCTCGGCCTGTACCCCTTCGGCAACAAAAAGGAGACTGCACGCGTTCTCAACGAGACTCGCTCCGGTGGCGCGACTGTCAACGACGCTTTCTTTCACGCCTCCATTCCCACCTTGGCATTTGGTGGCGTTGGTGAATCTGGTCAGGGCGCATACCGCGGCCAAGCATCTTTTGAAACTTTCACTCACAGGCGCTCCATTGTCACCACACCCAACTGGATCGAGGGTCTACTTTCAGTGCGCTACCCACCATTTGCTGGTACCGGCAAAATGAAGCAGTTCCGCGCCATGAACGATATGAAGCCCGACTTCGATCGCAATGGCAAGAAGACCCCTGCGGGCATCATCCGCTGGGTTCTCACTTTGGGCGGTAAGAGTGCCGGCAGAGGACTAATCCGCTGGGTAGTCCTTGCTCTTTGTAAGTGGATCCTGTTCTAATTCGCATCTTCTCTTTAGGTACATTCTGAGAACATTTCGGCTAACAACGGCGCTTTTTCCTTGATTATAGCAATTGCAGGTTACCAGAGATACACCGGGAAGGAAATCACCTCGCTCTTCCGATGAGTAGAATTAGTTTGTAGGACAATTGTGGGCTCTCCATTTCATATGTAACAATAACATACCCAATGCCACTATGCATGCAGCTCAGGCGCGTATCAAACGCCGCAACAGACATGGCTGTGCGATCCCTAGTGTCACTTTGAAGCGCAATCCTTACTGGTACTCATACTGATAGTCATACTGGGCGAGTAACTTCGTCGGAGCGCTATTCATATCTACGATTCGCAAAGAACCTACAATATCTATCATTTAGCGCCCACTTTGCCTGCTCCTCTGAAGGCATAAGCTCCAATTATTACAGAGAACATGCAGAAAGCAAAACTTAGCCACTCAGCGGCACGATAGCCCTTGAGCTGTGCCACGTGCGGCATCTCGTCCTGAGCGTTCGACTCCACCGACACTTGCGTAGCTGTAGAAATGGCAAGGCCTATTGCACGGCCAAGTTGACCTACTGCGGACACGATACTGCCTCCCATTGCTTGATCCTCCTGTGGTACACTTTGGATTGTGAACAAAGCCACCAGCGGGTATACCGTATCAACGCCCAAGGCAGAGAGGCACATGGCTGGAAATCCATAGGCCCAGTATGTAGTACTTGTGGGGATTGGAATTGCGAACAGAAGGCAAGCTATTCCAGTGGAGACGCAGCCCCATGTCGCAATATGAAAACCATCTACTCGAGCTATCAACTGTGAAATCAGCGTCACAGCGAGAAGACCAACGACGCCTGTCGGGAGGAAGCGCAGAGCAGTTTGGATTACGCTGAGTCCTAGGTAAGTTTGATAGAAGAAAGTGGCGTACACCAAGTAGCTGGTGAAAGCTGCGAAGAAGAAGAAGTTGATGAGCTGAGCTGCTACGAAGGTCTTATTGTTCCAGAGAGATATCTTCATAAGAGGTCGTATCATGCCAGTCTTCTCGAGGTGCAGCTCCCAGAAGGTGAAACCGACGGCGACCAAGATACCAAGCACTAAGAGCACTGGAATGTATGGAGTGGACCATCCAACCACGTTGCCTTCAGTCATGCCGAACATGAACATCATTAAGGCTCCCGTAATCAGCACACCACCAAACCAGTCTACCACGTACTTTGTAGATGCATCCGGGCTAGGTGGTGGGACCTTTGGGATGACGAAATACCCAACCAACGTAATGAGGGCTGTGATTATTGCAATAACCCAGTATACCCATTTCCAGCCCGCATAAGCTCCAATCACACCACCAATGATGTTGCCAACCACGCTACCAAGAGGAAAGCCAGCTGAAAAGAGTGAAATGGCATAGTTCTTTGCACTCCCCGGAGCAAAGGTGGATCCGATGATTCCCATGGCAGTAGGAACATTTGCTGCCGCCCCAAGGCCTTGAAGGCCGCGGAAAATATCGAAGGTGATCTCGTTCGGACTCCATGGAGACACCAGACAGAACAAGATAATCCAGCAGGATCCTAGCAGAAAGATCCACCGTCGTCCATACACGTCGGCTAAGCGACCCCAAAGAAAAAGAAAACAAGCAAATGTCAGGGCATAACTCTCCACGACCCACTGCTGCCGTTCTTGGGGGATATGGAGATCTTTTCCAATGGTCGGCAGGAGGATCAGCGCAGACATGTGAGATACGGTGTTGATGAACGAAGCGCCAGAGAGAACAAAGACCAGAGCAATCTGCCGACCCTTCGACAATGGTGGTAGTATCGCCGGTAGCTGCGTGTGGTGATTATGCAGGCTGCATGATCCTTTTCCTATCTGGATCTCACCTGTCTTCTCCCCCAGCTCCAGTGCTCCGTTCGGCGGATCGCTCGCCATTGAGGCGGGAGTCCGAGTGAATGCGGCAAAGGGGGATGTGTGCACTCGAATATGGGTGGTCGTCAATGCGAACGTTTGTATGTATGGACATATTAAATCCACAGAAGCTTTGCGATCTCGGGCATTGCAAATGCCGTGATCCGGATAGTCACATCATTGCTGGTGGCGTTTGATTAGGGCTGAAATTTAGACATGCTCAGTAATGATGCCGAAGACATAATTAATTACCAGCTAAGGCATCATTGTATTGTTTTGATCAAGCGAAACAAAAGAGACTTGTGATCTTGGTAGTAGGGAAGCCGCTCCTGCGTATCCCCTGACACCTGCGGCTCATCGGCTTCATTCTTGGCGCGCGCGCGGCTTCGATGCTTCGGATCCACGCGCCGGCTGTGCCTGCCGTTGAAGCTTACCTGCTCCTCCTATTTCTGATAGTCTGATCGTTGACTACTGAAACGCTGACCAGAATGGATGAAGCCGACATCAAGCCAGAACAGGCTGACGCCATGCCAGGGCTCGAGCCTACCGCGCCGACAGCAGATGCTCCAGTCATTACCAAGGGCGAACGGCCACGATACAAGTCTTACAGGTACGCCACCAAGCACAGCGCATCATCACCTTGTTGCTGATTTGAACACAGAAAAAAGTACCGAAAAATGAAGCTGGGGTTCGACAAACTCATGGAGGAAGCCAACGAGCTCTTCGTTGCTGAGAGCAAAGCTGCTGAGATCGCCAGGCGCGTTCAAGAGCAGAATGAGTAGGTGGAAACTTGCGATGACCCCTTCCGAGAGCATACTGACTTGTTTCCAACAGCAAATTACTCGATGTTCTACTTGAGATCAATTCATCAAGATACACCCCGGCCACCAAACGCTTCGACCTGTCGTCTCCGTCCTTCGTCCCCTCAAGTCTGCCGCCCGTGGTGGTCGAGGATCCTGTGACCCTCCCCCCGCCCACCAAATCTCTCCAGTCACTCCAAGCAACTGTTGCGTACACACACCGGAACCTCCCCGACCCGTCTGTGTTACCCGCAGACCTGCAAGCAGACGCCAATGGTTGGCCGGGCTACCTAACGCCAGAACATGAGGAAACATACACCAACACCTTAGATGAGCACCTTACCTCTGAATCTAGACTCTTGTCTGGCTCAGAGGTCAAGCCAGTCAGTCTCAAGCCTACCAAGGTAACACTGACCGAGCGCGACTTTGCACTCCAAAATCCAGTGTCTGTGCACAATTGGCTCCGAAAACATCAACCCCAGGTATTTGACGGCAAAGACAAAGATTCTGACAAGGGTGGCAAGTCTCCACCTCCGAGTCGAAAGAAGAAAGGCACGAAACAGGAACCGACGGACACGGTGGACGAGGATGGAGATGCAGACTCAGTCGTGTTTGGGAGCGCAAAAGCCAAGAAGAAGCGTGACGATGATGCGTACAGGCCCAAGGGCGGACATCAGCGTCCACAGAAGCGTAAGCGGGAGAAGGAAGACGGAGAAGGCAAAGTCGGGAAAAAGTCTCGAAAATCGAATGGCGCCGATGATGAGTCTTGAGACGGCAATGCTACCATTCAATTAATATGGCTTATGCATTCATGAAATCATGTCATAGCGCTTTATCAACGCACGTCCCCGTCGAGTCTTTGAATGTATCCGTTCCAATTGACTCACAACACACCAGTAGTGGTTTCATGCGCCGACAAGAGTCGTACAAAGCTAGTCCAAATTGCGAAAGCCCAACTCCTCGTCGATAATTTCTGAGATTCCAGCAGGTGCAGCCTCACCGCTATTCACTGGTGGCCAAGATCTTGTTCGTTGGCGCATCTCCTCAGCCTGCCTGACATTGTCCTCAAAGTCCTTGGCCTGGACGTCTGCATGGACTACGTAGCCTTGCCCTGCAAGCTCCTCTGCGAGATCTTCTTGGTGATTGTCCAATAGCTGTGGATTTGGTACAACAATCATGGGCACGCCCAATCGCAACCCTTCCAGAATGCTACCGGATCCTATATCGACAGAAGTCAGCATCGCCCTTGTTGGCGATGAAGCTAATGGTAGCATACCCGCATGGCTTATAATCAAGCCTTGTGCTTCGAACCCACCGAAGCCTCGGCCGGACGTCGTTTTCATCTCATACGACAGACCATCTTCTCGAAATGCAAAGCCTGCTATGCGTATACCCTCGCCGTGATATAATGAGTCTTGGTCCACGTCCACTGCTTCAGCTTCCTTAAGCGCATTGTCGCCACCGCGACCGTACTGAAGAAGCAGGTCTGTGTATCCATAGCTACTGAGAGCTTGCAGGAACGGTCGTTCCAGAACTGCGCGAATAAGAGAGTTGAATGGAGCGGTCGCGCCAACTGTCACAAAACACAGCTTTCGCGGAGCACCGGGCACCGGCTCGGGGAATGACGAGCCTTCTGAGGCCATGGTGTAGACATTGAACCATGAGCGGAGTGTTCTATGTTGCCAGCTCCGCGTCAGCAGCCATGGATTGTTTTGGTGGGGAGAGCATGCGGCACAATGCCTCAGATCCATCTCGCTGCGGATCGAGCAAATAGGAAGACGCGGAAGTTGCCGCCTTCAATTGGCCGCAACTTTTCGAGTGCAGGGAGCGCCTGTTCATCGTGCTGCTCTCGCCGTGCCACTCATTGTGCAGCAAATGGCATCAGCAATTAAGAGCCTGGGCTTCATTGCTCGAGCTTCTGCCTACAGGCTGCCAAGTGGCGTGCGACGTGCCCGCCGAATAGCTCCCTTCTACGCTACATCACAGAGTCGCGCGTTTGCAGTAACTCCTGCACGCCCGGCTGACGATGACGAATCTTCCAATGCCACCGATGGTTCCCGAAAGCCGACCGAGATGACTTCCGAGGAGTTGACCATGAAAGTCATCGAGGACATGGCTGAAGCAGGTTATGCGCTTCCCGAGTCAGAAGTCGAGACCTACAAAGCCCTTACCCGCGCGGCCGACGAAGGAGCTGCGGACCCAAGCAATTTCTACGGAGGAATTCAAAGGGACATGGAGACCGGGAGGACCGTCCGAGAGTTCAGCGGCATCCCCCGAAACATCATTGATGAAGAGGATCTGGTTCAGGTTGAGGCACGACACACCAAGGGCTTCTTCGCAGAGGACGAGGGTGCCGAGGATATGGACGAGGACGATGAATTCGAACCCGACGACATTAGCAGCAATGCTCATCTGGAGTTGGAGCAGGTTCGCGAGCTTCGAGAGTTCGCAAGAGTCATGGCGTGGGATATGCCACTCCTCTACGGTAAGTCACCTTGCGACATTCATCAAGACTTCTGACTGATCACTAAATCACAGATCACCGAAAACCTTTCGAGGCTCCCACTAAAGAGCAGCCCCTCCGGTTCCGCTACACAACCTATCTCGGCGAGCACCACCCAGCTTCCAAAAAGGTCATTCTTGACTTTTCACCATCCGCCCTTCCGAACCTCACACCGGTGCAACGGTCGAAACTCATCAAACTACTCGGCCCTCGCTACAACCCTCAGACAGATATAGCAAAGATGTCCTCAGAACACCACCCCACGCCAGCTCAGAACAAGAGGCATCTTGCCACTACTTTAGACGCCCTACTGAAGGAGTGCAGAGAGGGCAAAGATACTTTCGAAGATGTCCCGCTCGACTTCAGGCACCACCGGGAGAAGATCATTCACAAATTCCCGGAAGAGTGGAAGATGACCGACGAGCGGAAGCTAGTACTGGAGCAAGCTCGATCGAAAAGGCTTGAGGCCACGCAGCTACAGGTAGAAACGGGTGAGTCCGTTGATGGACGACGTATTATTGAACGGATGCTTGCTGGCAGCATATCGCAGGTGTCGACACAGCAAAAGGAACCTGTACGTGTTGCTGCTGGCACTGGTGGTCGTGGCGGCGTATCACAGAAGCCCGCTCCGAAGCAGAAGCAGCGATGAAGCGGTCTAGATGTGTATGATTAATAGAATAGGGTCTGACTGCTGAGTAATCTTACCAGCTTTTGTGAAAATACTACGATGGCAGTGTGTGGCTTGAATCAAGTCGATTGTGACTTGACAGAAGCCTATTATGCAATTCCTTGTCCATCGTGCCGCTTCGAAGAGATCGCTCACCGATTTTACAATATCCTTCCACAGCTTGATGTTGAAAGTCGAGTGATGAGCTCAGGCGAGGCTGCGTGTGAGCAATGCGGTTTATAGCCCACGTGTGCAATGCCAAAACAAAAAGACTTGCTTCTCCAAATAGTGGTTGAGAAGCTCCAACACGGTGCAGAGTTGTTGTCAATAAGCTTATATGGCTTGAGAGCAGCGATACTCATGCCGTCGCTGCAATAGATACTACGATTTGCGGTTGTGCTTTACGAACAGCAGTATTAGGAAAATTTGTTAGCGCCTAGTGCTGGGAACTGACTTTGATTTTCGTTGTATGTTTGATAAATGTGAAAAACATGGGTATCAAGAGCATCGGCGCTCACATTACTACTACCTCCACTTTTCACCCGTCAAGATGAGCTCTGGCAACTGTGCCTGCGAAAGAGAAAGAGGCACAGCCACTGTTTGCTTGGGCTGAACAAGATTGGAAGCAGCAGGTTGAGCATTAATATTGCTAACAAGGTCAGAATCCATGTTGTGCGTTGTGCAGATTCACATGCCAGTATGTCTAGTCCTCCCGTGGAGGCTAGGCTTAGACACTCCTCTTGGGAGTCATGGTTGCCTACAATTGCAGAACAGATCTAAGCCAATCAAGTAGACACTATCACAGCGACATGTCTGATTATGACATATGTTCTCACGGTGAAGAGCATATTTTATTTACCAAGCGATCGATAGTCGCTGCAGGTTTTAAATAGAACATTTCTCTGTAGACTGCGACAGACTGAAAGAATTTTACCATGTTGATCATAACGTGTGTCGTGATCAACAAAGCTAGGTCTTACAAGCAATCGCAGAGCACCATACCAAAAAGCAGTGGTGGCTCGGCAGACGAACTGAGCCATGTACCGAGACGCAGACCCGTCGAGATCCTAAATCCTTCGAAGGATTCACCTTCTTCATTCGTGGTGTGATTCATGCACGGGAGGCTGATCGACAGCCATGTTGTGACCTGGTGCAGTAGTGTGATCCTACGCCAAGTCGTGAGAGATGAATAGCGTCTCCTCAAGGCAGACATCGGAGTCGCGTGCCGAGTAGCATGCTCTTGATAGCAATCAAATCGATTTTGAACAGAGCATCTTCAAGCCAGAGTATGATTTAGAAAAGCTAAGCGTCTTTGTGTAAGAGATGAGGGCATAGGTATACTGGTAATTTAGAAGTTGTGTATATTCATAGTAGACCGCATTGAGGTGAAGGTGCCACGTGCGTCACCACGTGTGCACTTCACGGGGAAACCCGGTTCTGATTAATGGGCCTTGTCAGCCATCGAATGAGCGTTGTGTTCGTGTAATTGTGCTAGTCATGATACATCCCGGCCCCATGGGCAAAAAAGGTAAGTGCATGCGCGGTGCACGATGCCAGCAATAGCAAATGCTCTGCCCTTCGATAGTTTCTCGGACATTTCTTGGTAACTTCGTATTACTTCCATCATTCGCAGCGCCTGCACATCTGGATTGAGCGAATGGTCCACACGATTGGGTTATGCAGTGCTCTACGTCAACCTTGCTGTCAAGCGTTCATACTTTAGACCATTTGCTCGATTTATAATACTTCTACAGCGCCCGGAAAGTAATAAACCCTGTCGCCGACTGGGTCGTGTGAAGACCTATTAAGGAAGGTGTACGCTCGTCAATATTCGCACTCTTACGAAAGCCAGCGTTCCCCATGTCTTCTTTCGAGAATACGCCACAGAGCATGTCTTTAGCGCCGGGGCTTAGCGAAGTAAACAAGCCAAAATAATACATTCCTACGCCCTAAATAATGCTTTCAAAGGAACCGAGAGGAGAGAGCGTGTGTTTCGGTTGAAATCCATGCTATGACTGCAGCGTGGCAAAATTTGAGAAGACTTGAGCATCCCAATTCACTGTCAGCAAGTTCGAGGTAGTGCTGTAAATCATCTGGTAGTTTTCCATGGTCCGGCACCACGCTTGTCGGACTGCAAGGCAAAATGTAGTCACATGCGACCACTCGTCCGAAGTTCGGTCTTGCATTAGCGTCATGATTCGTGCAAGATTCTTGAAGCTCAGGCGCGACGTCCGGTAGAAATCAAGGCCTAGAAGGAGGCAAAGACCCGGTCCAAGGCCTACCTTCTCGCCAATGTCGCAGAGAATCTGCAGCTTGATGCCAAATCGCACTCCTTCGATGACTTTGGCCGGGTCACTGGCCGTCTTCCATTGTGACGTGACGAATTTGGAGATGTGCTTTCCAGTGCTTTGCTCTTTGGGGTCTTGTGTATGCGAGATGCGATCCCATAGAATTTCTCGTTTCGAACGCCACCCATTTGTCTGTTCGAAGAGTTCAAAGTCGTATGCCAACGATAAGCAAGAGCATATCAGTAGTGTTTTGTCTTCCAGCGAGGGCGCAGACTTTGGGCCCTTCAGGAGCAGAAGGAGTTGCATATGAGAGATACGCTGGTCTCGTAACAGCCAACTGTGGCATGGCAACAACGCCATTACCGACTGTAGTGTATCTTCCGCGTGTCTATCTGCAAGGTTGAGTGTCCGAAAATCTTGGTCCTGTTCGATCTTGCATGGCGATGGTGTGTCAGGTAGAGACAATGGGGTTTCTAATCCACAAGGCGGCGCAAAGGAGAAAGACTCGGATCTGTCCAGAAATTTCGGTTGGATCGGGAGGGTGGCCGCAAAGTCACTCGGGTCATTTGAATCCAGATTGAAGGCAATATCGCCAATGGCGGCAGACAACTGGTCGATGTAGCCGCGAAAGGGCAGCAGATTAGGTGCTGGACGCTGCGAGAGTTCATCAACCAGGTGCTTGAGATCACAAATCAGGGCTGACTCGTCTCTGGCGTTGCACGACATAATTGGAGCAAGTCAATCTTGAGCATGGAAAGCTGTCTGTCTCTTCAACGTCATGATCGAGGAATATGAAGAATTGCGAGAACGGGGCAACGCTTTAATTACAAAGCAATGTAACTGCACTGTGCTGCATCGCTACGTCACGCTAAATGTGATACCTGCTCGATCCTTTGTGAAGTTGCCATGGGGCTGGAACATCACGCCCCTTTGCCCACTGTGGGCGACAGCAGACCCAGTAGTATGGCATTACGCCCGCGCCTAAGCAACTGTGGCTTTGGGAAGCACAAGTCTAGAATCCCACCGGACATGGCATCACATTTTGGGAAAGATCTACACACCTCAAGAATGCCTGAGAAGGTTACAAGAGCGGTGTCGAGCGTCCGCGAACCGGATTCCCAGGACCAAGCTCCGTATAGTTCTGCCTACCACATGGGAAGTTCGCTCCAGGCGCTAGGCTGAAGATCAGAGGCTATTATTATGTCGGCGGATCTGGGCGCGTGGAGGGCCCCATGATTACGCTGGCGGTTGCAGATCTGAAGCGTGGACCGGGCTTAAGGATCCTCATTAGGCCGGCAACCCCGGCACAGCAACAAACGAAGCACATGATGGATCGATCGATGCGAACCATTCAGCTGCAAGTGCTGCCTGCGGGCAATCAAAGTCATACGTGCAGGGTTTTGTCTCAAAGTATAGACTGACGGAATGTCGGTGTACTAAATCGACACTAGCTCTGTTTCCTCGTGCGGCCGAGTGTTTCCTCGTCGCCCTCACACTATGGGGCGTGGGCAGCATGCGCCGCCATCCAC